>CAUYUJ010019703.1:20000-120000 GCA_963575745.1 Prorocentrum cordatum
ATTGCTTGGCATTGCTTGGCGTTGCTTGGCATTGTTTGGCGCATCTTGGCATTGATTGGCGTTGCTTGGTTTTGCTTGGCAACGCCTGGCATTGCTCCGCATTGTTGACCATTTCTGAGCATTGGCATTGCTTGGTACCCAAGGAGCCCGAAGAACCCGGGGAACCCAACGAACCCGAGGAACCCAGGGAACCCGAAAAGCCTCCGGGAAGCAGGCAAGGCAACAATAAGAGACACCGGGGGGAACGGAATCCGAGGAATCCAAAGAACCTCGGAGCAACGGGTAAAAAAACGAAAGTAGGCGCTAACCTTTCCAACAAGTAATTATCCCGGGGCAAGCCTACTTGGGGAACCTCCGAACTCCCCAGAAGCCCTGAAGATCTTTCCGGAGTCCGCCATGCATGGCGGGCCAGGCAAACCGTTCTGCTCCTTGAGCTGCATTTCGACGCATGGTCTCGCCACGCCCCTTGATTTAACGCGCTTCCCGCTCATGTCATGAAAGGCGCCTGAAACAAGACAGTTCTGCTCGATATCACAGGGCCAACGTATAATTTTCGGCGGAAGTCCGAAGCATTCAGATTTCCTTCGGGACTGCACTGAACATACGAATAACAGGCTGTCTGTGGAAATTGGGGGCGGCAGAATTTCCAGGTTGATTTTCTCGCGAAAACCAGCGCGCAACAATGGTTTTATGTGGCAGCTGCAAACGTTGCAATTTCCGCGAGGGCTCGTTTTGAGTAGCATCCCAAACAATCTCTTCTGCGGAAGCTGGAAACGCTGCAACGTCCATAGCGGTTCCTTTGTTCATACAAATCAAAGCTACTGCTTACCGTGGACGCCGCAGGCGCTGCGACTTCCTCAGGGGCTCTTCTTTCTTGACTGGGCGTCTATACGTATATATATATATATATATACTAGAACCACGCGCGCGCTTCGCGCGCGCTTAGGTTCTGTCGAGTCACAGACCCAGGAATCGTTGCGAGAAGAAATTGGTGACGCGAAGCGTCTTGGGGGCGTCCTTGGACGTCTGGGGTCTCCTGGGGCCTCTTGAGGGGCCTCCTTGGGGCCTTCTTGGGCTCCATCTGGAAGCCAAGATGGATGCAACAAAGGGTGCTTGGGCTCTCCGTGAGCTATCCTCTGGTTTTCATTCCCCTGGAGAGGAGAAGGAGGAGGAGGAGGAGGAGGAGGAGAATGAGAAGGAGGAGGAGGAGGAAGATGCAGAGGAGGGAGGAGGAGGAAGGAGAGGAGATGTTGGGGCGCTCTTGGGGCCCTCTTGGGCTCTCTTGGGGCTCGTCGGGGCCCTCGTGGGGCCACCTTGGGCTCCTCTCGGAGCTCCAAGAGGAGCCCACAGAGGGGCCCAACATCGGTCACGCGAGAGCTCTTCCGCGTGACCGATGTTGGGGCCCTCTTGGGGCCCTATTGGGCCTCCTTGGGCCCTCTTGGGGTCTCGACGGGGCCCTCGTGGGGCCATCTTGGGCTCCTCTCGGAGCACCAAGAGGAGCCCAAAGAGGGGGCCCAACATCGGTCACGCGAGAGCTCTTCCGCGTGACCGATGTTGGGGCCATCTTGGGGTTCCTTGGGCCTCCTTGGGCCCACGTGGGGCTCCCTCGGGGCCCTCGTGGGGCCATCTTGGGCCCCTCTTGGAGCTCCAAGAGGAGCCCAAAGAGGGGCTCAACATCGGTCACGCGAGGGCTCTTCCGCGTGACCTATGCTGGGGCTCTCTTGGGTCCCTCTTGGGCCTGCTTGGGTCCTCTTGGGGTCTCGTCGGGGCCCTCGTGGGGCCATCTTTGGCTCCTCTCGGAGCTCCAAGAGGAGCCCACAGAGGGGCCCAACATCGGTCACGCGAGAGCTCTTCCGCGTGACCGATGTTGGGGCTCTCTTGGGGCTCTCTTGGGTCCCTCTTGGGCCTCCTTGGGCCCACGTGGGGTTCCCTCTGGGCCCCCTCTTGGGCCCGTCTTGGGGCCCTCTTGGGCCATCTTGGGCGCCTCTTGGGCCGTCTTGGGGCCCTCTTGGGCTGTCCTGGGGCCCTCTTGGAAGCTTCTTGGGCCGTCTTGGGGCGGTCTTGGGCGCCTCTTGGGCCGTCCTGTAACGTCGGAAAGCCCAAAAGGCGACTTTGTTGAAAATGTACGTTTTACGAAGGGAATGGGCCAATTTTTGCGTCTAGGGGCCCTCTTGGGACGCATGTTGGAGGCTTCTTGGGGCCTCTTGGGGGCGTCCTTGGACGTCTGGGGTCTCCTGGGGCCTCTTGAGGGGCCTCCTGGGGGCCTCCTGGCGGCCTCTTGGGGCGGAAGGCTCGAGCTTGCGGTTCGTGGTCCCCCTCTGGGCCCCCTCTTGGGCCCGTCTTGGGGCCCTCTTGGGCCATCTTGGGCGCCTCTTGGGCCGTCTTGGGGCCCTCTTGGGCTGTCCTGGGGCCCTCTGGGAAACTTCTTGGGCCGTCTTGGGGCGGTCTTGGGCGCCTCTTGGGCCGTCCTGTAACGTCGGAAAGCCCAAAAGGCGACTTTGTTAAAAATGTACGTTTTACGAAGGGAATGGGCCAATTCTTGCGTCTAGGGGCCCTCTTGGGACGCATGTTGGAGGCTTCTTGGAGCCTCTTGGGGGCGTCCTTGGACGTCTGGGGTCTCCTGGGGCCTCTTGAGGGGCCTCCTGGGGGCCTCCTGGCGGCCTCTTGGGGCGGAAGGCTCGAGCTTGCGGTTCGTGGTCCCCCTCTGGGCCCCCTCTTGGGCCCGTCTTGGGGCCCTCTTGGGCCATCTTGGGCGCCTCTTGGGCCGTCTTGGGGCCCTCTTGGGCTGTCCTGGGGCACTCTTGGAAGCTTCTTGGGCCGTCTTGGGGCGGTCTTGGGCGCCTCTTGGGCCGTCCTGTAATGTCGGAAAGCCCAAAAGGCAACTTTGTGAAAAATGTACGTTTTACGAAGGGAATGGGCCAATTTTTGCGTCTAGGGGCCCTCTTGGGACGCATGTTGGAGGCTTCTTGGGGCCTCTTGGGGGGCGTCCTTGGACGTCTGGAGGCCATCTTCAGCATCTCGGAGCCCTCTTGGAGGCCTCGTGGAAGTTTCTTGGGCCGTCTTGGGCGTTTCTGGGGCCGTCTTGTCTGACCGGGGAGGCC
Source organism: Prorocentrum cordatum (assembly GCA_963575745.1). NCBI lineage: Eukaryota > Dinophyceae > Prorocentrales > Prorocentraceae > Prorocentrum > Prorocentrum cordatum. The sequence goes on from CAUYUJ010019703.1 coordinate 23,102, forward strand.
TCCGGCAAGCCCCGACGAGCCTCCGGGGCCCCCGGGGTGCACATTTGCGATCGAGGTCCCGGCCCCGGGCCCCCGGACCCGGTGCGCCGTTATATGTATATATGTATGTATGTATGTATATATGTATGCATGTATGTATGTATGTATACAAATACATGTATGCACATACATACACACACATACATACATACATAAATACATACACACAGACATGCATACATACACACACACACACACACACACACACACACACACACACACACACACACACATATATATATATATATATATATATATATATATATATATGTGCGCGCGAAACGATAAATCCCCGTGGAAGCCGCAGGCGCGGCGAATCCCACCAGCCCTTTGGGCGTGAGTGGTTTAGAGAGCCCGCTCTGTTCTCAACCCTCCTTCTTCCCCTTCGGGGAGGGGTTTACCCCTCCCCCTCCCCCCTCCCCCTGGGCCTGGAGAGGTCCTTTCGCGGGTCGTTGGAGGGGTCTTTTTTGACTCCTCGGAGGGCTCAAAAACGACACCCCTCACGAGGATTCTGGCCCCGACAGGGGGGGCCCAGAAAAAAACCCTCTCCTCTTCTTTGAAGCCAGAATCATTGATTTTACTACGGTTTTGGCCCCATTTTGCCCTTCTGAAGGGGGCAGCGCTCCTCAAAGCTCCCCTCTTCTTTCAATGCAGATTCATTGATTTTACGAAGGTCTTGGCCTCATTTTGCCCTTCTGATGGGGGCAGCGCTCATTAAAGCTCCCCTCTTCTTTGATCGATTCCCTCCAAGATGGCCCCAAGAAGCGCCCAGGAGGCACCAAGAGGCCCCAAGATGGCCCCAAGAGGCACCCAAAAGGCCCCCAAGAGGCCTCCAAGAGGCCCCCAAGATGCCCCCAAGAGGTCCTCAAGAGGCCCCAAGAGGCTCCCCCGATGCACCCAAAACGCTCCTGGAAGCCCCTGGGGCCGCCAAGAGGCCCCCAAGACGCCCCAAACGGCCTCCAAGGGGCTCCCAAGAGGCCCGAAGAGGCTCCCCCAAGGCACCCAAGACGTTCCTAGAAGCCCCTGGGGCCGCCAAGAGGCCCCCGAGACGCCCCAAAAGGGGACGAGGTGCCCGAACGCCTCACGCCACGAGGAGCCCGAACGACTCACACCAGGACGAGGGGCCCGAACGACTCACACCACGAAGAGCCCGAACGACTCACACCAGAAGGAGGGGCCCGAACGACTCACACCAGGACGAGGCGCCCGAACGACTCACACCACGAGGAGCCCGAACGACTCACACCACGACGAGGGCCCCGAACGACTCACACCACGAGGAGCCCGAACGAGTCACACCAGGAGGAGGGGCCCGAACGACTCACACCAGGACGAGGGGCCCGAACAACTCACACCACGAGAAGCCCGAACGACTCACACCAGGACGAAGAGCCCGAACGACTCACACCACGAAGAGCCCGAACGACTCACACCAGGAAGAAGGGCCCGAACGACTCACACCAGGACGAGAAACCCCAAACGACTCAAACCACGAGGAGCGCTTTCTCTCCCTCCTCCTCCGCCTCGTCCTTCTCCCGCTCCCCCCACAAGGAGGATGTACAAGGAGGCGGGAGGAAGGAGTAACAGGGGAGATATGCGGGGCCAAGCGGACACACGCCTGAAAAACACGACTGTCGGCATGCTTCGCAAGAGTTGCTGTTGTGAGATGGGCTGGTGGGGATACGCGAAGCGTAAATAATTCCTAAGGTCTACGTAGAAATGCAATGCGAACCTATTGCTTTCTTGTGGAAGCCGCAGGCGCTGCGGTGTTGTGAGGAATTCCTCGTTCGAGTATCAATGTGCGCGAATGGTTCTCTGCGAGGCCTGCGGGGCTGCTGTCCCCTGAGAGTTGATTTCCAATTCGATACAACGCATTGCGCGTTGTGCGGAGGCCGCCAGCGATGCGATCCCCTTTGGCTACGGCTGTGGCCTGAGTTATGGCTGCGAAAAATATTTCGCGAATGCGCTGCTCTCGCTTGCGTCTTGAAGACTCGATGGCCTCGGGGGAACCAGGGGTGTTTGCATTGGGCAACGTGGCAGGCTGTCTGGCAACGCACGCCTGACACGGTGACGCTGCGTTGTAGAGAGCGAGTGCACTGCGCGCGAAGATCGCTTCGGCGAGCGCACGTTCGAAAACAATGGGGGCACTGTAGCACTTAAGCTCTTCTTCGATCATGCGCGGCGTCGCCCGAAGTCTGCCACTTCGCGCGCCACTGGTGGTAACGCGCTGCGCCTGTGCTCTGATCTCGAGGGCGGTTCCAAATATTTTGGGCCCACTGGCCGCAGCCGCCTCGTTCAGTCCACTGTTGCCATCAGAGTAGAGCGCGCCGCGGGGCCCATGTGGCATGAACGAGTGACGATGCAAAGCGTCGATGATGGTGAGCCGTTCTGCGCTGGCAAATACGCCCCCTGCGCTCTGCCGAACACACCGGCAACCGAAAGGGAATTTGATGCGTTTGGCGCCTGAGTCATTCATTAAGTCACCTCCACACCCCTCACCAAAATTGCCTTGGGGGCTTGCCGACGGAAAATAAAATTCCCAGGTCCATCCCAGGCTCGATGTCCGCGGCATGTTGGACCTTGCGGCGTCGAGACCAGCATTGCTTGCGACCGCGCGAACCTTGGGCTCTTTCGCGCGATGCCACTGCAGTTCCTTCGCGACGACGGCCGGTTCGCGGCTGCGCAATGCAGGCGAACCCGCGCGTTGAAGCGCGTCCTGAGGTCAGGGGGGCCCATGAGTGCCAAAGCCTGCGATGGCTCGTCGGTCACGCGCAGCACGTCTCGGATTGCCGCAGCATTGGGGGGCGCGTCGGGTCGGGGGGCCGCGGACTGAAGCTAACCCCGACGCGAGCAACTGCCCGACGTGGAGCGCTGGCGTGGTTTCGCGATCATGGGCAGGAGGGGCGTCGCGCACGACGTCGTGACTGCTGGCCCCTGACGCGGGATCGCCATGGCCAGTGACTCTGGGTCGCGGACGTCTGGGGCGAGCCCCATGCCTCCCAAATGGCGACGAGGACAAACCGCCTCCTGCTTCAGGGCCGGCGGCAGCATCGGCGCCAGGAACAGAGTTCCACCGTGGAGGTGATGTCTCCACCCCTGGGTCGTCGTCTGCGTCTGGTGGCCTCAAGGGGGCAGCGAAGCAACGCTATAGGTGAATCACCAGAATGGCTTCTGACTCCCTTGGCGCAATCTGTCCCGCGCGCAGGGCGCGGCCAGTAGATGGGGATAGCGCCGCGCCAGCGACGCCAGTCCGGATCGCGATTTTGAAGTGCTTTCCCCGCGCGCGTTGTCGACGCGCGCCGGGCGCCCCATTCCGCCAGGCGGCGCTCTCGCACCTGGGCTTCACATCCCGGCGGGGGGGTCGCCCGGCCCCGAGGCGGAGCCCGCGGCGAACGGGGCGGCGCGGGCGGTTCTGCGCCTGGCATCAAGCAAGCGACTCGGCCGCATCAACTGCAGGCGCGAACGCAATATTCAGGCTTTCGCGAGCTGTTTGTTGCATATCTGGGCGCCTACGTTTGGCGCCCGTGCCGCGGGCGCCGGCGCGGCGCCTGGCGCTGTCTGATTTTGGGCCTGTTCGGGCCCGATTGGGAACGCGTCGGGGGCCGGGCGCGGACCAGATAAGGACCGGGCGACCTTCGCGACGGAGACGACAATAACCAGGATGGGGGGGGGTCAAGGGGGGAGGGCCCAAGGCGGTCCAAATGCAGGAGAAGCTGGGTTCAGCGTCGCATCCCAAGGTTCCCGCGAGCAGACGTCGAACGCATGCGTTCTGTCACATTTGAGCTTCGCAAGAAGTGCGAGTATAGACTCGTCGCTGCTCGTGACATCCGCGGTTGTCTTGATGCAGTCATCGCAGTGCCATTTAAAACCCTGTCGCGCGCGGGTAGATGCCGATAGTTTTAAGATATAGCCTTTCGGCCAACTCATTTTATGGATGCATCTGGACAATCCGCGTGCCCGTTGGCTGTTCCCGGTGAAACCATCGCCCAGTGCGGCCCTGTGCCTTGGCAGCGCGCCCGCAGTGCACGGCGTCGGGCACATCTTCAGAATTATGTTTCTGATGTTTCGGAAATGTGGATCTACCTTCGACTTGAAACAAGGAGGGCGGGCCAGTATTCCTGCGGCCCGCGGCCGCGCTTCCGCGTTGCCGCGCGCGCGGCATGCGTCCGCGCAATGGTTCGGAGCACGCCGACGCGCGGCATCTCCTGGATCCACTTTCGTCGCCTCAGCGAGGCCCCCCATCGAGGGGTGTCCGCGGGGCACAGCGAGCCGACATCTACAACTCCCCCCCCCCCCCCCGCCCCGCGCGCGCAACACTCGCGCGCCAGCGCGGACGTCCGCGTCGCGACAGGGCGGCGCCGCAGCGGCGACGACAGCAGTAGCGATGCGCTTCCAAAGTGGCCAGCGCGATGAGCAGGTCGCCGTCGTCGTCGGACTCCAAACCCCTGCCGGAGCGTCGAGGCTCCGCGCGGGCACGGCGCCCATCTCCATTGCTGGAAGAACGTCGCCGCGATCGTCGCGTCCGTCTGGAATGAGTATCTTAACGCAGCGGGCTAGATGGCTGCTTCTTTATCAGCATTGCGTCTCTCCTTCAGCTTGAGGAGCGACCCCGCTGGCAGCGCGCCCGCGGCCCCTATCCGCGCGGGCGCCCGCGGCGTTAGAGGCGCGGGGAGAATAATGGGCGCCCCCGCACATCTAGGAGGTCGGGGGGGGGGGGGGGGGGCCGTCGTCTATGATGGCGCGCTTGCGTTTGATAGGGGGCCGATGAAGCCCGCCTGCGCGCAGGCGCCGCTAAGCTGAATGCTTGCAGCGCCAAACCTAAACCAGAGTGACAAGCCCGCCTCCGTGATGCCTGCATCCTTCGATACTCCATGGTGCCACGCCTTGGCGTTAGCTTCCACGCGTAACCGAGTGGTCTAAACGTGATAGCGCGCATGCGAGATGCGTGATCTCTATTCAACGCATGCTGCGTGCGCTGCCAATGCGGCCCCATTCTTTTCACCGCGGGCCCGTTCACGCAAGCCGGCTGCGAGCGCCGATCCGCGGCGGTGGGCGCCCCCCAGAACCCATGATTTCTACGTGTTCTGATGTCATCAACCCGCTACGAACGAAGCGGTCACATGCGCGACACCTCCGTCGGATATCGACGGTAACCTCGCGCGCATATGGAAGTTCAAATTCCCTCGTCAGTGCGGCGAATTTCCTGGCGGGCGATCCAACCATCTAACCGTCTCCAGGCCATGCCCAGAAGCAACTTCAAGGCGGCGCAGAGCCCGGCCCGCCCCGCGCCCCCCCCCCCCCCCGCCCTTCCCCCGCCCCGCAAGCGATGCCAGCTGGGAGCGGCCGAAGCCCGCGGCGAGGGGCCGCCCTTGGCATAGCCTACGGTTGGACCATCAGAGTCGGAGGCGGAGGCCCCCGACGAAGAGGCGCGACGCTCGGGGGGGGGCCAACCCTGCCCCCAGATCGCGCGCGCCCGATCAGCGGATTCGAAGCCGGCGGGCGCGGAGAACATGGACGCAGTCTTGCGGCGATCGAGCATCTGGGCCGTGACTGGCCCAGACGCGTCGCCCAATGATGCCTGAAAGACCAAGTTTGTTCGCCGTTGCGATGAGTGCGCTCAGCACGTGAGCGCTCGTCTCGCCCGCGACACTTGCACCGATCGAAGATGACGCCATAGTCGCCAGCGCGGCGCCTTCTGTCGTGTAGACGGTCTTCACCTGGTTCGTCTCCGATCTGCCTGCGTACCCAAGGCTCGTTTCCGAGCTAACCGCGCCCTTTGACACCGCCTTGTAGTCGCTGCGCGGAATCAGGAGGTGACCCGATGCTGATTTCTCCATCGTCAGCGATGCGTCCTACGGTCCTCACGCCCCCGAATAAGGCCTCACTCCACCTGACAGCGAAGCATCTGGCGATTCAACGGATGTAGTTTGAGCGTAGCCGTCTGTCTGGGTGCCTACCCCCAGGATCCAGAACAACACTCCCCAAGGAAGTTTGGAATATCGGCATGCCGAATCAAGCCGTCTGTGCATCGCAGCACGCAATTTCGAACCTGCCAAGGGTCTCGCCGACACGCTCGTTATGAGGCACGCGGAAGCCGATGAGTCGAACACCCGACATATAATGACGCTCGCCCCCCAACATTCTCGAACAAGATACGCAACATGGACACGATATGCGCGACAAGAATTGTGAAACGGTCCCATGTGCTTATGCCGAAGTTCCTGATGCCCGGAGGCATGCGCGTTGCGATCCTTCAAGAAAAACCCTTAGGTTTCGCCGGGGGGTCATGCGGACACCTGCGGGCACCGTCCATGCGCAACGGGGCATTCCTGGCTGGACCCCAACCTGAGGGAAATGTTATTGTCGTGACCCCCACCACGGCGCATGTAACCGATATCGGGCCCACTCCATAGCCAGATGATACTATTTATAACCAACTCACCAAGTCCCAATTGTAAGTCGGATTGGTTCTTCGCATTCCTGTGCGCGTTATCCACTTTTGTGGGGGCGGTCAGGCGTCGCGGCTGGAAGATTCGCGCGCTTCCGCGCGGTGTGCTTTCATGCCTGGGTCGTTGGGATTGCCCCGACGTACTACACCAGTGCGATAGTTTGGTGAATCCCTTAGGCCGGTCGTTCCCAAGACCATCTCGACTCGATCCACGGAGTCACGGAGGGAATGTGGGCTCACCGTAGGGAGTGACAGCGGTTACACGGATCGTGATACAGAACAATAAAAGTAGACCAAGTGTGGGGGCCAACCGCACGAGGGTGGTCAGCTCCGCTGCCATGCAGGAAACAACGTGGGAACGTCCCGTAGCACATCGCTGCCGTAGACTGGAGGTATGTGGAGACGGGCGACGTGGTATCATGTGGAAAATATGATGAAATATCTTAAACGCGGATCGGCAGCACGGTTGTGCGGCGTCAAATAGGGCGCGCGCACCTTGGGCCAATGGTAGCAGAGGGGCGCAAGATGTGCCCCCACCAGACGCCTCCCTTCAAAGTCAAGAAGGGCGCAAGGCGACCCCAAGAGGTGACTCCTCGGGCTTGGGGGACAACGTGAAGCGGCCCGCCCCCTCCTTTGACCAACAATATAAAGGCACTGGAACTACCATGTGTCGTCGAATGTATTTGGCCTCTCAGGTGCGTTCCTGGGAAACTGTCGGACTCAGATGGCCATAAGAATACTCTGGATGGCAAGATGGCGCTTTTGGAGTGGCTCAAAACATCCCCACATGGTTCAAGATGGTCTGCGACATGCCGTCAAGAGGCCCCTGGTCGCCCCAAGACGGTTCCGAGCGGCCACAAGGCCTCCTGAGGAGCCCCTCGGGATGCCAACATCCTTCCACAGCCTGTGGGGAACTAGAGTTGTGAATTATTGCCGTTCGCGCCGGATGGGCCCTGGATGCCTCAAGATGGCTCCAACATGGCCCAAAAAAGCTCCAAGAGGGGCCCATGAACACCCCGAGACTGCCCCAAGAGCGCCCCAAGGGGGGCCAAGCGCCGAATGTCCGGGCCCAAGAGGGGCGACGCTTATCGGTGCCGCCCCATCGGTTGACCGATGTCCTCGAAGATAGCTCCCAGTGCCCACAGGAGGTGCCCGGCAGCTTCCAAAATGAACCCAGAAGGCACCAGCATGGCCCCTGTTCCATCCCCTGTCTGAAGAGGCCTCCCGCAGGCTAACGCTTGTCGTCGCCATCGCCGCCGTCGACGCCGGCTGTTCCTCCCCAATCCCCTTCTTCCACCTACGTACTCACTATCCGAATTCTCCTCCTTCTCCTCCTCCTCCTCCTCCTGCTCCTTCTCATAGTCCTTCTCCCTCTCCAACGCCTCCTGCTGCTCGTCTTCTTCCGGTTCCTCGAGCTCCCCCGCATCCTGCTCCTCCTCCTCCGCCTCCTCCTCCTCGACATCCTCCTCGGCATCCTCCTCCTCCTCCTCCTCCTCCTCCTCCTCCTCCTCCTCCTCATCATCATCATCATCATCATCATCATCATCATCATCATCATCATCATCATCATCATTATCATCATCATCATCATCATCATCAGCATTCTCATCACCAGCAGCAGCATCAGCAGCATCATCAGCATCATCAGCATCAGCATCAGCATCAGCATCATCATCATCATCATCATCATCATCATCATCATCATCATCATCGTCGTCATCATCATTATCATCATCATCATCATCATCATCATCATCATCAGCAGCATCATCATCATCATCATCATCTGCAGCATCATCCATCAACATCATAATCCTCGTCCTCGTCCTCACCCTCCTCATCATCATCATCATCAGCATCATCATCATCAGCATCAGCATCAGCATCATCATCAGCAGCATCAGCATCATCATCATCATCCTCATCATCGTCAGCATCATCATCATCATCCTAATTATCGTCAGCATCATCAACATCATAATATTCGTGCTGCTCCTCTTCCCCCTCCTCCTCTTCCCCTACCCCTGCCTCCTCCCCCTCCGCTTCCTCATATTCCTCCGCCTCCTCCTCCTCCTCCTCCTCCTCCTCATCATCATCATCATCATCATCATCATCAGCATCAGCATCAGCATCAACATCACCTTCCTCGTCAACAATCCTGCTCATAATATCTCTCCTCCCCCTTTACTCCGTCTCCTCCTCCGCCTCATTCCTTCTCCACCCTCCCCTCGTCCACTCACCGTGCACCAGACGTTGATAGGAAGCGTGTCCAGTCAAATCCCACCAGCCCTCTGGACGCTGGTGGCCTAGCATGTTTCCTTTTGCATCTTCCCTCGTCCCTTCTCGGAACGGAGCACCCCTCCCCCAGCCCCCTCCCCCTGGTTCTGGGCGTGGCGCCCCGCGAGGCCTTGGAGCGTCCAAGATGGCCCAAGAGGGCTCCAAGCGGGCCCCAGAGAGCCCAAGATGGCCTCCAAGATTGCCCAAGATACACACAGAGATTGCTCAAAATGGCTTCCAACATGCTCCAAGACCACTCCGAGACGGGTCCAAGTGGTCTCGGAGCCCCCTCCAGACGCCTTCGAGAGGCGAAAACCCATCCAAATCAAGCGGAAATACATGTTGGTTTCTCGTGTTGTCGATTGAAATCTTTAAAAGCCTCCAGACAGATCTAAGAAGGCACAAGAGGGCTCCAAGATGGCCTCACGAGCGCTCCAAGGGCGTCTCAAGAAGGCCCAAAGAAGCTTTTCCCTTATTTTACCGATACCCTCCTAGATGGCCCCAAGAAGGCTCCCAAGGCCCCCAAGGAGATCCAAGACGGCCCCGCGAGAGCCCCAAGAAGGCCCCAAAGGCTTGAAAAATGAGACCGGCAAAGCCCCAATACCCCAAGGGAGCTGCCAAAAGGCTCCTGTGTTGACAGATCCGCGAAAAGAACTGACGGTTGACTCCTGGGCCTGCTCAGGCTGATCCCGATAGTCGGCTTCACGGATGCCCCATCCCATCGTGGTTCCACTGTGTGCTCCCGCACTCCCCGGATCAAAATGCAACTCGCCTGGGCATCGTTGCTGGATGGGCTGGTGGGGATACGCTTGTTTGATCGCAAGCGCACCGGGAGACGCCGGACGCCGTCCAAGAGTCGTAGCCAGCGGGCTACGAACTAAATTGCGCAACTGGAGGGGGGCTGCTGGTGGGGATACGTTTTGTCAGCAGCCGAAGGCGAGCGCGCCAACGGCGAGTGAGGTCCGAGCGGGCCGCACGTGGGCCTAACTACCTAGCAAGAGGCCGAAGCCTCAGCGCTGGAGCAAACCTGGTGGGGATACTTTTTTGGTTAGCGGCTCCAAGGTGACCGCCAGGGAGCGGGAGCGACGTTCGGGGCTGGTGGGGATACGCGAAGCGTCAAACATTCGTTTTCCGTTGCGTGCCTTCCTCCCCCGTCCTCCTCCTCCTCCTCCTCCTCCTCCTCCTCATCCGCCTCCTCCTGAATCCGGCACCGTGCTCCTTGGCAGATATTTCCTCGGGGGCGGCAGGGGTGGAAGAATAGGAACGAATCTTTCGCTGGGGCCGGCGCAGGCGAGTGATGGCCAAAGTAAGTAGGCCCGCAAGTAAGCCCGCTGTCAAGCCCTGCAGCCGAACGCTTCTGCAAGCTACTGGAGCTTGAGCGCGGCGATCATGGCGGACACCACCAAGGCCACGTCCATCCCCTTTGCGATGTGCAGCCTGCCATGCTCTCCCAGATGACACTTCAGCGTGGCCACCAAGGACCCATCCTTGTTCCTGAGGTCGATACCGTGGTTGGCGTGCACGAGCATCGAGACCAAGACGCCGCCTGGCTGCCCGGTTGGTGTGCACCACCGCACGCACAAATTGCTACTACCGTTTGTCCGCTCCACGACCGCCGTAGGCAGTGGATCCGCAGGGAGGTCGCGATTGTTCATTCGGACCAGCGCAACGTGCCGATCTTGCTGGGGTGGCTGCTCTCCCTTCGGGGAGACCGCCTCGTCGGTCATCATGTAGACGACGCTGCTCCCCATCGACGTCTCCAGCAGGATCCCACAATGCCCCCTCGTCTCGCTCGTCGTGCACTTCAGCACCGCCTCGTGCGGGGCCTGCTGGAAGCCGTCCCGTCGGACCTCGAGGACCTCTTCCTGCTGGTATGGCAGTGCCTTCCCCGTTAGAATGAAAGTCGAGCCGCTGGTGTCCAGCACAGTCAGCTCCCGGCAGAACGCCTGAGTGTTCCCGTCGCCCAGGTACTTCTGCCGCCTGGGCCGGAGCTGGGCGCTGGGCGCCGGTGTGAGCGCCGCTGGTGCTGCTGCCGACGCTGATTGGCCTCTCGGGTAGCCTGGCGAAGGCGCTGCAATACCCAATGGTTCGTCGGAAGTTGAGTTTGAGCTGGATCCACATCCCCAACAGATGGTCAAGACCACGACAAAGACACCGATCGCCAACACGACGACCGTTGAGGTCGACACGGAAGGAATGCGCTCTGCCACCAATGCCATGGGCAGCGTCGCATGAAACGGCATCTGCGCATGCGGGGAGGACGCGTTTTGGTAGCTGCCACCGAGAGACTCCACGAGCGCGCCAGCGCCAGACGGGAAGGCCTGGGAGGTATGCTGGAACGTGCCCCCCTGGGAATTTTGAAAGAGGTGCCCTCGTTGGATCAATGACACACTGCCAGAGGCGCTGATGATCGCGTCCCCGTCGTCCATGGCGGTATAGCCTGTCGCATCAGCCGTGAGATCGATTGCCGCCACCATCGCCGAGAGGCGTCGAAGTCCTGTGCTCAACCGCGTGATTGGTCCACCATGCTCCTGGCCATACAACTGGTTCTCCATCATGGTGCTCACAAGGGCTTGCCCCGATGATGGTGAAAAGTGCCCATGGTCAGCTCGCGCACCAGCGAACCCGGCGCACAGCAAACACAAGAACATGAACGCCTGTCGGTTCTACGGCCGCAGCAGCCGTCGCGAGTCAGTAAATCATGGCGGCCGGACGCAACCAAGCATAAACCGTAAGCTTGAGCCAGAATGGCTACGGACCGTACTACTTAGCACAATGAGTCGCGGTAGAATGCCAAGAGCTGTCCGGTTGGGTTTCTGTCTTACTTCAAAAGGGGCCCCCACTACCCGCAGAGCGTCCCGCTATCGCCCCCCCACCCATCCCAGGGCCACGATCTCTCGTGAAAAACATCCAAGCTGCCTCGAAGGCGGCCAAAGATGGCCTCAGGCGGCCCAGGGTGGCCTCACGATGACCCAAGATGCCTCCAAGAGGGCCACAAGATGACCCTGAACAGGTCCGAAGAAGCTGAAATTATTGATTTCCCTTTGGTGTTTGACGAATGTGTGAATTCGCGCCGTCTCGGGCTTTCGTCAGACGGCCCTAGAAGCCTCAAAGGTGGCCCAATAGGACCCCCCCGATGGCCCAAGGGCCTTCCAAGACGGCCCAATCATGTTTCTGGGGAAACCCAAGCCAGCCTTAGAAGGGGCCCTTCGGCGGCCCAAGACGGCGCCAAGATGATCGCACAACGGCCCCCCAAGCACCCACCATACCGCCAAGACGGCCCCAAGACGGCCCAAATGGACTCCCAAGACTGCCCCACAAGAGGCCAAAGTCCCAAGACAGCCCCAAGACGGCCCAAATGAGTTCCATGAGAGCCTTACGACATGAAGACCCAAAGTGTCACGTGTGACGGCTTTCCCCTTCTTCCTGCTCCGCCTCCGTCTCCTCGTCATCATCATCATCATCATCATCATCATCATCATCATCATCATCATCATCATCATCATCATCATCACCCTCATCACGATAACCCCAAGCCTGGGGACAAGAGGTGTCACACGTGGCGGCCTCCCGCGCCAACTTGAACAATCGCCACCCAGAATGACGAACTGACACGGTGGCGGGACTTGCCGCAGGCAGCTGAATGTAATCTTCCTTCTCCTCCGCATCCACTTCCTCCTCATAGTCCTAGTCCCGTTTCCTCATACTGATCACCCCCCACTTCGTCCTCCTCCTTCCGCTGCTTCCTCCGCCTCCTCCTCCTCCTCCGCATCCGCCCACCGACGGTTCACTGTTAGTGCAATGGGAACGTGCTCTGTCCAATCTTACTCGCCGTCCTTGCCCTCCGCCTGCACACGTGCGAGTGCGGGCGCAGGTGGTATACGGCGCCTGGGATTCCACCCCCTTCTTCCTCTTCGGGGAGGGGGGCCCTCCCCCTGCCCCCCCCCCGCCCTGGGTGTGGACAGAAGTATGCGCACGGCGCTGCAGCGCCTAAGATGGCCCTAGATGGCCCCAGACAGCCCGAATGGCATTATGACCTCCAGCATGGCGCAAGATAGCCCAAGATGGCTCAACGTGGCGTCCGCGATGCATCCAACAGGCCCCTAAGACCGCCCCAAGACTGCTCCGACCCAAAGATGCCCCACCCCTTCCACCAATCAAAGGACAACCAATGAGGCCTGCCTTCTTGCCTTTTAGCTTCCGTGGCTCCCGAAGGGCCCAAGAGAGCTCAAAAAGACGCCCATACAAGCTCCAAGACTGCCCCGAGAGCGCCCTCCTCCTCCTCCTCCTCCTCCTCCTCCTCCTCCTCCTCCTCCTCCTCCTCATTCAGCAGGACGACAGCATGCATGGTTCGCTCCTGCGCACGCTGATCCAAAACTTTGGTTCGACGGCTGACCCCCTCTTTATTCAAGTGTGCCTTACTACACCTCCTTGATCAAGGCAACTCGCCACGGCATGGTTTCTGCATGGGCTGGTGGGCATACGCGATTCGTCAAGAATTCCCTCCTGCTCCTCCTCGTCTTTCCTCGTCCTCATGTGTCAGTTCCGTTGCAAGGCTTGGATCCTGTGATGGCATGTTGCTCCTGCCTGCTAAAAATAAACATGACTGGGGCCGACTCGTCAAGAACCATCGCCGGCGCTATGAAGGATGAAGCAAGAGTATCGATATTATTCGCCGGCCCAACGGGCCAGAGGCGTGCTAAGATCTCCAGTAACTGCTAAATAATACTTAATACTTCTACTTCGCGCGCGCGGGGCGGCCCCTGGGGGTCCCCGGACGAAAAGTACCCCGGGCGATCCCCGGCAGGGTCGGGTCAGAGATGGTTTTCCTCCTGGGCGCCGCCCCCGTGGCCCTCCAGAGAGCCCCAAGAAGGGCCACGAGGCCGCCAAGAGCCCTCCAAGATGGTTCAAGAGTGCTCCGAGATGCCACACGATCGTTCCAAGACGCCCAAGATGGCCCCCAGACGCCCCAAGAGGCCTCCAAGAGCACTCCCCAGAGGGCCCCAAGAGGCAAAAATCATTACTTTTCCTTAGGTTTGGGGCAGATTTTGGCGTGTCCATCTTTTCGGCTTCCCGACGCCCCAAGACGGCCCAAGAGGCCCCCAAGATCGCCCCAAGAGGGCCCAAGAAGCTCCCAAGAAGGCCCCAAGATGGCCCAAGAGGGCTCCAAGACGGCCCCAGAGGCATCCAAGACGGCCCAAGAGGGGCCCAAGAGGGCCCCAAGCGATGCCCCAAAGGGGGAACACAAAACAAAACTTCGAGCCCTCGGCCTTAAGAAGCCCCCAGGAGGCCTCAATAGGCCCCTGAGAGGCCCCAAAAGCCCCCAAGAGGCCCTCAGGAGGCCCCCAAGCGACGCTGAAGAGGCCCCCCAGCGGCCCCAAGAGGCTCAGTCATGCGAAATGGGCCGGCGGAATGAGCGAAGCGATTCAATTAACTCATATGACCCATGGCCGATTAATCCTGGAATCGCCCATGGTGGACACGCCTTACATCACCCATGCTGCTGTACACGGACCTTCTCGACTGAGGCCATCAGTGTGGATGAAGAGATGCCTGACATTCGCCTCGACGTTGGCCGAGCAAATTTCGAACCACAACCGTCGTTCGTACACATTGCAGCTTGCCAGGTAGATGGGCATCACATTCCAATCCCGCTTGCGCCACTCGACGGCGTCGCTGGTATCCACGAGGGGCTTCCACACATCCTCCTCCTCCTCCTCCTCCTCCTCCTCCTCCTCCTCCTCCTCCTCCTCCTCCTCCTCCTCTCCCTCCTGTCGCTGTCGCTGTCGGCATGGTGTCACAAGTGATGCTGCCACCCCATCCTACTCCTTCTCCTCCTTCTCCTCCTCCTCCCCTCCTCCTCCTCCTCCTCCTGCTCCTCCTGCTCCTCCTCCTCCTCCTCCTCCTCCTCCTCCTCCTCCTCCTCTTCCTCGTCCTGCTCATTTCTTTCTTGGGCAAGCCGTGGGAATGGAAGCTCGCAGCGTCAGCCGGCCGAACGCGATCGGCCCGGCCCCCCGCCCCTGCGTGAAACAGAGGCGCAGCGAGCAGCAGCAAGGACAAAGTGACGTGGTCCGCGGCAGCGTCCACCAGTGGAGCAAGATGCAATCGAGAGTGCGCATGATGGGCAGAAGGACAGGACGGAGAGATTTTGGGTGAGCAACGGGAGACTCCTCCTCCTCCGACTCCTCCACCTCTTCTTCTTCTTCCTCCTCCTCCTCCTCCTCCTCCTCCTCCTCCTCCTCTTCCTCTCTCCTACCTCCTCTCTCCTCCCTCCTCTCTCCTCTCTATCCTCCTCCATTCCCTTTCCTTATAAATAACTGCTCCCTGTCGCACCCCGAGGCCTGTCCAAAGGAAGGGCGGGCCGGGCGTTTCGCCTGAGACTTCCTCACCATGTATTATGATCTTGAAGCTTTCACATTGGCAACCGTTTCATAGATGTAGGGGTGGTTTTCAGAATGTGGCTCTCGCCTAAGCGCCGCGCACATTCGTTCGAAAAAATGGCAAGAGCTTCACGGATTGAGGGCGGTTCCTTGTCAACATGTGGTTCTCGCCTAAGCGCCGCGCACATCCCTTGTGAACAATTGCACGAATTCCACGGACTACCATGGTTAATGTACCAGAAACGGTATTGTGGAGAGGTTCTGGATTATGAGGGCGCAACAATTGCGTTGGTTCGCGGTCTTGCAAAATCCCAGGAATGGCGTTCTGGCACGATTCAGGATTGTCAGGACGCAACAGGCAGGTTGCTCCGTGGCGTTGGAGTTCCGAGAACAATGTCTTGGCATGCTTCAGGGTCTTCAAGCGGATGTCTTCCAACGAGGCAGTTCCCTCAGTGGATATGAATCCCTGTAGGGGCCTATGAAAAGGGAGCCTTGGAGGGAGGGTTTCTTCCAACATCGTTGATGACTCTTGGGCTTACCAATGGTCCTCCTCCTCTTCCTCCTCCTCTTCCTGCTCCTCATCCTCCGCCTCCTCCTCTTCCTTCTCCTCCTGCTTCTCCCTCCTCTCTCCTCTCTGCTCTCTCCTATCCTCCTATCCTCCTCCTATTTCTCCTCCTCCTTCCCCTCCCCGTCCTTCTCCTCCTCCTCCTCCTCCTCCTCCTCCATCGCCTCCTCCTCCTCCTCCTCCCTCCACCGCCCGACCCATGTCCCGAGCTTGTGGCAAGGTAATCAGCTCATCGTTGTTGTTGTTGTCGTCGTCGTCGTCGTCGTCGTCGTCGTCGTCCTTCTGGGTCGGCGGAACCAGCCGTAAGGCCTTCACAACAACTTCGTGCTCTCGCGCCGCCCCCCCGGGAAGACAAAAAAGAGAAATCGGAGCCGAACCGCGAATCGCCAGTACAGTAACTTCGCGCCCTCGAGGGCGTCCTTGCTGTATCAAATCGAGATCCTGCGGTCGGCGCCTCGGCGGCACGCGCCGATTCTTCGGCCCAGCCTGGGGCTCCCCGGAGTGGCCTGCAGCCCTCTGCAGAGGGCCCCGCCCTCGCCACCGCGCGGCACATCGCTGACGTCGGGCATCGATGCCCGCGCCATGCGCGAAGCCCTACAGCCAACCCGTATAACAAGGACGCGCGATCAGGTCGACTACACGCAAGAGTGACCCTGGGTAAGAGTGACCTTTCGCGGCTTTTCGGGGGCCGCAAGGGGATCAAACACAAGCGCGCAAGACGCTACCGCCGCATCGCGCTCGGCGATCTGGGGAGACCCCAATGGGCCCGCTCCGACGTTCACTCCGGCGACTCTTACGTGCAGTCGATAAAGATGCAAGGGCCTTGGAAGGCCATTTTGAAGCTATTCGAACGGGGCGCGGCCAGCCAAAATGGCCAAGGACGGGCCGAAGGGGCAAGGATGCAGTAGTACCTTTGGGAAGGATGCCCATCCTTCTTCTGCGGGATGACTGTAAGCGCGTCCGCGAGCGTTTTTGCGCACTGGAATCTTGTTTGCGGCACGCCATTGGTGTTTGTAGCGCGCACCGGCGCGACCTGTGCTACTCGTGCGCGCACTGAATTCGATCTCAGACCCGCTCTCCGTCTCCCCTCTCCGCCGCCTCACCATTTGCTTTGTTGTTGTTTTTCTCTGTGCCTCTGGGGCGCTCGCGCCAGCGCTCCGGGCGCGGACGGCGACGCCGAGGCATTCTGCGCTAGCCTGGCAGCAGAAGAGAGAGAGAGGGAGGGAGGGAACCATTTGTTCGACAACCCCCTCCCCCGAGGAGGCAGAAGGGACAGAGACGCTCCTTAGAGCCGACGCTCCCAGAAAACTTGGAGCGGGCGGTCTCTGGCCGTTTCGGGCCTCCGGGGGCCCTCGCCAGGCGCCGGGGCCGTGAAAAATCTATTCAGGAAAGGGTCCAAAGCTCTGGGGCCCACACATCGAGGAACTATTGGAGCAGCCGGATGTCTGGGGCCAGGGAGGGAAGCATCGAGCTTCAAGGCTTCTGGATGCTCCTCACCCTCTTTCAATCTCTGGATGCCTTCGGAGACCTCCATGTGCATCCAGAGGCCTCCGGGGACCTCCTTCGAGGCCACAGGAACTTCCCACCGCAACTGCTTCATAAGAGCTGAGCTCTCCAAGGACATCTGCATGCAGGGGCAATGGATGTTGGGCCACGGGGGGCCAGATGGAAAGTGGTGGCCTTGGACCTCCTCCTACTCCTCTGGATGGGTGAAGTGAGGAAATTTGCGTCAACGTTTCGTGCAAGAAGCATCTCGCGCCCCTCAACTCTAGAAGTTGTTAGGATGGGGGCAAAAAACAGTTCATGGGCCTGGGACTATGTTGTGCCAACATGTTCGAGTGGACCAGTTCAACGAGCATGAGGAGGAATCGAGCATGCGTATCGATGTGGCTAGCGTCAGTTCCTTCAGCTGCTTTCCATGCAAAATGATCAACACGAACGTCTACTTCTAGGGCTGTTGACCTCTGAATCGAAGCTGTCATGGTCACGTAGGCGCACATTGCGTAACATAATCTGCCATTGGCATCGCGAAGAAGTGAGGTCAATACATTTTCTGGACAGTCCCATGCTCGCAAATGCAATCGCATGTCCTGAACACCGTGGAGCCTCCTGAGGCCAGTGCTGTGTGCCTCGTTCTTGCAGCTGCATTGATTTCACGATGAAAAGTCAACAGCTAGCAAAGGTCAGATGTGAAGGGGAATCCAACAGGTGCCGATACCGCTGCTCCTGGGACCTCTCTTGGGGGTGCGTTCTGACCAGGATTTCGAAGGGAATCCAGCGGTGCCAACGAGAGCCTCCCAGGAGGCCCCAAAAAGGGAACACGAGGCAAGGGTAGCGGTGTCGGTACCGTATCCTCCTCTGGTGTTAGTAGGGGAGGAGGAGGAGGAGGAGGAGGAGGAGGAGGAGGAGGAGGAGGAGGAGAAGCAGGAAGAGGAGGAGGAGGAGGAGGAGGAGGGGAGGAGAAGGAGGAGGAGGTGGACCAGTGTAAACCCTAGAGGCATCAAAGATGCTGGGATAAACCCGCCCCCAAGCTCCCCTTCATAGGCCCCTACAACGGTTCATTTCCACTGAAGGAACTGTCTCGTTGGATGACAACTATTTGAAGACCCTGAAACATGCCACACCATTGTTCTCGGGATTCCAACGCCACGGATCAACCTGACTGTTGCGTCTTGACGATCCTGAATCGTGCCAGAACGCCATTCCTGGGACTTTACAACACAGCGAAGCAACGTAACTGTTGCGCCCACATAATTCTGAGTCCTTCCAAAACACCAGTTCTGATACGTTGATGATGGAAGTCTGTGAAAAGCTTATAACTTGTTAAAAACGAATGTGCGCGGCGCTAAAACGATAATCACATGTTGAAAAAGAACAACCCTCAATCCGTAAACCTCTTGCAATGTAAAAAACGACAAATGTGCGCGGCACGAAAACGATAAATACATTTTGCAAACCAACCGCCCTCAATCCGTGAAGCTCTTGCATTTTCCCCCAACAAAAAAAACAAATGTGCGCTGAGGCGAGAGCCACATTTTCAAAACGACCCGCCCTCAATCCGCGAAACTCTTGCAAATGTTTAAAACGAATGTGCGCGGCGCTAAAGCGAGAACCACATGTTCAAAACGACCCGCCCTCAATCCGCGAATCTGCTAACAGTCTTTAAGCTTCAGAATCATAAATGGCGAGGAAGTCTCAGGCGAAACGCCCGGCCCGCCCTAAAAACTGGCTCGGGGTGCGACAGGGAGAATTTAGGTATAAGGCAAAGGAATGGAGGAGGAGGAGGAGGAGGAGGAGGAGGAGGAGGAGGAGGCAGAGAGCAGACATCACCGAGCTGTAGGAGGAGGGGGAAGCAGGGAGCAGGCATATTGAGCTGGCCCGAATTGTGGAGACGGGCGTGCGGCGCCGAAGCGCTGAGAGTAAGCCCCGCGGAGGAGGAAGACCAACGCGCGGCCTCGGAACAAAACACGAACTCGCATAATTACCGCGACTCGGGCGCTTGATCGGGTGTTGCTAGAGGTGCCCCTGGCCGAAGGTGCCCCCAGGATCTCCAGGGAGACCCCCACGGCCTCCAGAGCACCCCCCACGAGGCCTAAAGGCCCCAGGGGCTTCAAAATGGAGCGGATGGGGTGTGGTTACCTTAGGCCAGGGACACTTTTAGCAACCCCCGACTAGAATGGAGTGGCTTCCAGGGACTGCTCTGTCAATGGGGACTGGGGCACCACACTCCACAGGACTCTTCGTTGAGGCCTTGGGGCGCCTTCCCGAACACAACAGGCTCCACGAGCCACGCGAAACCTTAGGACACGACTCTCGTGGCCGTGGGCATCTCGTATAGAGAGACCCCTGCGCGCACACTCTGCGCACCTACCGCATGAGCAGACGGCAGAGGAGGCCCTCGGGAGGACGCCGGGTGCCCCCCAAACCTCCCGAGGGCCCCGTGGGGACCCCGAACGGCCCACGAACCCCTCCAGAGGCCCAGACACGGACCGAGTGCGCCAACAACTCGAGCCTCGACGCTCGAGGATTGGACCGAGGAGGGCCTTGCGGCCTCGCCCGGCGCCCCGCTCCCTACGTTCGTTTGTATGGAAGCCGGTCTAGTCTAGTGGAGATGTTGGCGGCCCAGCGGCAAATCGCAGCAAATTGCGGCAGGCAGATAGCGGCACACGCCTCTCTCTTCGCCGCCAATGGCAGCTGCACGCCCCCCCAAAATAAAGCCGTCGATGAAGCTCAAGGCTTCCGTAAAAACCAAGCCTAAATTTGGACCAGAAGACGAACGACACCACCCCACCTACGGCCCCAAGGGGCTTAGCGTATGCCAGGATATCTGGCGTGTTTTTGTTGCAGGATCTACGCTACGGCGCCCGATGGGCCGCAGCGTAATATGGAGGGCCGTAGGGTGGTGTGGTGTCGTTTGTTTTTTCTCGAAGCTTCCCCTCCCAGGCAGCGCCCCCCCTCCGACAGGTTGACATCCACGCCCCGCTGGATCAGCGCCTCCACCTCGGCCGTCTTGCCGGCCTGCTCGCGGCCGACCGGCCGAGCTCGGGCACGGCCCCCTGCCTGCAACGGCCTGCGCTCCACCGGGCAGCCGCCACTCAGACTGCTGGGCTGGCACGGCGGCGGAATTTGCCGAAGGCAGCCGGGAACCAAGTGTGGTGCAATGAACGCGTAGTGCAGCCTATGACCTCTACGTGAATTACATTGTGCAAGGTGGTATGTGCCGGAAGCTACGTGGTGCAAGCTATGCGGCGCAATCTTGGTGGTGTAAGCAGGGTCGTGCAGCAGAATGACGTTACGGAATGGAAGCGCCACGAGACACCCACGAGGCGCCCACGTCCGCCCACTACTTACAGAGGCAAGCCGAACTTGACATTTTGCTTTTGGGACTTTCCAGCGGTGGCACCGCCGGAGACGTCGTCCTGGCAGCTTGAACCGCTTATTTGGGCATGCGGCCGCCTTTAGCTTCGGTCAGATGAAATGGATCCATGTCTAGATTCAGCTGGCTTCGATCTGATTCGCCACGCAGGTGTCCTTATAGGCGACGCCAGGATCCTGAAGCACAGCGGAATCCCGGGAAGGGCGCGCGAAAGTTGGCAAGGGCAAGCAGTCTGCCATGAACATGCACGCATACAGGTACACCCACCAACATTATCTCTAAATACACGCATGCACATACATACACACATACATGCACATACATGCACACACATACACACATACATACATACATACATGCATACATACAGACAGACAGACAGACAGACAGACAGACAGACAGACAGACAGACAGACAGACAGACAGACAGACAGGCAGACTGACATACATACATGTCTGTATGTACACATACACATCTGCACATCTGCGCGTGTGTACGCACACGCTGCCCGTCCCCGCCCCCCCGCCCTCGGACCACCTGCCCGTCCCCTGCCTGTCCGCGAGGGGGTGAATTGCTGGCCTTCTGGGGAATCGGGGCGAGCCGCGGCCAAGCATTCTGACGGCTCGGGCGGGGGAGGGAGGGCGGCCCTGCGCGCGCGAGGCCGAGGCTCTGGGATACCGTTAATCAAGACTGACAGTGTAAAGCCCAGAGTCACAGAGGGTCTCCAAGTCGCTCGAATGGTACTGTTTGACACAGGTCGGGCTTCGAGGCTGGCCTCGATGCCGGCCCCGAGAGGCCTCGGGATCGCAGGCGCACATCGCCCGCGTGGTATTGTTTGACACGGATGAAGCATCGAGGTCCGCCTCGAAGCCCGCTTCGAAAGGTCTCGGGATCGCGGTACAACATCGATCGCATGGTACTCTTTGATACGAATCGGGTCTCGAGGCTGGCCTCGAGAAGCCTCGGGATCGCGGTCTCACATTGCCTGCGCGGCGTTGTTATACACGGATGATGCCTCGAGGCCCGCCTCGACAGGCCTCGGGATCGCGGAATTCTGTCGCCCGCGTGGCATGATTGGGTACGGATCGGGTCTCGAGGCCCGCCTGGAGGCCGGCCTCGAGAGACTGCTGGGTAACGCGTGCGATGAATGTGGGCGCGTCACGTCCTGACGCGTCTCGCGTGTGACAGCCAACTGCTAAAGCGAAACAGCCAACCTTTGTTGCCATCAACGGCTTCACCACATAAGCCACAAGAGAGGCGACTCCTTACAGCACCTGCGGGCCACGCTGTAAGCTGCATTCACCGAGCAGCAGGTGCAAAAAAGGGGCGCCCTCGCCTCGGCGAGAGCCGCTCTGGGGAGGGAGCTTCGCGAGTTCCTTTTCGGAGCGCCCGCTATGGCCCCCTCCCCTCGCGGATCGACCCTCGGCGCAGACGCCAACAACAGGGCCTCCGTCAGCTGCGCGAGACATGGCCTCTGTTGAAAACGTGGCTCACTGTCTGGCCTACGCGCCAGAGACAGTGCACGAGTGAGAACCAAATGCGGCCGAGCAGAGAGGCTAGACAATCTCTGCAGCAGCGAGCGCGAGAACGACGGGTGCGCCAAGGCGCGAGCGCGAAACTTGGCCCAGAGACCCGACGCCGAGTGGCCCCCCCACAGGCACTCTCGAACCAAAGGGGAACGAGTTACACCTGGACAAGGGCCCGATCCATACTGCACAGCAGCACTGATCCTTGAAGAGGACCGCCCACTACAAGCCTGAGGCGAGAGCGGCTGGGTGGCATCGGCTGCGCACGAAGCTACCCCGAGCCCTGACGGCCGCGGCAGGGCGCGCGGAAGGGGAGGGGATTCCCCCCCCCCCCCGCGCCCTGATTCGCACTCTGGGCAAAGAAAAAAAGGCGACGGCCCCCTGAGCAGCTGTCACCGCAAAGGAGAAGCCACCCCACGGCCGCGCGACAGGGGGGCGAGGACAGCACGAGGCAGTGAAAAAGACAACCAGCTGCGCCTGCACGACGAAACTCCACAGCACGAGTTCCAAGGCTGGCTGCGTAACCAGCACCGCCGAGCAGGACGCAGCAATACCCCAGATCGAGCCCGCCGCGCGAGCCCACCTCGCGCCGAACCGAAGGCGAATTACCAATACCTCGGGGGGCGACGGTCGGGGAGGACGAATGTCTCCCCCATGCCCTGACGCGCGCACTTGATACTGGAGGCGGCCCCCTGAGCAGCGGCCACCGCAGGGGGGGCATCACCCCGCGGCCGCGCGACAAGGGGCGCGGGCAACACGAGGCAGTGGAAAGGGCTGCCAGCAGCGCCTGCGCGACGGAACTCCCAAGCACGAGCTCCAGGGCTGGCAGCGTAGCCAGCGCCGCCGAGCTGGGCGCGGCAAAAAAAACGACCCTGTCACGCGAGCCCAAAACACGACAGACAAGAAAAGACAGTGCAACTCATAGCTGGGCGAACGGCCAGGGAGGGCGAGAGACCCCCCCCCCCCCCCCCCCCGCGCCCAGGCACGAACTCGGACGCGCCGACCTCTGCAGCAGCGGTCACCGCGAGGGGGGGGGGGGGTCACCCCACGGCCGTGCAACAGTGGGAACGAGGGCAACAATAAGTAATGAAAAGGACGGTTAGCAACGCCTGCTCGACGGAACTCCAAGGCCCGAGTTCCAGGGCTGGCAGCGTAACCAGCACCGTCGAACAGGACGCCACAACCAAAAAAATCGAACCCACCACGTGAGCCCTCTCGTGGTAAAGAAAATACTTTAAACACATGAAGCGCATCACCCATGGAATATGTAACAGCTCGGCGCTTCTCGCGGGGGCGTAAGCCGCGACAAAGGTAGTTCCATCCAGTGCCCGCATGTCTGGGTGGCCTGCCTTCGATGCGCTCGCCAAGGCCGTGGACCCTGCTGCCCGACGAGTGACATTTACATCTGGCACAACTGAATAATACTGAGCCAACGGAACAATGGAATGCAATGACTCGATGCCCTGAACTCAGAACAACATTGCCGTCACACTTGGGCCCATTGCTGCACCTGTCTGGGGGGGGGGGGGCTCTTGCGGGGGCCTCTTGCCGTTCAAAAGCGGAACGCAACTCCAAATGCCCGACCATCTCTTCCAGGCGCGTGGGATCTTGGCCTGGCTAGAGGCGGCAAGCGCAGGCGCATGCGGGGATTCCAAGCGACAGCTGAGGCCAAAGCGGAAAGACGTTGGAAGCTAAGACGCATTAGGCACGAGCTACCCTGACCAGGGCGTCTAACTCTAGATTGCTGCGGCATCGGTTGGGTGAAGCTGCATCACGATGGCCTAAACGCAAACACCTTTCTCTGACAGGAATGCCTTTCTGGCCCACATCACGGTGAGCCTTGACCTCGGCGATGGACTCAATAAAGTCACCCTCTGCGTTGCTGGCATTTTTAATCACCCCATAATACGAACGTTTGCCTGCGTAGCGCTCAGGCAGCGGAAGTAGCGAGTGGCGCACTGCGTTGGCACAATCACTGTAAGGGATCGAAGGGGACACGCGCAAACTGGGAAACACCGCAGCGAGCCGAGCATTATGCGGCCTGCGGTGTCTGCGGGAAGTGGGCCCATACAGGTCCTCGAACCTCTCCAAGACACTTCCCGCCATCCGAATTCATAGTGATACACCGAGCGGCACGAGACAGATCACGCACAACGTGGCGCTGGCAGGACACATCAAGGAAGAGGTGGCCCCACATCCTACCATTCGCGGGAGCCACGGGACTTTCGTGACCCTTAAGCTCATCAGCGTGCCAAGCGCACGGCAAGGCGTCGGCGCCCTCCACGGCAGGGCGCGGCAAGACGCCGGCGGGATGAACAGAAGCTCCACGAGTATAGAGGGCGACCACGTGGCTGTCGGCCCCAGCTGCCCAGGCTAGCGCGGAGTCCGAGATTTCCGAGGCAGGGGCCAGCTGAGCTCGCAACTAGTCCACCGCGCTGAAAGAGCACTGCCGCAAGCGGTGGGAAATGCTGCCTGGTGCCTGCCGACAAGGAGGACAACGCTCGCAAACCTGATGCCCACAAGCAAGAGCTTTGTCCGCAGTCCAGATAGCATCGCACGAGCAAGCCCTTATCCACCCTCTCTGGGCCGGGGGGAATTTGCTGCTGTTAATGGCAGCTTCGGGGGCACCAAGGCGCACCCTGCAGTCCAAGTCTCATTTTTCCCCCAAGTCCCTCTCGAAGCTCCTGTGATAGGCGCCCTTACAAAAAAAGGTCCCCATGGGGCTGGGGGGAGTCAGGCCTAAACTGGAGGTGCAACCTCGGTCGTCCGCAATCGCACTGTAATTGTCCATGACCCAGCCTCAGCGCACGAGAGTGAGCCGAAGCGCAGAAATGGGGCCACGAACAGAAGGCCAGGTGATATACGAGAGAGCAAAGACGGACTGCCAACTGCTTCTTAACTCATGGTGCTGGATCGAGAAGGGATGAACACGAGTCTGAGCCAACCATATCTCTTTGCTCCACCTCAGCAGCGGAGCGCGCGCAAAACGCCAGCATGGGTCTTCGGGCAAAATGCTGACAACAGTGCGCGAGCGCCCTCTCGAGAAAGGCCTGAAAGTAGAGAACGCTTGCCTTCGTCAGAAGCACTTGGTCGCTGACTCCAATAATGTCCGCGCCGCACGTCCCTCCAGGGAGAGGACCGCACGCGTACACTCTCAGGGCTCGGCGGCCCAGGTTCCCCGATTGCCGCTTGAGACGGCGAGCCTTCCGCCCAGCCAGAGCGACTCGGGCTTGAAGGTTGGAACATCGCCCAGAAACGCGCACCGCAACTCCCGCGGTGCAATCCATTCCGGGGTTAACCGTAGCGTCGGTGACTCTGCCTCCTAGCTGGCCAAGCGCAGATGCAAGATCACGGCGGCCAAGTGCTTTGCACGAGGCAGCCGTGCATATTTCATCGAACGAGAGCTGGCATTTCATCATGTTGGGGGCAGTGATCGCATGATGGAGCGCAGCAGTAGAGGACACAAGACACGTAATGACGTGTTTGGCAGAGCCAGTGCGTGAGATGCTCGCGTCATCAATACACACGTCGAACTCGAGGGAGAGAAAGATGGGGATGGCACCGAAGGAAAAATGCCATACACTCTGGTGTGGGTGGTCGCCATACTGCACCCTGCTATAATCCCACCAGCCCTTTGGGCGTGAGTGGTTTAGAGAGCCCGCTCTTTCCTCAACCCCCTACTTCCCTTTCGGGGAGGGGTTTACCCCTCCCCCTACCCCCTCCCCCTGGGCCTGGAGAGGGCGGGCCGCGGGTCGTCAGGGGAGTCTTTTTCGACTCCTGGGAGGGCTAAACAACGACGACCCTCACGAGGATTCTGGCCCCGAGGGGGGGGGGGACCGTTTGGCGCCTCCGCTCTTCTTTGAAGCCAGAATCATTGATTTTACTGGGGTTTGGGGCCCATTTTGGGCTTCTGAGGGGGCAGCGCCCATCGTCCTTCATAGCAAAATCATTGATTTTACTAAGGTTTTGGGCTCATTTTGTCCTTCTCAGGTGGCAGCGCTCATTTGCGCTTCTGAGGAGGTCGCAAGAGGCCCCAAGATGGCCTCAAGAGGCCCCCAGGAGGCTCCCAAGAGGCCTCCAAGAGGCCCCCAAGAGGCCCCCAAGAGGCCCCAAGAGGCCCCCAAGAGGCCCCCAAGAGGCCCCCAAGAGGCCCCAAGAGGCCCCCAAGAGGCCCCCAAGAGGCCCCCAAGAGGCCCCCAAGAGGCCCCAAGAGGCTCCAAGAGGCCCCCAAGAGGCCCCACGAGGAGCCCGAACGACTCACACCAGGACGAGGGGCCCGAACGACTCACACCACGAAGAGCCCGAACGACTCACACCACAAGGAGGGGCCCGAACGACTCACACCAGGACGAGGCGCCCGAACGACTCACACCACGAGGAGCCCGAACGACTCACACCACGACGCGGGCCCCGAACGACTCACACCACGAGGAGCCCGAACGAGTCACACCAGGAGGAGGGGCCCGAACGACTCACACCAGGACGAGGGGCCCGAACAACTCACACCACGAGAAGCCCGAACGACTCACACCAGGACGAAGAGCCCGAACGACTCACACCACGAAGAGCCCGAACGACTCACACCAGGAAGAAGGGCCCGAACGACTCACACCAGGACGAGAAACCCCAAACGACTCAAACCACGAGGAGCGCTTTCTCTCCCTCCTCCTCCGCCTCGTCCTTCTCCCGCTCCCCCCACAAGGAGGATGTACAAGGAGGCGGGAGGAAGGAGGAACAGGGGAGATATGCGGGGCCAAGCGGACACACGCCTGAAAAACACGACTGTCGGCATGCTTCGCAAGAGTTGCTGCTGTGAGATGGGCTGGTGGGGATACGCGAAGCGTAAAGAATTCCGTTGCTCACGAAATACGGGCCGTCTAAGAGCCCAGCTATCGACACGACCCTGCCACATCGATAAGCGAAAAGAGTGAGCCGAGTGAACACCTGAGGAAAGTCCACTTGCACACAACGCGCAGCGAGGGTGCCCAAGTTGATACTTTCGCAATGCTTCAGCGTATCGTAAAATTATCCCGGCAAAGCAACCTAACAGCGATGTGTAGGAGCATATCTGAAAGCATTCCCCTTAAGATTCAGATGAAAATCCAGTTGTCGAATTCTGCTGTTCTCGCAGTCGTAGTCGCATTCGCGATGACAGTCGCAGCGGCAACGGCAGTCGCAGTCACAGCCTCAGCCTCAGCCTGCCTCCTCCTCCTCCTCCTTTTTCCTGCTCCTCCTCCTCCTCCTCCTCCTCCTCCTCCTCCTGCTCCTCGTTCTCGTCCCTCGTCTCTCGTCCTCCTCCTCCTGTCTCTGCTCGGTGCCTCCTCCTCCTCGGTCTCCTCCTCCTTCCTCCTCCTCCTCCCTCCTCCTCTCTCTCCCCCTCCTCCTCCTCCTCCTCCTCCTCCCTGGTCGTCCTCGTTCTCGTCCTCCTCGTCTTGCTCGTCCTCCTCCTCCTGGTGTTCTCTCCTCCTCCTCCTCCTCCTCCTCCTCCTCCTCCTCCTCCTGGTGGTCCTCGTTCTCCTCCTCCTGGTACTCTCCCCCCCCCTCCTCCTCCTCCTCCTCGTCCTCGTCCTCCTCCTCCTCCTCCTCCTCTTCCTCCTCCTCCTCCTCCTCCTCCTCCTCCTCCTCCTCCTCCTGGTACTCCTCCCCCTCCCCTCCTCCTCCTCCTCCTCCTCCTCCTCTTCCTGGTCGTCCTCCTCCTCCTGGTCGTCCTCCTCCTCCTGCTCGTCCTCCTCCTCCTCCTGCTCGTCCTTCTTCTCCTGCTCCTCCTGCTCCTCGTCCTGCTCCTGCTCGTCCTCGTCCTCCTGGTCTTGCTCGTCCTCCTCCTCGTCGTGCTCTTGCCCCTGCTGAAAATGTGGCCCAGGAATGGGAGTTCTGGGAAGTCGAAGAGCACGAAGTTGCCTACAGTTGGCTACGGGCATTCAAAATGTGGCCCGGGAATGGAGTTCTGGGAACTCGAAGAGCACGAAGTGGCCTACAGTTGGCTCCGGGCATTCAAAATGTGGCCCGGGAATGGAGTTCTGGGAACTCGAAGAGCACGAAGTGGCCTACAGTTGGCTCCGGGCATCCAAAATGTGGCCCGGGAATGGAATTCTGGGAACTCGAAGAGCACGAAGTGTGTGACTGTTGCATCCGGTTATTCTAAATGTGGCCCGGGAATGGCGTTCTGGGATCTCGAAGAGCACGAAGTGTGTGACTGTTGCATCCGGTTATTCAGAATGAGCCTGGGAATGGAGTTCTGGGAAGTCGAAGAGCAAGTCGAAGAGCACGAAGTGTGTGACTGTTGGTGAAAAACGAGGTGGGCACAACCCGCCCGGCAACTCCCAACACCTGCCCGGACCCCCCTGTGGAGTGATCTGTGAGCTCTTTTGAGCCTACTAGAAACCTATCAGTCTTCGCTGTTAGGTAAAAAACGCTGGCGCTAACTTCCTTCCTGGAAGTGCCAGCTTCGGCACGAACCGATTGCCTCCAGACCACATCCGATGCTCCGCTAAACGCGCCAGCGGCCCAGTACCGACGAGGGCGATGCTGCTCCCAAGACAAGGCAGGAGGCCGTCGGAGACGGCCCCACACCCTGTACCAGGCGCAGAACACCCCTATCGGCCTGTATCCGCCAGTGGGTTTCGTGAGCATGGCGAGAAGCACGGCGCTGATCTGTCTGGGCAGGTGGCCGGGCGACTCCATTAACTCGAAAAGAATACCCAGAGCAACGAGGCCATCGTCACACAAAAACTGGAAATGCCTGCAGTCGAATCCGTCGTAGGTGACGGCCGAACTCTTTTAGTAGTTTTCCCAACCATCCTGTGGTGTTGGGTCCTCGTTTTGAAGAGACAGCGCCCCGCGTCTCCTTCCGTTTTTCCTACTCCCCCTCCTCCCCCTCCTTGCCTCTGCTCTCGGCACACCTCTCACACGCTTCGTGGCCCCATGGGGAGCTCCACCGACGGCCCCATTGGGGGTGTCGTGGCCCAATAGGGAGCTCCACCGTAGGCCCCAGAGGGGGTGTCCACATGCGGTTCCCCCACCCAGGGTAGCGCTTCGTGGCCCCAGAGGGAGCTCCACCGAAGGCCCCAGTGGGGGTGTCCACATGCGGTTCCCCAACCCAGGGCAGCGCTTCGTGGCCCCAGAGGGAGCTCCACCGAAGGCCCCAGTGGGGGTGCAGTCCAACAAACCGAACATCATTGAATACTATACAATGTTTGTATGATCTCGTTTTCTTGCCCTTCGGCCCCCAGAACCTGCAAAGCAATCCCTCGGAACCCCCCAAAACCCGCCACGAGGTTCCAGGAGACGGCCAAGACACCGCCCCCCAAAACAAATAGAGGCCCAAGAGAAGGAACCCCACTTTAGATCTGAAATCATTCACACCTTCAAGAGACTCCAAAAGGTCCGCAAGACCCCCCCGAAGGGACCCGACACGAGGCACCCGAGATTCCAAAACGCACCTTCACCACAGTCCACACACGGTGGCGGGATGGGCCGAAGACCGTTCGACACATGCACTATCATACATATATGTATGCGGTTCGTGGTATTTTGATCCTGAACGATCCATCATGGATCAGGAGAGCCTGGCTTCGAAATTGATTTCGAAACGGACCTTGTGGCTGATAAGCACCCCGCACGCTTGCCATGATAACGACACTTGGGCGCGTGCCGCTGTGGATGGCACGCGTTCGTCGTCCGCTTCGCCTGTCTCCTCCTCTCGAGCACGGTTGCGTGCTTCGCTGAAAATGTGGAAACGGGCGGTTTTGTTTGAGCTCCCGGTCGGATTCGTCGCCGACGGCTGCACACGGCATCGCCGCGCGGCCACCCGCAGGAGCGCTCGCCCCTTTTGCGGCGACGCCTTGGGGTCCCGCGGCGCGGCTCGGTCTGGTTTTCTCGGCAACATCGAAGCGCGCGCCAACTGCGCGGGAGGAGCGGACGGGAGCCGAGAGAAGTCGCGCCCGCCTCGGTATGTGTCCACCCTCGCCCTCCCGCCCTCCCCTCGCCCTCCCCTCGCCTCGCCCTCCCCTCCCCTCCCCCGCCTCGCCCCTCCCTCGCCTCGCCCTCCCCTCGCCTCGCCCCTCGCCTCGCCTCGCCCTCCCCTCGCCCTCCCCCCCCCCCGCCCTCGGTATGTGTCCACCCTCCCTCCTCTTCGAGGAGGAGGAGGAGGAGGAGGAGGAGGAGGACGAGGAGGAGGAGGAGGAGGAGGAGGAGGACGAGGAGGAGGAGGAGGAGGAGGAGGAGGAGGAGGAGGAGGAGGAGGAGGAGGAGCTAGGAGGAGGACGAGGAGGAGGAGCTAGGAGGAGCTAGGCCTCCCTCCTCGCCCTCCCGGCGGCGCGGGCGACCACCGGCCCAGCGACCACCTCCCCGACAGGCGAAGCCTGTGGCGCGGCACGTCGCCGGAGCAGAGAAACAGCGCACAGCGAGGCACGGCGCTGCTTCTCGATTCGGCCAGCGATGACGCGGGGGCGCCCCGCGCCGGCCGCCCGCCGCCTCGAGCGGTCGGCCCTCGGGGCCGACGGGAAGCATCGCTGGAGGCACGCGATTCGGCCAGCGAAAAGCGTCGCGCGACGCGCAAACGCACACCTCGAAGAGGGAGGAGGGGCAAGACGCCCCCCTCGAGGCGAAACTGGGAGGCCGCCCCCCCCCCCACCCGCGGGATCTCGGGGCAGCCGCCCCCCGCGGCACGGCGTGCACGGAAAACAGCGATTTTCGGCCAGCGTGCTTCTCTCTGCCGCGAAAGCAGCGGCTCGTCGGGGCACCAGACTGCGACGACGACGCGCAGACTCTTCCGAACGCGTGCCTTTTCCGAGGCGCCGGCGTGAACGGCTGGGGGAACACATAGTCCAACAGTTTGCGAAAGCGAGGCCTGCAGTATAAAAAGGCTTCCCAACGAGCCAGACCGCGGAGTCGCGCAACAAGGGGGCTGGGGCGGAGGGGGCGAGAGGAGGGAGAAAGGGGAAGAATATGGCAGGATCGTTGGGCTGCCCAAGCACCTCACAGGATGTCGGAGATAATACGACATAAAAAAACATGTGATGGTCTACGCGTGCGAGGGGGGGAACGGCCACATCTCGCGCTGCGATGGCTCCCTGAACAGAGGGTCGACGCTGCCCTCAAAGTGGACAGCTCGCTGCCAGAACGCGCGCGCGCCGCTGCGTCTACAACGGGCGCGCGCTTGCTCATTGCCTGTCGGTTTCGTCAACGCTGCCGCCGCTTCAATGGAGGCTCGCAACCAATGGCGAGTGTGAAGCGGATACTTCCGGAGGCACGCGACGATTGTTGTGCACGGACCAGAAGCCGACGGCCCACGGCTCGGTTCGCGCAGGGCCTGCGATGTGTCCACACTGATCACGCGCGGGGTCCGCGCGGGGCTTGCGTCGGACTCGCGGGGGGCTCGTGCGAAGCCAACGTGCGCCCCACGTGAGACCGCGCGAGGCCCGTGCCAACCCCGCGCGAGCCTCAAGCACGTTCACGCAAGCCCCGCGCAAGCCCCACGCGAGCCCCGCACGAACCCCAACAATCAAGCCCCCCAGTGGCCTCGAGAAGCCCTCAACAGACCCCCAGGGAGGCGCGCCCCGAAGCCTCCCAGATACCCCCCAAGGCGCCCCCCAAAATATGCTCCGACAGCCCACGGTGGGGCACGCACTCGCACGGCAACCGTGACGCTCGACTCCTCCAGCAGGTGCTTGCACCGAGGAGTCGGGGATGGACAGACCCCCCTTTAGTAAAACGTGGTTTGGTGAAATCGACCCGAGGCCCAAACCTGGCGGGCGCAAGCCTGGAAAACAACGGCCACGGCGCCCTCTCGAGAACTGAGAACGGACAATTCACGAATCGACGTGTCACTGCTGCGGGCTTGTGTCCACCTCCTGGCCATCGCTCGGACGTCCGTTCTCTGTGCTTTTTGCGGTTTCGTGCGTGGTTCTTTCGCCCAATGATCAAGGATGCTCCTCGATGGCCCTCGCCGAAGGAAACATGCGCACGTCCGAGCGATGCCAAGCCTCCGATATTGCACCGAGGAGGCTGGGCGCCCGTGGGCGCCCCGCGGGCGCCTCCGGCGCTGGGTGGGCACGGTGGGGCCCGCGCCTGGCGGGCGCCCGGCGGGCGCCCCGCGGGCGCCTCGCGCGCAGGCTGGTCGGCGAGGTCTCGCCCGGCGGGCGCCCGCGGGCTCTCCGCGGGCGCCCGCCGAGCCTGCGCCAAATTTGGGGGCATCGCGCAGTTGACACTGCCTCCTCCTGCTCCATCCTCCTCCTCCTCCTCCTCCTCCTCCTCCTCCTCTCCCTCCTCCTCCTCCTCCTCCTCCTCCTCCTCCTCCTCCTCCTCCTCCTCCTCCTCCTCCTCCTCTCCTACACCACACACGTGGAGTCACACACGCACACGCACAGGTCCCACCGCATAGCTAGCACTGCGCAGCTCGCAGCCCATAGCCTACACCACGTAGCGTGGTCCAGGCCCTCCTCTGGCCCCAAAGACCCCAGACAGTTCCAAGGGAGCTCCAAGAATGGCCGAAAAAGGGTCCCCGAAAAGGGCTCGACAGGGCCCCCACCTGCACCAGACAACGAGCCCTCAGTATGACATCATTGGGGGCCAAGTGGGGAGCACTTTTGGGGCATCCTTGCAAGCCTCCTCTGGCACCAAGGACGGCTCGACAGCCCCGAGAGAGCTCCAGGTTGCCCACAAGAATGTTCAAGAGGGGCCCCAACAGGCCCCCAACAAATCATACCAAGAGCCAGTCCTTGGCATGATAATGCTTTGGGCCCTCTTGGGGACCCTCATGGAGCCTCGAACGCGGCCCAGAATGGCCTCAGACAGCTCCAAGACAGCTCCAAGAAGGGTTCGAGAGCGCCCAAAGAGCGACCCAAACATTGAGCGCGAATGGATGCCACTGTCGGGGGGCCCTCTTGGGGGCCGCCATGGGAGCTGTCTCAAAGCCCAGGTGTTTCGCTGACCGTCACCCTTTTGGCTCGAACCTCTGGGTGCGCAATCAAACCTCGCACAAAACCAGGCAGGACGGCCCGTCGACCCAATAACCTGCGAGAGTTTCGCGGCTACCGCGATGCCCGCGAAGCGCGGGAGTTCGGGGGCGTGCGATTCCGAGAAGCAAGTGCAGAAGAAGCAAGCCGCCGACCCCAATGCCGAGGGAGGATCGTGCAAGTTGCAGGCCCGCATACGGAAGCAGGGGTCGACGATGCCATCGTGTTTAGCTTCCAACATACTACCCATTCTGAACTCGACGGCAAGAACGTGCAGGCCCCGAACGGCGAGATGATAACTTTGCGTGAGAGACTGGCGCATGACAATAACAACTCCCGCAACCCTGCCACGTACCTTCCCTAAGAGGGTCCCCCGACATTGGCATCCCCTCCCAGGCCGTGTTCGGAGCCAAAGGAAGGCCACAAGAAAGCCCAAACGAAACGAGGTCATACCACAGAGTCTTGGTATGATTTCGTTGGGGGCCATCTTTCCGAACCATGTTGGGCCCCCTGTGGACCAGTGGAGATGCCCCGGGGCTGTCTGGGGCCATCCCGGGCCGTTGCTGAAGTCAGAGGGGGGCCCCAAGAAGGCCAAACGGGGCCCACATGAGGGCCACCATCGATGTCATACCAAGGACTCTTGGTATGACATCGTTGGGGGCAAGTTGGGCCTCCTCTTGGGAATCATTTGGAGCCCCTGTTCGAGCTCTCCTTGGCCTGCCCCAGGGCCCTCCCGCGCCCTCGCTCGGGCCAGAGGAGGGTCTGGCCTGCGTGTGTGGTGCAAGCTGTGCGGGCGCGCGCGAGGCCGTGAAAGCTGTGCGGGGGCAGCGATGGGGTGCAACCTGCGCGGTGCAAGCTGTTCGGCGCCGCGACGGCGGAACGCGCCCCGAGGGCGCCCCACACGGCGTCCACGGGCGCCCCACCAGGCGAAAGCGCTCCGTGCCAGGCGCCCACCAGGCAACCGCGGGCCCCCACCGAGGGAACCCCACGAGCACGCGCGCAGCGCACGAGGCGCCCACGAAGCGCCCGCGGGCGCCAGCTGGGCGGACCCCCAAGGCCCCAAACCGACGCACGATGCGCCAACGCAGCGCCCACGGGGGCCGATCAGGCGTACGAAACACCGGGCTCCAACCAAATTATGCACCAATGGAAGTGAGACTCCCTAGGCGACAACACTGCCGGAGGAAACAACACAAGGGAAAGAAAAAAAACGAATCAGAGGACGGGAATGAGGTGGAAGGGGAAGGAGCTGGATGAGGAAAAGGGGCAGGACGAAAATGAGGACGTGGAGTGGACCACGATGAAGATAGGACGATGACACAGAGGGGTCAACGAGGAGAAGGGATTTCTTGTATGGACGCAACTCGATACTCACGGTGCGGCGCTCTGCACGTTGTTGCTTCCACACTTCACCTACGCGAGGGCCACTGGCAGCAAACGCAACAGCCAATAGACTAGGGGGCATGGGCGCGCAAATGTTCTCACATTTCACCTTTTGCCTTCTCACCACTGGGGGGAGCCGAGGGGAAGGAACACCGCCTGGCTTCCCGGCTCGGCCTCAGCCTTGATCCTTTCTCCTCCAGAACTCGGATTCTGTTCGAGAAAAGGGCGGCGAGTTTGCCGCCGCGCCTTCCAAGCCAGCAACACTGTCCAAAATAGACTGCACGGCTCCGAAAACGATAAGGGATGACAAGGCCACGAAAGAACCAGTATACGAGCCAACACATTCGACCCCCAATGGTCCCAAATTACTTCCAGGCCCGTGCAGCGCTCTCTGCCTTCTGGGAATCGGCGGAATGACGTAAGCCCCTTGAATCTGGCAGGGACGGGGACGCTAGCGTGACTTCGGGGGGGGACAAGCGACGTTGGAGGCACGCGGCGCCCGCGGCGACACTGCGGCCAATGCGGCCCCACCAGCCCCGCGATGAAAGCACGGCGCAGCGCGTGCCCAAAAATCAACGGTTCCGACAAATGGAACGATCCGTTTTTGGAAATCTTCGGCCTCCGGGGGCCCCCCTTGGGCCCCCGGGGCAATCAAAAAACGACGGAGGATAAAAAGCTGGCCCCAGGGAAGCTGTCCAAATCTCCAGGGGTCCACGCATCGAAAAGATGGAACGCCGAATGTCTGGGTGCGCAGCGTGTCAGGAGGGAAATCGGGGTTTCGCCTAACAGCTGTTATTTCCGATTGCGCTCTGGGCCACAGTGCTGGCGCTGGACGAACGCCTCGTCTGGGAGCGCGCGCGCCAAGTGCATGGACACTCTGGCGTTTCTGGGGGTCCGCCAGCGCGCCCGGGGCCTGCACGGAGGACGTCCCAATCCCGCTGCCTCTGCGCCGCCATCATAGCGGCCTCGTCCACGAGAGCAGAAACTCGTTTCGAAAACAAATTGCGACGACAATGCATGGTGATTGCCGGCGTCATGCTGTGTATATTGGTCCGAAATGTCAATCGAATACCGATGCAAGATAGGGGGTATAATCAACATCGGTTTGAGCGCGGGATGCGCGTGACATCGACGCGCGTTCCCTGCCAACAGCTGGAGTGTTGCTGTTTTGCGGTTTGGGCAAAAGGGACAAATTTCAGTGGCAACCCGACGCAACGAAAACAACGTTTACAAGGTATCGCAAGATCACCCAACGAATCATATCACTGGCGGCGACTGTTGACGAGGCGGACGCCACGACTCAGGAACTAGGAACTCTGCTGGAGAAATATGCTTGCTCTTTGTGCACCCTCAAGAACATGCGACCTTCTGTCGGCCAAAACAGACAGAACATCCAAGGGTACCTTCCCAAAGCGCACAAGAACATCCAACAAACACGAAGAAACCGAGGGTACCCTCCCCGAGCCGACCTCGACTTTATACCACGGCCCAACCGTCGACGGATGTTCAAACCTCCATCTCCCCTCATCGACCCCCTTCACACCCCGAGACGCGTCACTGGGGGCCGGGTGTTTCCCCTGAGACATCCTCACGATCCTGAATAGCTCGGAAAATGCCCACCATGCCCTCACTTGGAGGGCGGGTGGTTGTGAACACGCGGTTCTCGCCTCAGCGCCTCGCGCAATCTTTTTAACGCATTCAAGCAACCACGCGAATGTAAGGCGCGCCGTTTTCAAGCTGGTGCTATCCAGAGCGCCGCGTATGTTTCTCTTAAGCACTTCCCACAGTTACGCGAATGGAGGGCGGATGGTCTTGAAACTGCACCTCTCTCTTTCGCGCCGTGCGCGTTCGTGTTGAAGGCTTCCAAGCAGTTGCGCGGATGAAAGGAGGCGTCTTGTCAAAATGAGGCTCTTCGGGAGGCGCGCGTTGATGCACCGACCTTTGCCGGGCGGATCTTGTAAGGACCGCGCGGGCCAAGAACGGCATTGACGCAATCGCCGACAGCGGCCGCAAATCCGATACGCCACGTCCACGACGCATGTGGACAGGGGCGGGCAGGGCCGCACGTGTTCAGGCATCCTTGGCGGCAAACCGCCGCCTTAGGCTGTGCTGTCGCCTCTGGGTGACGGTGCAGTTTCAGACTCGAGCCCCCCCCCCTCGAGCGTACACGAACGCTCCAATGTGGGGATCAAATGCACGCATTGAGGGCGGCTCCTCCTCAAAGCGGGGCTCTCGCTGGCGGCTGCCAGAACATCCGCCGACCCCCGCTTGCCAGGGGCGACCAGACGAGTGAGGCAATTGGCTGCCCCCCTCCCCAAATTCCTCGGCACATCCGCGACGGACTATTCGTTCTGAACGCTTCCCGCCCCTTCGCCTTTTCCCCCCTCCTCCGCTGTGCCTCAATCGGTTCCCGGCGTGTCCCGCCCTTAGCCCGACCGGCGTCCGCTCCAGCCTCGCCCCGCTTGCGCCCGCTGAGTTCAAAAAAGTCCCCCTCTCCAGTTTGGCGGCGCGCACAAGGGCGTAGGGCGAGGGGGAAGGCTTCTTAGAAGGAACCTGCTTTAAAGAAGGCGTCAGCCCTGCATCTACAGACAAGGCCCGTGCCTTCTAAGAAGCAGCCTCCTTCTAAGAAGCCGTCCCCCTCCCTCATCCCCCCCTCTGCGCGTGCACGACCCTCTCCCCCTCCCCCAGGGTCCAAGATCGCCGCCCCCCGCGGGGGGGGGGGGGGCACGGGGGGGCACGAGCGCGTCAACGCGCCCCCCAGTGCGAGCCGTTTTCAAGATCTGTCTCTCGCCCTGGAGCCGCGCACGCTCGTCTCCAAAAGTGTGCAAGAGCTTCGTGGATAGAGGGCGGCCTGTTTCCAAAATGCGGCTCTCGCCTTCGCGCCGCGAGCATTCC
The DNA here is from genome assembly GCA_963575745.1 of Prorocentrum cordatum. Lineage (NCBI taxonomy): Eukaryota > Dinophyceae > Prorocentrales > Prorocentraceae > Prorocentrum > Prorocentrum cordatum. The sequence continues at coordinate 60,447 of CAUYUJ010019703.1, forward strand.
TCTCCGAAATTCGCCAGATCTCCACGGGTAGAGGGCGGCCTGTTTTCAAAATGTGGCTCTCGCATTCGCGTCGCGAACGATCGCCTTCAAACTCAGCAAGAGCTTCACGGAAGAAGGGCGGTTCCTTTTCAGAGTATAGCCCTCACCTTCACACCATTCACGTTCATCCAAAGTTCGCAAAAGGCTTCAAATATTCGCACGACCAACTTCCCCAAATAAGTGTTTGACACGATGTCGGAATGTCCGGGCGCAACACTTAAGTGGATTCGCGGTGTCGGAAGCCCAAGAGTGGTGTTCTGGCACGATTCAGGGTCGCCAAGGCGCAACAGTAACGGTGATTCACGGCGTCGAAGTCCCAGCAATGGTGTTCTGGCACAGCCCCAGATGTTCAAATGGTTCTCGTCCAACGGGGCACTTCCCTCAATGAAAACGAACCCTTCTAGGGGCAGATGACGAGGGAACTTGGAAGGAGGGCTTATCACTATGTCGTTGGTTTGTCTTGGGTTTGCACTGGTGCTCCTCATCCTCCTGCTCCTCCTGTTCCCTCCTCCTCGATGCTTACCTCGGTCACCGCCTCCTCATCCTACAAATTATGGTGCATCCAGGCCTTGTGCCTGGAGGTGGGATCCTTGCGGGTGGACAAGCAGTCTCCCATGCTGGAGCTTCTCTGCACGAGCCGCTCCGGCAGACAGCAAGGCGTAGCCCAGGGCTGCACCTTCGTGAGTGGATAAACGCCTTAGCTTTCCGTGTTTGGACCACTGAGCACTCGATTGGTATCGCGTCCCCCGTGGCTGTCAGGGCTCAAGACTGTGCTTGGAGATTCGAAGCGTAGGCGACGCGTGCTCAGTGAAGAAGTGCGCCCTCCTGGCATAGTCGGCCAGCGCGCGTTCCAGGTTGAACAAGTACGCTCTAAGCCGGGAGGCGAAGCACCTGAACTCACGCTTACATGTTGTGCTAGAGCTTCGGGCCGTGAGACCACCTTCAAACTGGTTAGGTCTGCCAGAATGCGCCTTCATGGGCTGCTCAAGGGTAGGAGCGCCGCCTCAAGGGTCAGACATAATCAGGACCCGCCCCAAAGCCTCCAAGCTCTATTTCATTAGAATTTGTTCCAAGGCAGCTTGGGCTCCCGAGGTCCACGGTATTGACCTAGCACTCTGCGATAATTGCGTGGTCGTGGCCAAGCACAGCGCGGCTCCTGCGCCACCGCGGCAATCATCATATTTTTAAGAGCTGGGAAGGGCCCATGAATCCAGCAAACAACAAGTTAGTCGGCGCGCGGTTCGCCAGTCTTGTCGGTGCCAAGCTTTGCCGAAAGGACTCGGGGGCGGTGGAAGAAGTTCCTCGCTTGCGCTTCCAAGGGCTGGGCCCGAGCTCGTGGGCCTCTCGGGGCTTGCCAGACCTCGTTTCTTCTCTTAGGCTGGGAGCGCCCTGGGCTCGACAGCCTGCGTGGTCCAGCTGGTTTCGATTGGGAAGTGATCGACCAGGAAGCCGCGCCACCCGCCCGCCCCCTCGAAGCCCTCGAAGCCACGAGCGAGTCTTGAACATGGCTCCAACATGTCGCTGCACTTGCTGAGCGCCAGGAAAGTTCTGACCAGCCAGCACTTGCCAGCGTGGCACGTCTTGCGGCGCGTGGACGGTACTGGGCGGAGTCCAAGTGTTTCCTAGCGGGCTACAAGACAGATGCCTTGTGCCAGCGTTGTAAAAGATCCCATGAGACCAGCGCTTGCAGACATTGGGAGAGCAGGGAGCGAGCTGAATCCATGGCCCAGGGGAATGGGGCCCCCGAGCGCCCCAATGGTTGAGACCAATCACTCGGCCCACCAGGCCGGGAGGTTTGTCATTCTCACATATTTTGGCTACGAAGGCACATCCGTCTCTCATGGCACCCGCCCCCTGAGGACCGTGTTTCGGAATGGCTTCGCGTTGGAAAGTGGACTTTGCCTGGGAGAGCATGCGCTGCCGACGATTCTGGTGGTCGTCATCGCAAGCAGCCCGTTCTCCTCGGTGTAGCGAGGGGATTTGTCCGCCTGATGCCGGCCGCCCAACTCTCCTCGGGCTCAGGGAACATGGGCAGGGTGGACAGCCATGAGCAGACCGTTCCTCGTGCTGAGTTGCATGCTCTGAAGGAATTGCCCAGAACTGTCGGCCGCGATGCCCGGGCGACTGCTCTCCCAGGTGGCTTTCGGAAGGCTCGACTTGGTGGTTCGTGCCTGTGCGAGGGGGCACCCCGCTGCGTGAAGCTCGAGACTGCCGATGTGCAGTTTGACCTCTGAAAACCCGCCGACTTCAGATCCGCATCCCTCTTGCTCGTGCATGTTCCATCCCACCTTGCCGAGGGCGAGGTCAGGCTTGCCGGGTTTGGCGCGTCCGTCCAGGCCAAGGCCATCTACGCCGACGCCGCGGTCGTCGGCCTGGCCGAGGAGCGACCCGCGCCCAGATTCCAGTGGCGCGCGCGGCGCGCGCCCGGGCCTTCCTCGAGCAGGCCGAAGCGATTCTGCTCCGCCATCCCTGTTCTACTGCTGCGGCGCCAACTCTCTTCAGGAGCCCGACCGAGTGGTCAAGACCGCCAGCTGAGGTCCAGAGGGTCCAGAGGAGAGTGGGGGGCGGCGCAGAATGTCATGTCATGAGCGTTTCCAGCCGCCCCTGGAAGGCCTCTCCTCGCGGCTGGAACTGCAATCCTTTGCGGCGAGATTGTCCTCGACCACGCGCAGGATTGACCCTGGGCAAGGGTGACCTTTGGTGCGCGGCTCTTGGGCGCCGCGGGGGGGCCAGCGCGCGGGCGCGCAGGATGCTACTACTATCGCGTCGAATTCGGCGATTGGGGGGGCCCAAATGGGCCCGCACCAAGGGCCACTCCGGCGAAAGGTCACTCTCACGCGTGGTCGATGTTCCCGGGGCGCGCGGCGAGGCCCCCCGCCTGGTCGCGCGCCCGCCCCCCTTATCGACGCGTGAGCCCTCGCCTCCGCTCGACGAGCAGCCCTTGCGTCGGCGGATATTTTTCTTCTTCGGCGCGCACAGACACAAATTCGCACGGCGCCCCCGGCCGCCACGCACAAAAAACGCCCCTCGCGGTGCCAGGAGAATCCCACGCGGGACGACGTGCCAAATGCTCAGCCAACGCCAACGGTTCACCAAAACCACGAACCGCTCCAACCTTCCGTCCGTGGAAAGGCCGACCCCATGTCCGCTGAATGGGCCGGGGGTGGCCCGGCAACACCGCCCATCATTCTCGCGATTTCCCATTGCAGCGACCGCGGACATCAGCGCGCGAAGGCGCGCCGGGCAAGCCCGGCAACGGGCGAAGGTCAGCTCTTCATCTTAATCGTGTCCTCTTCATGTATTCCGCAGCGGCTTCACCCTGGCGACCCCTCCCCAGCGCTCGAAACTGCCATCTGCCCTTGTGCGCAGGCTTGTTCGCGGAGTGTTCGCTCGCGAACACTCTCGGAACTAAGGAAGCTACTGTGTTGAAGGCGGCTGTCCAATGCGCGCATCGAGGTGTCTTGCTTGCACTTCTGGCCCAATGGGCAGTCGAGCGGAACGACTCCAGCCACAACAGCCTAGCGCCTTCGAGCTCGTCGTCGCACTCGAGAGCACTATCTAACACCGATCGGATCAAGGGCGCGATTTCCTCTTGGATCCACACTGCCATCTTGCCACCTGGCTCATCGAGGGAGTCCCCCTTCCAGCTTCGACGAGAGAACACCCCAAACTCCATCCCCATCACGATCATCATGCGCACGTATGGATTGGTAGGCGAACGCGTCATGTACAAGCTGCCCTGGAGAGTCAATGGAACCACCAGAAACGGCAGTCTGGTTTGAACAAACACCATCTCGACTGCCGCATGGGAAGCCCAAGGTTCACCCTGAACGTCCGTAGCATTGACCCATTCATTGGTACGCCCCTCCATGTTCGTCGCCTGACAAATGTCCCCCACACCATCGAAAGATCAAGCAAAGTATGCTGAAGGCGACGGCTCTGCGATAGTGGCAGCTTAGACGCGTGAGACACGCGATTGCGTGAAATCCCATACGGATGTTGGCACAAGTCCAAACCTCTGCAAATCATATCGAGCGTGATCTTGGCCGTGCTGTCACAACGAAGCTACTCTAAAACGGGCTCAGACATATGATGGGGCGCAACAGCATAATATTGATTCGAACAGCTCTGCCACAACTTTCGCTTCACCAGCTTCGCTCGCGACCTCTTGGATGTTGTTTCGACGTCGACCCACAATTGTCAGCAATATCCAACGCACAAGAGTTAGACTAAAGTCGCAATGAGTTCATAAACTGGCCCACTAACACCGAATGCATGCCCTTTTCGCAAAAACAAGAAAATGTAGGTTCGAAGCGCTGCTTCCCAAATTTCACTGGTACTGCGAATAATCGAACGTAGAAACCATGGGCTCATACACGAACTGAGGTTCGTCACAAAACACACACATTCAGCATATAGGTTTGGCCTTTCGGCTGGCCCGGGCGGCCTTGAGCATAAAGCCATCACGTTGAGTCTTCATCCGTCTCGTGTCTCATGGTAGATGTCCTTCCTTCCTTCCGCAACCTCCTCCCTCTTATTCCATTGTCTACTGTTTTTTTTGCTTTCCCGTCCTCTGCATGTTCCCCTCCGTAATCATCCTCCTCTGGTTTCCTCCAACGCGCGCCATGCTCCCCATCCTTCCCTGCTTTGCTTCCTCTCTGTGACATCGTTGTTATTTGGCTCCGTCCGGCCTCCTGTCCTTCCACCTGCTCCCTCTTCCTCCGCCCTCCACATGGTTTTGCTCGTGGCTGCTCTCATCTAGAAAGGCGCGCTCCACTACTCGCACAGTGACTACTCGCAAGTGGCCTCGATCCGCCGCGGGTATTGCATCGATGCGAACAAATATGTTTCGAACATTTGCGGGTCGGCACTTTGTGGGTAGTGGAGTGAGTTCGATGATTTTTTAAATCTCGAGAAGCCCGCGGGTTCCCAAGGCCTCGGACGGTGAAGTGCCAAGACACGCCGGGCGGCAAGCCATCGCTGCGGCGGCACCTGTGGATTACCCTACAGGGTCAACGCCAGCAACAAAACAACAACGAACTATCATCGGGCCGCAGCTAGGTGGCCGAGGGAGCAGGGAGTGGGGGGGAGGGAGGACGAGGAGGGGTGCGGAAAGCGAAAGAAAAATACTTAACGATCAAACCAGCGGACGTAAAAGTCAACGCCTGGTCGCAACATTGCTGGGTGGGTGCCAGCGTGTCACACGCTGCAGGGAGGAGGCCTGCGCGACACACAGCTCAAGAACAGAGGAGAAAGAGGAGGAGGAGGAAAAGGATGAACGGTAGGACAGAAACGCCCGAGCGAGCTCTGCAACGAGGCTCGCGCGTGCGTAGACCGACATTGGTAGGCGGTGCGCGCACTGAAGCCCACGCGAGCAATTGCGACTGAAAAACGGAGGCCGAGGCGGAGCAGAAGTATCCCATATTTGCAGGGTGTGCACAACAAAACCAGCCAGGGTCCTAACATGTAGGGTCGAGCGCGGCTGGGCGCGCACACCTGTGGTGCGGGTGGCCTCTAAAGAACTACTGGAGAAAGAATACATAGAGTTGGAGCTCTCGGGCAGGCGAAGAGCGCCGGCCACCCATGGAGCTACACGACTGGCCCCAGAGCGCATGCACGAGCTAGAAACGCAGACACAGCGGAGAGAGCAAGGAGAGGAGGGTGGGGGTACGCGTCAGCCAGCAAAAAGCCCTCACATCATGCCAGGGACGGCCGCCAGAGCCACGGTGCTGCGATCCGGAGGGTGGCACTACATCGGCGTCGGAGATGGACTCAAAGACGAAACTGAAGCAAGACCGCCAACTGGGGTCGGAGACGACGCGATGCTCACCTCTGATGTGGAGGAAGGAGTACGCCGTAGCAAAGCCCAGATCTGGCCGTCATGCACTACCATCGGTGCTCTGCCAGGACGGCCGGGACGACATCCCCGCAGCTGTCCTGGTAAATGTGACCACGCCGGCGTCGGAGTTGGAGTCGGAGTTGCATATGGAATAGGAGTTTGGTTCAGAGTCTGATCCAATGCTAGCCAATGCTCGACTCTGGTGTGGCAGGCAGCATGCAGTCGGTGACGATGCAGCCGATGCTCTCGGTGGTATCGGCCACGCTGCCAGGACGGAGTTTCACATAACGCGCCCCCCCCTTTCCCTGGTGGACACCGTGGCCGACTCGGTGCAGCAGTGCTGGCCATCGACGCGGTGCTCACCCGGGATGCAGTGAATGTGGAAGCAGCATGAAAGAGGCCAACAAAAATGGCACCAACAAAGTGTGACTCTTTCTTCTGCGTCACAATCGTGGTGCGGCTCTTCCTGCTTCACAGTCGTTGCGAAATCCTCTGGCTCAAATGGAGGTTGGTCGGCGTGGGAGTCGGTGAGCTGGTCCGTGCGAGAGACTGTGCACTGGACGAGACTTGAGTCGGTGATCTGGTACGCGCTGGAGTCGGTGGGCGCGGGAGTCGATGAGCCGATCGGCGCGGGAATCGGATGGTCGGTGCGGGAGTGGGCAGCTGGCCAGCGCGGGAGTCGGCGAGCTGGTCGGCGCATGAGTCAAGGGGCTGGTCGGCGTGGGAGTCGATGAACAACTGTTCGACACGGGAGGCGGCGAGCTGCTTGGTGCGTGATTGGGTCAACTGGTCGGAGCGGGAGTCGGCATGCTGTTCATCGAGGGAGTCGGTATGCTGTTCAGCGTAGCAGTGGGTGAGCTGGTCGGCGCGGGGGCCGCCAAGCAGGTCGGAGCGGGAGTAGACGCAGGCGTCGTGATGGCGTAGGCGTCGACGTTGGTGCTGGCCTAGTCGTCGACGTTGGTGCTGGTGTCGGTGAGGACATTGGTGCTGATGTAGGCGATGTCGTTGGTGCCAGTGCAGGCGCTGGAATTCGTTCAGGCGTCAGTGCTGGCGTCGGCACTGGCGTAGGCGCTGCTGTCGGTGCCGGCGCAGTCGAAGGCGTGCATGATGGTCTCGACGCTGGCGTAGGCGCCGACGGTGATCATCGTCGTCGTCGTTGCATCCCGACGGTGATCATCGTCGTCGTTACATCCCGACTCATGGCACGGGCGTCCGTTGGGTCTGGCGCCGTTCTCCGAGGGCCTGGTTCCCAAGTGCGGCCCCTCGCCCGGGCCGCAAACAGAACGCGCACGTGGCTGGCGGCAGGCGCTTCGACAACCGCTACTTCGGCCATCGACTCGTCGGGAGAACAAGCCGTGACGACAAGGAGGCCGTTCGACAAGACAGGCGGTGCCGTCAATGCACAGCAAGGGAAACGCGGGGCAAATCGCGACGCGAATGCGTAGATCTCCTTGGCCCAATGTCTCGGGGCAATGAAGGTTCGAAGGGCGCCCACCTGCTGCGATGTACAACGTCGGGGGAGTCCAAGAGGGCACTGTCCAAGTAAAGGGGGGGTCCCCAATCCTGGCCCGAGGGGTGTGCGCGGCCCACAGGATGCCAGGGGTCGTATTCGAATCGGATGGGGGATATGAAATCTGGCGAGGTATGGCTGATGGACAAGATCCTGCACCACCCGCGCGACCAGGGTGCTGGCGCCAACTCCAACGCGCAAGTCTGCCCCCGAGTTCAATATTGGTCGGCGTCGCCAGCGGGGCGCAAGAGTCCGGCCAGACGGCACATCGACACACCACGGCGCACAGGCCGCCAGCGCGGGGCGCCTTCACAAAACCGGCATCGGAGGTGCAATCTGTTGTTCATCTGCCGTGCCCGTCGGACGGAGAAAGTGGGTAGAAACATGAAGTGGGACGGCGTAGGAGGCAGGTTGGATCTCCGCACGTACCCTGCAGAGGAGGGAAGAGGGAGACCACTCGATCCTTGGAGTAGGAAGGGCGCCTAAAGTAGATTGGAATCTGGGAGTCCAAAAATCCGCCACCGTGCCGCTGGGCACGGAGTGGGCGTGTCCTCAGGTCCTTTGCCGAATCCTCTGAGCCTCATTCCTTACTCCTGAGGACTCTTTAGGGGACCTGGGCCCCTCACTCTCGCATCTCCCCGGACTTCCCGCGTGCCCCCCTGGGATTTGCCAAGTGGTGGCGCGCGACTTCTTCGGGGCACAGGAGGGCTCCAAGACGGGCCGAGAGAGCCTCGGGAGGCCCCCCAAGACGGTCCAAGAGGGCCCCGAGGCGCTGAACGATCACTCCAGTATCTCAAGATGGCCCCCAGACGGCCCGAGAGGCCTCCAAGACGCCCCAAGAGGCCTCCGAGAGGCCTCCCAAGAGGGCCTCAAGGGGAGAACATCAAGAATGCCCCAAAAGGAACCCAAGAGCGGAAACACGAACCGAAAATCTGAGCTTTCTGCCCTGAGAGGCCCCCAGGAGGCTTCAAGAGGCGCCCAGGAGGCCCCAAGAGGCTCCCAAGAGCCGCAGAAAAAGCCCCAAGGGGCACCGAACCGGCCCCCAAGAGGCCTCCAAACTGCCTCCAAGAGGCGCCCGAGAGGCCTCCTACGAGAACCCAGCGAACATCCAACAGGCTTCATACCCACAACCCAGGCACGGTGGCGGAATGGGCCGAAGGCCATTCGATCCGCCGCCCCCTGTTCTCCCGGGGTGGAGTTTTGAGCAGCACTTCGCGGCGAATCCAGCGGTGGCGACGTTGGCACCCCCCCAAGAGGCCCACAACGGGGAAAACGAGGGAAGGATAGAGGTATGGGTACTGGGTACTCTGGGTTTCTTAATAAGCGTGGGGGCGTACCCCCCCGACGGGGGTGAAACTCGACCCGTCGTCGCGCCTCGACCCGGGTCGGAGCGCCGGCGCGCGGTGCCTACCCGCGACGGGGGTCGATGTAGGGCTGTCGGCGGGGGTGACTACCCCCCGACGCGTATTAGGAAACTCGGAGAACCTTTTCCTCCGCTGAGCCTCGCAGCTGCCGCTGCGCCGCGCACGCTCGCGCGCCGCAGCGCCCGCCAGCGGCGCGTGGCGCTGGCCGGCAGCCGGCCGCCTCGGTGGGCGCTGCCCGGGCCTGCGTCGCGGCGCAGCGCTCCGCGAGACGGAGGAGGCGGAGGAGGAGGAGGAGGAGGAGGAGGAGGAGGAGGAGGAGGAGGAGGGGGAGGAGGAACAGGGGGAGGAGGAGGGGAAGGAGGAGGAGGAGGAGGAGGAGGAGGAGGAGGAGGAGGATGAGGCGAGGAGGAGGAGGAGGAGGCGAGGGGTGTCCGCCGGGGGGGCGCTTCCAGGACGCGGTACCGAGACCCTCCGTGCGTGCCCCGAGGCGGCCGAGGGCCCCGTGCGCGGCCGGCCAGGCCGCCCTGCCGCCAGCTGGCGGGCAGCGGTCGTCCTCCGAGGCCCTCGGCGGCGCGGCCCCCCGCTCCGCGCGCGGCGCGGCTCCTGCGCCTGCCCCCGGCTGGCAGACGAGGGGAGGGGGGAGGAATAGGAGGAATACAGTATTCCTCCTATTCCTCCCTCCTCCCTCCTCCTCCTCCTCCTCTCCTCACCTCCTCCTCCTCTCCTTCTCCTGCCTCCTCTTCCCTCCTCCCTCCTGTTCCTCCTCCTCCTCCTCTCCTCCTCCTCCTCCTCCTCCTCCTCATCTCCCTCCTCGTCATCTGGGGGGAGGACGCTGACGACGACGCCGACGTGGACCAGAGTTAACTCTGGTCCATGTCGGCGTCGTCGTCAGCGTCGTCGTCGCCACTGCCGCCGCCGCCGTGGTCGTCGTCGTCGTCGTCGTCCCCCTGCAGGGTCGGCGGCACTCAGGCCTTCGGGATAGGAGGCATAGGAGGAAATGGAGGGAGGGGGGAGGGAGGGCTGGGACCGACGACGACGACGACGACGACGACGACGGCGGCGGCGGCGGCGGCGGCGACGACGACGACGACAGGAAGGATGTGTCGCGGTGCGCCCCGGAGCCTTGGCAACAGCTATCAGCTCCTTCACCATCTCCTTGGCCTCTGCCGCGCCGAAGAGGCGGGGGACGGGTCGGACGAAAAACGCCCCCTTCATTCTCGTCCTCTCCCCCTCCTCCTCCTCCTCCTCCTCTTCCTCCTCCTCTGCCGCCCTCCTCCTCCGAACCTCCTCCTGCACCTCCTCCCCCTCCTGCCTCCTCTTCCTCATCTTCCTCCTCCCTTATCTTCCTTCTCCTCCTCTTCCTTCTCATCTGGCCTCCTTCTCCTCCGCCCTCCTCATCCATATGTTTCCTCCTCCGAAATCCTGCCCATCCTTCTCCTCCCTCCCGATCATCATCATCACCATCATTATCATCCTCATCATCATCACCACAACCACCACCACCACCTCCATCATCATCATCATCATCATCATCATCATCATCATCATCATCATCATCATCATCATCATCATCATCATCATCAGCATGCTCATCATCAGCATGATCATCATCAGCATGATCATCATCAGCATGATCATCAGCATGATCATCATCAGCATCATCAGCATCATCAGCATCATCAACATCAGCATCATAATCATCATCATCATCATCATCAGCATCAGCATCAGCATCAGCATCAGCATCATCATCATCATCATCATCATTATCATCATCATCATCATCAGCATCATCATCATCCTGCTCACTTCTCTGCGCGCGTTCTCGCGCACGCCCTCCCGCGCGTCCCGCGCACACACACACACACACTCGTTCATCCACTGTGTGCGGTCCCTGGAATCTCTTCCACAGCACAGTCCTCCTCGTCGCCCCACCAGGCGTATCAATGGGGCGGCCCAGGCGTTGAGGCCGACACTTGCTCACATCTTATGACCCGCATGTTTCAGACTTCCACCAGCTGCACGGATGAGGGACTACTCGTTTCAAAATGTGGCTGTCGGTGTTACATCGCGCGGACATATACGGCAGATGTGCTGGGAGTTGAACCCAACGGCCGACACACTGTCCGACCAAGGCATCGACGAACAGGCAACGAACGGTTATTTGCAGCAATGGTGACATTGCTGCTCCAGCTATTTTTTCGTTATCTTAGGCGGGAGGTCTGGACCAAGAAGCTACCCATCATCAGAGCCGTGCGTTCATGACGGATACGATTCCATCGTGCTCGCCAGGATGTGAACCAAGCCACATGGACCATAATTGGTATCAATCCGGATGGTGACAAAGAAGTCGCGCGGACTCGTCAGACGTATCCTTACAACTACGGGAATGGAGGGCAGTTCGTGACTAAAGCATTGGTATGGCCACGTCACCGCCAGCAATCGTGAGACATGCTTCCAGCCACTACACAGATGGAGGGCAATTCATGTTGAAGATGCGGCACTCGCCTGGTACTTCCAGAAGTTCCATGTTCACGAATCTTGAAATAGGTGGATGGAGAATCCGAAGGTTATGACTGGCATTTCCTGACTTATTGCGACCGTGCTGCTTCGGATCTCCAACGGCTTCAGGCCCGCTGCCGTGCCGTAGGCACTGAGTGGATTGCCCTCAGCTGCGCGATGTCTGCGCCGTGGCTGCTGTGATAGAGAGAGAGAGAGAGAAAAAAAAAGAGAGAGAGAGAGAGAGAAATAAATAAAGAAAGAAAGAAATAAAGAAATAAATAAAGGGAGAGAGAGAGAGAGAGAGAGAGAGACAGAGAGACAGAGAGAAACAAAGAGAAAGAGAGAGAGAGAGAGAACGCGCGCGCGAGCAACATCCAAGGCCGCCGCCGCCCAGCTGGCAGCGACGAGGCGTCACGCGAGCACGGCGACTTCCCCAAAACCGCCCCTGGGAGCGGTCCGAAGGGGTCCCAAGAGGCGCCCAGACGGGGCGGCACCCAGGATCTGCGCCGCTCTGTGCCTCTTCTGCTCGACGGCCTCCAAAACATCATCGAATCCAAGAGGCGCCCCAGGAACGCCCCAAGAGCGCCCCAGGTGCGCCCCAAGAGGGTCCAGGAGGTCTCCAAGTAAGACGGCCGCGCGATGACCCGAAGATGCCTCCAAGACGCTCCACGAGCGACGCACGCACGGCGAGCAGAGACAGGCAACCACTCGATCAAGTCGGCCCTGGACACGCACGACGTAAGACAAGCATCAGAAGCAATCACAGGCAGTCACTCAACCAGGACAACCACGAGGAGCCGCGAAACGCATGCAACGACGCAAACGCCACTCATCAAACGCACAGGGGGCCTGCGGCTGCTTTTGTTGACTGGTTGCCTGTCGTCGCTCCCTGGTCGAGGCAACTCGCCTGGTGTCTGTGTTTCAATGATCTGGTGGACTTTTTTTTCGGTCGCGGCCGCGCAGCAGAGGGCAGGCGGCGAGAGGGGGTCCGGGGCACGGGCCAGCCGAATTGGCTACTAAGCGACACGCAAGCCGGCCGGGCCAGCACTCCGCAGCGGCTGGTGGAACTGGATGGCTGGTCTGCAACGCCCAGGGAAGCTGGTGCATATTGCATTCTTGCGGCAGGATGCCAGAGGTAGAATTAGGAAGTGCACGCCAGGGACGCCTGTCCAGCACTGTGCAAGTGCCATGCCGCGAACTGGGGGGGCGCTGCCACTGCTGGTGAACCGCAAAGCGGTGCGCAGCCAGGAACGGAGTTGGGCGAGCACGTTTGAGCACAAACACTGTGGCCAGGAAAGACCAGGTACAGACTGACCATGTCGCCGCAGGGCGCCAAGGGCCACGGCCGCGTCAGTGGCACAGAGCATGCCATGTAGGCGGGGACGGGGCGCGGGGGAAGCACGGTGTCTGCTGGAAGGCTGGACCACTCCGCGACACAACCCGAGTACCCTGGGGACGACGCCACTCCCGAGCAACAAGGCTAGTATGGACCAGGCCCGGAGGGCGACTGCACCTGGGAGCCCGGCCCAGGGTCACGACGTGGACGCCGTTGAGAGGACTGCGTGTTGCGCGGAAGGAGGGCCAGACTGGCGGGAACAGACATCGCCAGTGCAGCGGGAGAGGGGCGGACACCAGGGGACACCAGCGCCAGGGGGCGGCAACCCACACAACGATGCGGGGCCGCGGGGTCATGTAGCAGCTAGCCGCCTTGCCCTTGTGGGACCCTCGCATGGCGGGGGCGGTGGGCACTGACATCACCAGCCGGCCAGGTTGAGGGGGGCCCACCGGGGACTCCTGGTGCCAGGGGACGGCCGGTGGCCATGCGAGCGAGAGCGAGCCCGCGTGAACGCGTGGCCGAGGGCAGTCACGTCCTTGTATTTTGGACGAATGGCGGCGCCATCCCGTCCGTGGAAGAGGGGAGAGGGAGAGAGGCAGAGGGCCAGGGAGCGGCTGACGGCCCCACAGATCGGCGCGTCCAGATCATTTTTTTTTTTTTGGTCGCGGCCGCGCAGCAGAGGGCAGGCGGCGAGAGGGGGTCCGGGGCACGGGCCAGCCGAATTAGCTACTAAGCGACACGCAAGCCGGCCGGGCCAGCACTCAGAAGCGGCAGCTGAGGTGCAGCAGCGTGCGTCCAGATCCGCGAAGCGTCCAGAATTCGGTGCGTTCCTGGGCGTTTCTGGGGGTCGTCGCGTGGCTTTTCAAGGTGGGATTCCGTCCTCACAACATTGCCTGAGATGACCCCAGGCTCCGTCATGAAGCTTTCTTGGTCACCTTTCGGGCAACATCATTGAAACACCGAATTCGTTTCGATGATGTTTGCTTTCTCGTGCAGTTCGCCTTACAAATCAAGGACGGCCCAATCGGAAGACTAGATCGCCCCAGGACGGCCTCGAGACCCCCCACAGAGCCCAACAGGTCCCCACTATGGCCCCAGAAGGGGGAACACGCACCAACATTTCGAGCCCTTCCCCCGAAGATCGACCCCGAGACCGCCTGCTTGAGTTGTGTTTGCGCGACATCCTATATACAGCAACTTCGCGTCGAATCGACCCTGGCATTAGTTCCTGACACTGCCGGGATCGTGCAAACTGGAACGATCGGCCGTTTCGGAAACGCTGGATCGTTCAACGATGGGCCGATTCTGGGCCATGGGCGGTGGTCAACCTTAAACGCCCATGATGGGGTCACACACGGTCGACACGACGCGAACCTGTCATAACTGCTCTGGGACCTTCCGAGAAAGTCCCCGCCGTCTCAAGACGGCCCCAGAGGATGTCACGACGCCCCGATGGGCCTCCAAGAGGGCCTCTGGAGAGCCCCAAGAACCCAAAGTCATTGATTTACGACATGTTGTTGAAGACTTCTCGAGTTCTCGCCATATCGGACTATCGACAGCCCAACACGACCCAGCAGGTCTCCAACATAGCCCCGAGACGGCCCAAGAGGCCACCAAGAGGGCCCCAAGACTGCCCACGAGGGCCTCGCCATGGCTCAAGCGGCTCCCCAAGACGGCCCAAGAAGGCCCCAGGACGGTTCGAGAGAGCCCCAAGCCCCAGAGTGCTCTCAGGCAGCTTGAGACAGCCCCAGGAAGGCCCAGGAGGACCCAATGAGGAGGAGCAGGAGGAGGAGGAGGAGGAGAAGGAGGGGAGAGGGAGGAGGAGGAGAGGGAGGAGGAGGAGGATGAGGAGGAGGAGGAAGAGGAGGAGGAGGAGGAGGAGGAGGAGGAGGAGGAAAAGGATTAGGAGGAGGAGAAGGAGGAGCAACATGGGGAGGAGGAGGAGGAGGAGGAGCAGGGGGAGGAGGATGAGGAGGAGAAGGAGAAGGAAGAGGAGGAGGAGGAGGAGGTGGAGGGGGAGGAGGAGTAGCAGAGGGGGGAGGAACAGGAGCAGGAGCAGAAGGCTCCCAAGAGAGGCAAACAGGCCAGAACAAAGAGCCGGACTACAGCCCCAGGATGGCCCGGGAAGGTTCCTACCCCAGCGCTGCCCCATTAGCTTCCCCAACAGCGTCGCCACACTTGTCGCTCGACCTTGCACCACGCTGGCGTTTCTGAAAAAATATGGGGCGAAACTGACTCGTCGGGGGCGTCTGCGATGCTCATGCGTCCACTTCTACAGCGCGTCGTCCAATACTAACCACAACCGCGATTGCCGCAACGACGGCGACATCTGCAAATGCTGCCAGGCATGAGCGGTGGGTGCACGTATGATACCTGGACAGCTGCCGATTGTTCGACCCACCCTCCTGCCATTGACCTGCACGACCGCACCCTCGGTGTTACCATGTACGTTCGAGTGCTGCGACTGCTGCGATGGCGGCCCCCGACTACGAGAGCAGCCCTGCGGGAACTTTTACGGCACGAGCTCGACTCCGCCAGGAGAAGAGCTCTTCCAAGTATGCCGCCTACTTCTAATTACCACCTACCCTCCACCCCTCTTGGCTGCCCGCAAGGGTGGCCCTACGAACGAGCGACCTTCGGTGCGCGGCTTGAGGGGGCCCAGGGATCCAAAGCAAAGCGCGCCAGCCAGCGCTGGGGAGACCCCTGTGAGGCCGCACCAGAAGGCCACCCTGGCGCAGGGCCACACTTACACGTTGCCGACTCTTGCTCGTCCTGCTCACAAACATGCCACCCCTGCTATTGCCTATTACCCTCCTGCGAGTCCCCCCTCGGAATGCCATCCTGAGGAGACTCCTCCCCTTCTCCTCCTCCTTCTCCTGAGGATGGGGCGGAGGATTGAGGAGAAGAAGGCTGAGGCCCTCCTTCTCCTTGTCCTCGATCCTCATCTTCATCTTCCTCCTTTTCCCCGATCCGCCTCCTCTTCGATCCAGATCCAAACTGTACCATCCCTGCAGAGCGCCCCTCGCCGGCGAGAGCAATCTCAAAGATAGCTGCTGCCGTCATCGTCCGCGGGCCTCGGCTTCCGTCATGGACGCCTTCCTTGGTGCTTTCCTTTCTGCCTTCTTCTCCTCGGCTACTGGTGGGCCACCATCAGGAGGGAGGAAGAGGAGGAAGATGAGGGTGAGAAGAAGGAAGATGAGGGTGAATGTGAGGGTGAGGGTGATGATGATGATACTGATCATGATGCTGCTGCTGATGATGCTGATGATGCTGCTGCTGATGATGGTGATGATGATGATGATGTTGCTGATGGTGGTGATGATGACAATGAGATGCTGGTGATGATGATGATGATGATGATGATGATGATGATGATGATGATGATGATGATGATGATGATGATGATGATGATGATGATGATACTGATGATGTTGATGATGATGATGCTGATGATGATGATGATGATGATGATGATGCTGATGCTGATGCTGATGATGATGATGATGATGATGATGATGATGATGATGATGATGATGATGATGATGGTGATGATGATGGTGATGATGATGATGAGCAGGAGGATGAGGGAGATGAGGGTTAAGAGGAAGATGAGGGTGAGGAGGAAGAGGAGGGGAGAGCAGGAGGAGAATGCAAAGCGTGCGGAAGGAGGGAGGAAAGAGGCCAGTTGAGAAAAGGAGGACAAGGGGAGAGGAGAGCCTACGGGGGAAGAGACACGCATTACACGAAGAACGACGAGGAAGCGCGACCACAGATCTCTCGCATCCGACACCATCAACAATGCGACCCAATAGGTCGCCAGGCAAACAAGGAATGCCACATAGACCGACCGAACATTGGCAAGCTCTCACGCAGCTAACCGTGGCCTGAAAGAGAAACCAGGCGCGCTGCATGCCAAGATCCCCCGAGGCCCAAACGGCTAACGATATCGCACAGGCATAACGACGACACGGGGCGAGGTAGGGAGAGGGAGGAACGAGGAAGGAGGGAGGGGCAGAAATGCACGCAGTGATCATCAGGATGAGGAAGATGCCAAGAGGCCTCCAAGAGGCCCAAAAGAGGCCCCAAGAGGCCCTCAAGAGGCCTCCAAACTGCCTCCAAGAGGCTCCCAACGAGAACCCAAGGAACATCCAATAGGCTTAATACCCACAACCCAGGCACGGTGGCGGGATGGGCCGAAGGCCATTCGATGCTTGATGCGATCGCCATGTGCCACAAAAAGGAAAGCTAAGCACTGAACTCGGTAACACTTACAACCGTGCTCCCCGAGCCTTTTTCAGGCCTGCCAGTGCGCAAGCGTCAATTCCAGGTCAGCCTCGTCCCGGCTGCCCCAGGCGGCCCGCAGCGCCGCCTTCGCCCGCTCGCCGCCAGGCCGCCCGGCCGCGGCCGCATCGCACTCCTTGGCGCGCGCGCCTTCCTCGGACGACTGCGGCTCGAATGCGAAGCCGCGCTGCCCCGAGACCTGCGCGCCGACGACCTCCAGGGGGCCGCGCCGCGCCTCGGCTGGGCGGGCGCCCGTGCGTCGCCGCAGTCGCGGCCGCCGCGGCTATCCCAGCGCTCGGCCGCCCGCTCGGCCAGGGGGCGGCGACTCGCAAAGCGAGGACATGGTCGATTTAAAGGCCGTGCGGAAGCTTGTGAGGTTCAGTGGTAACGAGAGCGACTGGGCCGCATGGGCGTTTAAGTTCGTGGCATGGTTGTCCAGACAGTACGGGAACACCGAAGAGCTGCTGGGATGGGCAGCTGGGGCCAGCCCTGAGCCGATCACCGACATGAAGGTCAGCGGAGTCGTGGGCGTGATGCCTAAGGCCATGGAGCCCAACAGAGCTTTACATTCTATCCTTCTGTCTCAGATTGCCAATGTGACAGCGGCCTTCGACCTCATCAAGAACGCGGGCGAAACCGAAGGGATGGACGGATGCGAAAAACTCAGCCGGAAGTGCGACCCCCGGCAACCCCAGCGCCAGCGTGCGCTTGTGCGCAAGATCTCGAGGCCTGCCCGGGTCTCCGCGGACAACATGCTGTCCGCCATCGGATTATGGGGACGGAGTTACTTTCATTATAATGCGAGGTCCCAGGAGAAGCTGAGCGACCCCATGAAGTGCGCGACGCTCCAGGCGATTTGCCGGGACCTTCTGTTAGAGAGCGTGGGCCTCGATGTGGGGCGATCGCAGACCGACGAGGCCTTCCAAGTTGGAGATCGACCGCCGCGCGGAGCAGGGCGCGGCACGAACGGGATCCACGCCCATGGAGATAGGGAGCTTCGGGCCCAAGGGGGCGCCCAGGGCGGCAAAGGGAGCGGCAAAGGCAAGGGCGGAGGCAAAGGAAAACGCAAGGGCAAAGACGGAGGAAAGCCATAAAGGGCTGACTGCTACAGCAAGACGGACGCGAACTGCAACCCGATCGCACCCAGGCACGACGCGGCCAAGGGCGACCGCAAGGGCAGGCCCAAGGGCACACCTAAGGGTGGTCGCGGCGGCGGCTGTCGCAACTGCGGCGGCGGCGCGCGTGAGCTCAGATATCAGACGTGCCTGACGGAAGGGGCGCCGATAGCGACTGGGGAAATAAACGATCCCTTCGTGATGGCGCGAGCAGAGTGCTCCCAGATCAAGAGCTCGTCGGACGAGCTGGAGGGCCACTCTCGCAGTTTCTGTTCAACGGCCTCGCCCAGGAGTGCGTCGACCGCGCCGCCCCCTTGCGCGTCTGCGAAGAAGTCGCGGGTCGACTTGTGCGGGGGGCTCCAGGAGGAGGAGGAGGCGCTGGGCAGGGCGGGGCTCCAGCTTCGACCCCAGCTTCGAGGGCGCCGGGTCGGCGACGAGGGCGAAGATGACAACGAGGAGGAGGATGCCGACAAGGGCGAAGATGAATACGAGGAGGAGGATGAGACATGTATGAAAGGCGCGGCGCTGTTTCCGAGCCAGCGACCCGCGAAGCCGCGGGGCAGGCAGCGCCGGGCGCGGCTTCGACTTCGAGCCGTCGGCCCGCGAGCGTGCAGGAGAAGCGCGCGCCTCCGCGTCGTCGCGATGCTGCGGCTACCGACGTCGCTTTGGGGATTGCTGGCGGTGGCAAGCGTCGACTCTTATAATAGGCGATCTCTCGAACAGCGCTGAGGCGGGGCAGCGTCGCCCGAAGGAGATCGCGAAGCGCGCGCGAGATGGGGCGGGCCCAGCCGAGCAAGGAGGACGCGGCGAAGAAGAGCAAAAGGCATCGCGAAGTTCTGGGCAGGCTCGAGCACCGGCTGCGCGCGCGGCCGGGGCAGGAGGGAGGAGCGCAGCTGGAGACGAGCAGAAGCGAAGCGAAAGGCAGGAGCTACCCCCCAGCGTGAAGGAGAGGTTGGAGGTCGAGGACGCGCGGCGCGCCGAGCGCGACCAGGAGCTGCAGGGCAGCGATCGCAGCTGCATCGACAGCGACGTGGCAGAGCGCAGCTCGAAACACGACGGAGAGACGGCAGCGGGTAAACCCAGAGGCCAGATCACGGGTGCAGCGCAGCGCGAGGCGTTCCTCGCAAGCGCGAGAGGACTTGCCGGGCCCGCGGCCGCAACGAACTCCCGAACTTCACCCTGGGCGACAAGCCTGGCTCGACATTCGAGCCGATGTCTTCAACGCAGACGCGCGCGCGGCATCGGCAGAAGTCTGACGCGAGGAAGGCGATGCTCGAGCGCATCAAGCACAAGCGCGAGAAGGGACGTGACCGCAAGGAACGGCCAATCCTCCCTCAGGGAGGCAGAAGGTGAAAGCCTCCCAGATGGAGTCCGAGCAGATGGGGTCGGAAGATCGCGCCGCATCGCCGATGCATCGCCGATCCATCGGCGAGGCATTGGCGACGTCGGAATGCATCGGCGCCGTCAGTGTGGAGTTAACTGGGCCCCACATCGAGCCGCATCGCCGATGCATCCGCGATGCGGCGCGATCCTCCGACCCCACCTGCTCCGACCACATCTGGGAGGCGTAGACAAACCCCCACTACCCCCACTAGGGAGGCCGAAGAGAGGAGGGGGGTGAAGGGCTGCTGCCTGCAGCGCCGCGCTCTGCTCCTGAAGCTGTCTGGCCAGACCGGCCATCGCTTCGTCAGGGCACTGCTGAGAAGTAGCAATGGCAGCCTGCTGCTGCCGCAGCGTGTTGCTCGGGACGCGAGCACCTGCTGCTCGCTCATAATGCCTAGCTGCCCGCAGGCACGAGGCTCGAATCCGAAGCCTCGCCCTCTACGCCATCCCGCGGCCGCGCGCGGGGATGGAGCGAGTCATGGTGCCGACCCGCTCCGCTACCATCACGAGCCCTTTTTGATCAACTCGAATCAAAATGGCTATGTCAAACCATGCTCCCTGACATGTTGCCCCACATATGCTACACTGCTCACTACACTGCCACCCCCACATGTCCTGGACCGAAAAATCCGTTTCTCAAGTCGGCCCCGACCCTTCGCCTGCAACGGTCGAGGTGGGGGTCCTTATCGTCGTGGTCGTCGTCTTTGTCGTGGCGGTGGTCGTCGAAGTCGTCATCATCGTCGTCGTCGTCGTCGTCGTCTTGGTTGTCGTCGCCGTCGTCGTCGTCGTCGTCGCCCTCGTCGTTGCCGCCGTGGTCGCCATCGGCGTCGTCGTCGTCGTCCTCGTCGTCGTCCTCGCCGTCGTCGTCGTCGTCGCCGTCGATGTCGTGGTCGTCGTCGCCGTCATCGTCGCCGCCGTTGTTGTCGCCGCCGTCGTCGTCGTCGTGGTCGCCGTAGCTCGCGGCCGCCATGGCTCGTGGTCATGGTGGTTGTCGTCGTCGTTGTCGTTGTTGTGGTCGTCGTCGTCGTCGTAGTCGTCGTACGGTCGTCGTCGTCGCCATCGCCACCGTCGTCGTCATCGTCGTCGTCATCGTCGTCGTCAACACCATCGCCACCGTCGTCGTCTTCGTCGTCACCGTCGCCACCGTCGCCGTCGCCATCGCCGTCGTCCTCGTCGTCGTCGTCGAATCGAGGGGGGCGGTGGCGGGGCACGCTCGCGGGCGCCGCGTCCTTCGCGTCCGCCGCGGCGGAGGCGGCCTGCGGTGGGCGGCGCCGAGGGCGCCATAGAGGGGGCCCAGCGCCGATCCAATACATCCGCGCGGAGCTTCGAAAGTGTATGCTCATGCCGCTTCTTCCCCTTCGACCTGCCTGTGGGAGGGGTCGAGACCTCGCCTTGGGCCCGCGAATGTGTGGCAACGAGTGCGAACATGTGCAGCAGATGCACGTATGGGGGGGGGGCGGCCCTTCTTTGAGAGGGGCACCTCGCTGGACACCTCGTTGAGCTGTATGATCATTGACTTTCGAGTGCTATCCTGATTACGCGCCAAAGCGCAAGGCAATTCCTCTCAAAGCGGGGCCCTCGCCGAAACGCGGGCCAAACTGCGCTGGTCTTTCAAGGGGGGGGCGGCTCTTGCAGTGAAAAGGAGGACTTGTATAGGGCGTGTGAGGGGGGACTTTGGACGGGAGGGTGTATTGCAACATCGCTAAGGTATCCTGAGTTTACCATGGTCAACCACCTCCTCCTCCTCCTCCTGCCCCTCCTCCTGCTTGCCACTCCTCCCCCTTTCCGGACACCATCAGAAACCTCCCTCTCCTCCCCATCCTCCTTCTGAAGATCGAGCCCCTGATCTGTCCCAGAGCGCGCTCCGACCGGAACGTCGAGGCGGACCCAGCCGCGGCGACGAGGGTGTCTTCAGGAAGGCCCCAGAACATACCCGCCACCTGCGGAACCGATGTCCGAGGATCCCGTGGGGGGGTGGATACGGACAACTTTGGGCACCGCGGGGCCCGATGTAATCCACACCCGACGCCTGATGGGGCCCTGGGACGTAGATTTAGACTCCTCGGGCGGTGGATGAGCCTGACGTCCCGCATCTGAGTGCTCCTCCCTCCTCATCCCTCCCGCCCGGAGGGTACCAGATGCCGCGGGGAAGGGGCCGCGATAGGACACGCGCGCCCCAGAGGAAGCCCCCAAAACCACACGGAGAGAGGCACAGGGGGGGGATGGCCGACTATGCCCTTCCTCCTGGGCCTCCTTCTTACCCCTGCCGCTGCCGCAAGCCTGGGGCCAAAGCCACTTGACAAGCGGGCAAGAAACCTCGCTCCTGCTGCCAGGGCCCCCACTTTTCAGGTCTCCACGCGCAGCGTCACCACCACCACATTACTCTCCCTCTTCCTCCTCACCGCCGCCATCTTGCCTTCCTCCTCCCCTTCCCTACCTCCGTCCCTCTCTCCCTTCGTCCCACTCTCCTCCTCTCTTCTCCCTCTTCCTCCTCCCTCAGCCTCCTCTACCCCTCCTCCCTCCTCCTCTCCCCCTCCTCCCTCCTCCTCCTCCTCATCCTCCTCCTCCCCCGCCTCCTCCTCCTCCTCCTCCACCTCCTCCTCCTCCTCCTTTTCTTCTTCTTTTATTATTCCTCCTCCTCCTCCTCCTCCTCCTCGTCCTCCTCCTCCTCTCCTCCTCCTTTCTCCTCCTCCTCCTCCTCCTCCTCCTCCTCCTCCTCCTCCTCCTCCTCCTCCTCCTCCTCCTCCCCCGCCCCTTCATCATCCACCTCCGCCCCGCGACGACGACGACGACGACGACGACGACGACGACGACGACGACGACGGCGGCGGCGGCGGCGACGACGACGACGACGACGTATGGGAGGCCCCCCGCCTCGGTTAGGACAGGCTTCGCCTTCGCCTGAGGCTCACTCGACGACCCCGTCGCCGCCGCCGCCGCCGTCATCGCCGCCGCCGCCGCTGTGGTCCTCCTCGTCTACAGGCCTCCCCTCCGCTGTGCAACAACGAGAAAACGACTCGGGATGACATTCGGGCCCGGGGAGGGTGGTCCAGACCACCAGGGGCCCTGTCGCTGTCGTCGTTGGCCCGAGATTTGTGTAATCTGTTTGGCATCACTTTGGCACTCTGGGGACGGATTCGTGGCATCGGTTGGACCCGCTTCGAAGATCTGGTCGGAACGTACCCCAGGGCGGGAAGGAGGAAGAGCAAGGTTCCTGGACATCTTTAAACACGTGCCTGGCGTTTCTGGAAGGGTCAGCGGGGGCCCCAAGGTTTCGCAAACCATTCGAGCACTGACCTTCATTGGCTCCGTGCTTTGTGCACCACCCACCTACTTCGTGCACCCTCCCATACACACGCCAAGACTATACAATAACAAACCTGGTTGCAAGAGAAACGGAACAACTCCACTCTTGGCTCCATCTCCTGTACGCCACCCAGTACTCCACCCTCCGCACCCCCTACATACCACCGAGAACCTCACAACACATGTCCCAAGTGCAACTGACAACTCGATTCTATACTGTTGCCTAGTTGTCTATGCGAGCCCCCTGCACCCGCGCCTCCTACACACCACACGCTACATTGCATTCGACCCATACGCAACTGAAAAGTCCATACTCTACTCTGAGGCTCGTATCCTTACACACCGCGCAGCATGACACCTCCCCGCCCCCTCTATACACACACTTGCTGCGGGGGGGCCCAGCGACACACTATGCCCTGCGAGCGGATAGCGCGTCGCTCAGCTCCGCGGGGCGGGAGGCTGGGAACAGATCGAGACGTGGACGCTCGGGGACCAGAACGTGGATAGCGTGTCGCGCCGAAGCGTGGTGAGTCAGAACCAGCTGAGCGACACGATAACCAAAAGTTCCCGATCGTGTGTTGAGCATCGGCGGCCTTGCGAGTACCCATCCAAGCAGTCATGCTACATTGAACAACACAAGCTGAATTCGAGAAGCGACACTCCAGATCACGATGTCCTAACAGCACTCGGTCCAACCAACATTGACTGAAGAGTACACTCCACTCCACCTCGACCGACCGCACGAGCTGGACGAGGCTGGGCTTAGAAGCGCTGTCTATCATCTGCCTCAAGCTCCACCAACTCATTCTCCTCCGCCACCTGCCCACCCTCTTTCTATGTATCCTCCCATTCCTCGGCCGCTCCTCCTCCTCCTCCTCCTCTTCCTCCTCCTCCCCCTCCTCCTCCTCCTCCTCCCCCTCTTACTCCACCTGCTCAGCCTCCCTATACTCTCATCTTCCCATTCCTCGACCGCTCCTCCTCCTCCTCATCATCATCCTCCTCCTCTTCCTCCTCCTCCTCCTCCGCGTCATCATCATCATCATCATCATCATCATCATCATCATCATCATCATCATCATCATCATCATCATCATCATCATCATCACATCATCATCATCATCATCATCACCATCATCATCATCATCATCATCATCATCAGTCTCAGCATCATTATCATCATCATCATCATCAGCAGCAGCAGCAGCATCATCATCATCATCATCATCATCAGTTCAGCACTGGACACTCGCAGCAGTTGCATCATCATCATCATCATCATCATCAACCTCTTCACACGTTCTCCCCGAAAGAGAGAGAACGCTGGACTGGACGCCTTTGCCGCCTTCTTCGGACTCGCACCCCCGGTATCCTGCTCGGGGTAGTTGCCGGCCGTGCACCACTTGGCCACAAAGGCCCAGAGTTTGGCCCAGGCGGCCTCGACCTCCTTAGTGAATGCGCCCTTCAGCCCTAGCTTCAAGGTCCTCAGGAGCGCCTGGCCAACTACGTCATAGTGAGGCGGCAACACTCCGTAGCCCACGTGACGCAGGCCCAGGTCCTGCAGAGTGGGCTTGAGGGCCTCCAAGTCGCGGACGCCGCTGACCACCGTGCCCACCGTGGTGACAACCTTGACGCCGTGCCCCTTCAGCTTGGGCGAGTCGTAGAGGTTGGGCTCGTCCTTGAAGGCGAACAGCTGCAGGGCCTGGGGAGCAATGTCGAATATCTGCTTGAACAGCAGCACGCCCACCGTCTCCGCGCCCAGTGCCGCGGCCTGCTTCCACGTCTTCTGTATGACTGAGACCTGCTCCTTGGTCAAGACGGCCGTCGCCTTCGCGGGGGGAGGGGGGGAGGGGAGGGGGAAGGAGGGGAGGAGCGATACGGCTAAATGGGGGGGGGCGGAAGAGGATGGTGGTAGAGGGGAAGGGGATGTGGGGGGCCTCCTACTGAACCTACCCCTCCTCATTCTCAATCCATTGCCATTGTCCGTACAAAGAACGCCCTACCTGTCGCACCAAGAGCATTTCGCTTGAGCCTTTCCTACAAACTGTTGTCCTGAAGACCAAAACTCGAACGAGTACAGAAAGATGGGAAGCTGGTCGTTTCAAACATGTGGATCTCGCCTGGGCACCGCGCACCTTCGTTTTCGGTAGTTTCCAGCTTGCGACTCTCGCCTCAGCGCCGCGAACACGCGTTTTCGGCTTTCAACGATTGCAAATCAGTGCCACGCAATGCGATGCAGTGCAATGCGATGCAATGCGATTGCGATGCGATTGCGATGCACTGCAATGCGACTGCAATGCAATGCTACGCGATTGCAATACAACGCAATGCGATTGCAATGCAACGCGATGCGACTGCAATGCAAAGGGGGTGCAACGGGGCAGCGGCGGCGGGCGAGAACGGGGCAGCCGGGGCAGCACACGTGCCATTGATTGGGACAAATGGCGCGGCGACGGACGGGAACGGAACCGCGGGGGCGACAAACGGGTCCAGTTCCTTAAAGGCAAGTATCACAAGAACAAAATCCGATAAACACGGGTGACTGAGATTTCAGCAACGAAAATCGCTGTTTAAGATGAACCTTCAATTCGAAACAAGAAAATTGGACGTTCCTTACGGGAAAAACAACAACGATCTCATGTCCAGTCTGGAGAGGCTTACACTTAAACCATGATCAATCGAACATCCAGTACTAAACCTTGAGAATCGGTTCTACAAAACTCAATACGGAAACGTTAACTTGAAAGTTCCATGATAAAAGGATGAGTGCTCGAAAATTCAAGAATAAACCTTAAACTGATAATGCATGTGGAGGTTCGCGGACAGTAATAACTGGAGTATACAATGCCATGAGAGGCTTACAAATTGCTGTACGAAATGAAAATAAGCTGGCTACATGCGCGAACGTTCATGATTCAAATTAGTCGGGCAACAGAACACCTGGAAGCAATTAGCCGAGATGCCGAGGGTCCCAGGAGCTACCCCTACGCCCCTACCCTTACCGACTATCCCTACTACCATACGGTCTACTCCCTACTCTTTGATCCCCACACCCCTACCCATACCCCCTGCCCCCTGCTCCTTACCCTAGCCACTAGCCCTCAGGGCTTCGGTCCTTTGGGGTAGGGGGTAGGGCACAAGGATGGGGTTCATCTAATAAAACCCCCTGCGCGTGATTTCTCACGCAAACACTGACTTGTGCGCTCTAGGTGAAGTCAGGAAAGAGTAGGACATGTACACCGCGCGGAGGTCCGAATGACTACGCTAACAGCTTTAGGACATATCACAGTATGCGTAAATCAATGATGTATGCAGACAACAAACGCACATGACCTGTTCATATGACACCGTGCGGTCTTGGGTCCTCAGAGACCCCGGTCGCCCGAGGCGTCCTCGGCGAACGGTCCGTAGGGGATAGCGGTGAATCTAAAGGGTA
The DNA here is from genome assembly GCA_963575745.1 of Prorocentrum cordatum. Taxonomy (NCBI): domain Eukaryota; class Dinophyceae; order Prorocentrales; family Prorocentraceae; genus Prorocentrum; species Prorocentrum cordatum. Next base: position 86,555 of record CAUYUJ010019703.1, read on the forward strand.
GGCGGCAGGGCTATAGGCTCACGGCTACGGGCTAGCTCCGAAGGACTCTTCAGAAAGCCGACAACCATCACAACCACCCAGCGCAGCTCGACGGCATGTCCCGGTCCCGCGGGCGGGGGGAAATGTTTCACGCACCATCGTAAAAATAATCAACATACTCTCAGTCCCTGGGCTGATGGCCCTCCTGCTTCCTGATCCTCCTCCAGCTCCACCAACTTCTCCTCCTCCTCCTCCTCCTCTTCCTCCTCCTCCTCCTACTCCTCCCCTTATAACTCCACCTGCTCAGCCTCCTTATACTCTCATCTTCCCATTCCTCGACCGCTCCTCCTCCTCCTCCTCCTCCTCTTCCTCCTCCTCCTCCCCATCATCATCATCATCATCATCATCATCATCATCATCATCATCATCATCATCATCATCATCATCATCATCATCATCATCATCATCATCATCATCATCATCATCATCATCATCATCATCATCATCATCATCATCATCATCATCATCATCATCATCCATCATCATCATCATCATCATCATCATCAGTCTCATCATCATCATCATCATCATCATCATCATCATCATCATCATCATCATCATCATCATCATCATTATCACACCTCGTCGCACATTCTTCCCCGAAGGAGAGAGAACGCTGGACTGGACGCCTTTGCCGCCTTCTTCGGACTCGCACCCCCGGTATCCTGCTCGGGGTAGTTGCCGGCCGTGCACCACTTGGCCACAAAGGCCCAGAGGTTGGTCCAGGCGGCCTCGACCTCCTTCGTGAATGCGTCCTTCAGCCCTAGCTTCAGGGTCCTCAGGAGCGCCTGGCCAACTACGTCATAGTGAGGCGGCAACACTCCGTAGCCCACGTGACGCAGGCCCAGGTCCTGCAGAGTGGGCTTGAGGGCCTCCAGGTCGCGGACGCCGCTGACCACCGTGTCCACCGTGGTGACCACCTTGACGCCGTGCCCCTTCAGCTTGGACGAGTCGTACAGGTTGGGCTCGTCCTTGAAGGCGAACAGCTGCAGGGCCTGGGGAGCGATGTCGAATATCTGCTTGAACAGCAGCACGCCCACCGTCTCCGCGCCCAGTGCCGCGGCCTGCTTCCACGTCGTCTGTATGACGGAGACCTGCTCCTCGGTCAGGACGGCCGTCGCCTTCGCGGGGGGAGGGGGGGAGGGGAGGGGGAAGGAGGGGAGGAGCGATACGGCTGAATGGGGGGGGGGCGGAAGAGGATGGTGGTAGAGGGGAAGGGGATGGGGGGGGCCTCCTACTAAATCTACTCCTTCTATACACCATGCGCTACACTGCATCCGACCCAGATGCAACTGAAAAGTCCATCCTCTACTCTGAGACTCGTTTCCTTACACACCGCGCAGCATGACACCTCCCCGCCCCCTCTATACACACTTGCAGTCGGGAATTTTTGCTTAGCGTGTCGCCGCGGGGGGGGGCCGGCGACACACTATGCCCTGCGAGCGGATAGCGCGTCGGTCCGCTCCGCGGGGCGGGAGGCTGGGAACAAATCGAGACGCGGACGCTCATGGACCAGAACGTGGATAGCGTGTCGCGCCGAAGCGCGGTGGGCCATAACCAGCTGAGCGACACGCTAACCAAAAGTTCCCGATCGTATGTTGAGCATCGGCGGCCTCGTGAGTACCCATCCAAGCAGCCATGCTACATTGAACAATACAAGCTGAGCTCGAGAAGCGGCACTCCAGATCACGATGTCCAAACAGCACTCGGTCCAACCAACAGTGACTGAAGAGTCCACTCTTACTCAACCTCGACCCGAGGCTCGGCTTAGGAGCGCTGTCTATCATCGGCCTCAAGCTCCACCGACTCATTCTCCTCCGCCACCTGCCCACCCTCTTTCTATTTATCCTCCCGTTCCTCGGCCGCTCATCCTCTGCCTCCTCCTCCTCATCATCATCATCATCATCATCATCATCATCACCACCACCACCACCACCACCACCACCATCATCATCATCATCAACATCATCATCATCATCATCAGCATCATCATCATCAGCATCATCAGCATCATCAGCATCATCAACATCATCTTCATCTTCATCTTCATCATCATCATCATCATCATCATCATCATCATCATCATCATCATCATCATCATCATCATCATCATCATCATCATCATCATCATCATCATCATCATCATCATCATACGCATCATCATCAACAACCTCTGCACACGTTTTCCCCGAAGGAGAGAGAACGAACGCCGGACCGAACGCCTTTGCCGCGGGGTAGTTGCCGGCCGTGCACCACTTGGCCACAAAGGCCCAGAGCTTGGTCCAGGCGGCCTCGACCTCCTTCGTGAATGCGTCCTTCAGCCCTAGCTTCAGGGTCCTCAGGAGCGCCTGGCCAACTACGTCATAGTGAGGCGGCAACACTCCGTAGCCCACGTGACGCAGGCCCAGGTCCTGCAGAGTGGGCTTGAGGGCCTCCAGATCGCGGACGCTGTTGACCACCGCGTCCACCGTCGTGACCACCTTGACGCCGTGCCCCTTCAGCTTGGGCGAGTCGTACAGGTTGGGCTCGTCCTTGAAGGCGAACAGCTGCAGGGCCTGGAGGGCGATGTCGAAGATCTGCTTGAACAGCAGCACGCCCACCGTCTCCGCGCCCAGTGCCGCGGCCTGCTTCCATGTCGTCTCTATGACGGAGACCTGCTCCTCGGTCAGGACGGCCGTCGCCTTCGCGGGGGGAGGGGGGGAGAGGAGGGGTAAGGAGGGGAGGAGCGATACGGCTGAATGGGGGGGGGGGAAGAGGATGGTGGTAGAGGGGAAGGGGATGGGGGGGGCCTCCTACTAAACCTACTCCTTCTCATTCTCGATCCATTGTACGCCCCACCTGTCGCACCACGAGCATTTCGCTCGAGCCTTCCCTACAACCTGTCATCCTGAAACCCAAAACTCGAACGAGTACAGAAAGGATGGAAAGCTGGTCGTTGCAAACATGTGGATCTCGCCTGGGCGCCGCGCACATTCGTTTTCGGTAGTTTTCAGCTTGCGACTCTCGCCTCAGCGCCGCGCATACGCGTTTTCGGCTTCCAACGATTGCAAATCAGTGCCAAGCAATGCGATGCGATGCAATGCGATGCAATGCGATTGCGATGCGATGGCGATGCCCTGCAATGCGACTCCAATACAATACGATTGCAAAACAATGCAAATCAATGCTACGCGATGCGATTGCAAAACAACGCAGTGCGATTGATTGCAATGCAACGCGCTACGATTACAATGCGAGGGGCAGTGCAACAGAGCAGCGGCGACGGGCGAGAACGGGGCAGCCAGGGCGGCACACGTGCCATTGATTGGGACAAGTGGTGCGGCGACGGACGGGAACGGAGCCGCGGGGGCGACAAACGGGTCCAGTTCCCTAGAAGGCAAGTAAGGACCCATAAGTGCAAATACTGTTTTCCGAAAGAACAAATGTAACTGAGATTTCAACCAACAAATGTTTAACATGAACCTTCCATGTCGAAAGAAGCTTTGACATTCATTACGGAAAAAAGATTTGAAGTCCAGTCTAGAGGACGTTCAAAATTAAACCATGAACAATCGAACATCCAATGCAAAACCTTGAACATCAATTATTCCAAATTCAATACGGAAAGAATCCGCCGGCACAACGGGCCTATGGCGTGCTAAAATCTCCGATACTTGATTGACAATATTTCTACCTCGCGCGCGCGGGGCCGCCCCTGGGGGTCCCCGGACGAAAATCCCCCAGCAAGGTTCTGGGCAGGTCCCGGCAAGGTCCCCAGCAGGTCCCGGCAAGGTCCCGGGCAGGTCCGGGGCAGGTCCCGGGCAGGTCCCCGCAGGCTCCCAAGAGCGCTCCAGGAGCGATTCAAATGGCCTCCAGGAGAATTCCGCCGGTTTTTGAAGGTTTTTGGCGTTCTCGCCTTTTCGGCTTACCGGCGCTCCAAAACGGCCCAAAAGGCTTCCAGGATCGTCCCAACACGGCCCAAGAGGCCTCCAAGAGCGCCCAAAACGGCCCTAGTTCCTTACAAAGCAAGTAAGAACCCATAAGTGCAAACACTGTTCCCCGAAAGAACACAACTCGATACAACAAATGTAACTGAGATTTCAGCATGAGAGGATTGTTTAACATGACCCTTCGATTTCAACATGCTTGGAAGCTCACTGCGGGAAAAGCACAGCTTCCAAGTCCAGTCTGGAGGAGGTTCAACATTCAACCATGAACATTTGAACGTCCAAAACTAAAACTTGAAAACAGACGATGCCAAGTTCAATATGAAAAAACCAGAACTTGACAAGTAAATGTTGAAAGGATGAATATTCGAACATTCAATACTAAACCTTAAACTGATAATGCACGTGGAGATTCGCGGACAGTAGGAACTTGAGTATACATTGGCATAAGATGCTTGAACATCTTGTTGTGCGGAATGAAAACCGGCTGGCTACATGTTCATGGCTCAAGTTGGTCGGACAGCGGAACACCTAGGAGCAGTTAGCCGAGATGCCGAGGGTCCCAGGGGGTGCCCCTACGCCCCTACCCTAACCGACTATCCCTACTACCATATGGTCTACTCCCTACTCCTTGATCCCCGCACCCCTACCCATACCCCCTGCCCCCTGCCCCCTGCTCCTTACCCTAGCCACGAGCCCTCAGGGCTTAGGGCCTTTGGGGTAGGGGGTAGGGGGCAAGGATGGGATTCATCTAATAAACCCCCTACGTGTGATTTCTCACGCAAACACTGGCTTGGGCGCTCTAGGTGAAGCCAGGAAAGGGTAGGAAAGGTGCACCGCGCGGAGGTCCGAACGACTACGCCAACAGCTTTAGGACATATCGCAGTATGCTTAAATCAATGCTGTATGCAGACAACAAACGCATATGACCTATTCATATGACACCGCACGGTCTTGGGACCTCAGAGACCCCGGTCGCCCGAGGCGTCCTCGGCGAACGACCCGTAGGGGATAGCGGTGAATCTGAAGGGTAGGCGGTAGGGCTATAGACTAACGGCTACGGACTAGCTCCGAGGGACTCTTCCGAAAGCCGACAACCATCACCACCACCCAACTCAGCTCGACGGCATGTCCCGGTCCCGCGGGCGGCGGGGACATGTTTCACGCCCCAGCATAAAAAAAACAGACTCTCAGTCCCTGGGCTGATGGCCCTCCTGCTTCCTGATCCGCCTCCAACTCCTCCAAATTCTCCTCCTCCTCCTCCTCGTCCTCCTCCACCTGCTCAACCTCTTTATACTCATCCTCCCATTCCTCGACCGCTCTTCCTCCTCCTCTTCTTCGTCGTCCTCGTCCTCGTCATCCTCATCATCAGAATCATAATCATAATCATAATCATCGTCATCATCATCATAATCAGCATCAGCATCAGCATCATCATAATCGTCAGCGTCAGCGTCAGCATTATCGTCATCATCATCGTCATCAATGACATCATCATCATCACCACCATCATCATCATCATCAGCATCATCATTATCATTATCATCATCATCAACAACATCACCATCATCATCAACCTCTTCATAAGGTGACCCGAAGGAGAGAGAGAGAGAGAGAGAGAGAGAGAGAGAGAGCTGGACCGAACGCCTTTGCCGCGGGGTAGTTGCCGGCCGTGCACCACTTGGCCACAAAGGCCCAGAGCTTGGTCCAGGCGGCCTCGACCTCCTTTGTGAATGCGTCCTTCAGCCCTAGCTTCAGGGTCCTCAGGAGCGCCTGGCCAACTACGTCATAATGAGGCGGCAACACTCCGTAGCCCACGTGACGCAGGCCCAGGTCCTGCAGAGTGGGCTTGAGGGCCTCCAGGTCGCGGACGCCGCTGACCACCGCGTCCACCGTGGTGACCACCTTGACGCCGTGCCCCTTCAGCTTGGGCGAGTCGTACAGGTTGGGCTCGTCCTTGAAGGCGAACAGCTGCAGGGCCTGGGGAGCGATGTCGAATATCTGCTTGAACAGCAGCACGCCCACCGTCTCCGCGCCCAATGCCGCGGCCTGCTTCCATGTCGTCTCTATGACGGAGACCTGCTCCTCGGTCAGGACGGCCGTCGCCTTCGCGGGGGGAGGGGGGGAGGGGAGGGGGAAGGAGGGGAGGAGCGATACGGGTGAATGGGGGAGGGGGGCGGAAGAGGATGGTGGTAGAGGGGAAGGGGATGGGGGGGGCGCCAAGCAATGCGATGCAATGCAATGCGATGCAATGCGATTGCGATTGCGATGCACTGCAATGCGACTGCAATGCAACATGATGGCAAAGCAATGCAAATCAATGCTACGCGATACGATTGCAATACAATGCAATGCGATTCAAATGCAACGCAATGCGATTGCAATGCAAGGGGGGGTGCAACAGAGCAGCGGCGACGGGCGAGAACGGGGCAGCCGGGGCGGCACACGTGCCATTGATTGGGACAAATGGCGCGGCGGCTGACGGGAACGGAGCCGCGGGGGCGACAAACGGAGGGCGCGCCGCTGGATTTTCCCAAGGGGGGGAGGGGGGGGGTCCGACCCCCCCCCCTCCCTCCTTTCCCCGATCTGTCGTCGGGGACCCCCCCCCCCTGTCCCGATCCGTTGCCGGGGACCCGATCCCCCCCCTTCCCCCCTTTCCCGGGGTCCGTCGTCGGGGACCCCCCCCTCCCCCCCTATCAAAAAACGAACCCCCCTTTGGCCGCCAAATTCGAGCCCCCCCCCCGTCCCCCCCCTTTGGCCACGGCGCCCCCGGGCTCCGGAACCCGACCCTTACCACCCTTAACACCAATCCTCACCCTTACCCAAACCCCTAGCCCTAACCCCTTAACCCTAAACCCAACCCTAACACTAGCTCCAAACAGTACTCACTATACTCCTTACGCACTACTCACTATCCACTACTCACTACTCGCTACCCATTACTCACTTCTCACTACTCACTACTCACCACTCACGAGCCACTACTCACTACCCACTACTCACTACCCACTACCCACTACTCACTACTCACTACTCCCCACTCACTACTCACTACTTCATACAAACTACCTACTACTCACTACCCACTACTCAATACTCACTACTCACTAAACGCAACTCACTACCCACTACCCACTACTCACCGATCACTACTCGCTACCCATTGCCTGCAACTCACTACTCACTATCAACTACTCGCTACTCGCTACTCCCTACTTCCTACACAGTACTCACTACTCATTACTCGCTACTCGCTACTCCCTACACCCTGCTCGCTAACCAATGCGATCTACTCACTACTCACTACCCCCTACTCCCTAGTCCCTAGTCATTAGTCCCTAGTCACTAGTCACTAGTCACTACTCACTACCCTCTACTCACTACTCACTACTCACCACTCACTACTCTCGACTCACCAATCACTATTCACTACTCTCTACTCGCTACTCCCTACTCACCACCCACTACTAGCTACCCTCTCCTCCATTCTCACTACTCACTAATCACTACTTCATACTCCATACTCAGTACTCACTACTCACTACTCCCTAGTCGCTACTCACTAACTCCCTACTGACTACTCACTACTGACTGCCCCCTCCTCCCCACTACACACTACCCACTCCTCACTACTCACTACTCACTGCTCACTACGCACTGCTCACTACTTATTACTCACTACTCACTACTACGTACTCTCTAGTCACTACGCACTACTCACTACGCACTATTCACTACTCACGACTCAAGACTCACTACTCACTACTAGGCACTACCCACTGCTCACTACTCACTGCTCGTTACTCACCACACACTACTCACTACTCACTACTCCCTAGTCCCTACTCAGTACTCACTGCTCACGACCCACTACTTACTACCCTCTACTCACTACTCGCTGCACACTACTCATTAGTCAGTACTCACCACTCATTATTCACTACTTTGCAATTCAGTACTCAGCACTCACTATTCACGACCCACTACTCCCCACTACCTGCTCCCGATGCCCTTCTCGCTACTCACTACCTACTACTCACTATTCACTACGCACTACTCACTACGCGCTACTCACTACTCACTACACAGTACTCCCTACTCCCTACCCACGTTCTCCGGCGCAGAAAGGAAACGCGGGAGAAGCCCCCTCCCCCCCTCCCTGGCCCCCTGTTCGGCGCAAAGGGGTGGGGGGTGGGAGGGGGGTTCGGACTCCCCTCCCCCCTTAAGGGGGGGAGGGGAGGGGGGGGGTCGAAAATCTCACCCCCCCCTTTGAAGGGGGGGGGGGGGAGGGGGGTTCGGACCCCCCCGCCCTCCCCGTTTCAATTACAGGATGATCCAGTGGCGCGCTTTCCAACAAACGGGCCCAGTTCCTCAGGAGGCAAGTAAAGACCCATAAGTGCAAACACTGCTTCCAGAAAGAAACACATTCGATACCCATGCAACTGAAATTTCAGCATAAAAAAGGATTGTTTAACGTGAGCCTTCAAAAGAAGCTTGGAAGTTCATTACGGGCAAAAGACAGATTCCAAGCCCAGTGTGGAGGAGGTTTAAACTTAAACCATGAACAATCGAACGTCCAATCAAGATCAGCCAGCGTTGACTCCAAATAGATAGGAGGACAGGATGACGACGAGAGGAGGATGGGAGGACGACGCAAGGAGGATGGGAGCAGGACGGGAGGAGCATCATCAAGCAAGCGCAAGCAAGCGGGAGCTCGCAAGCGCAAGCGAGCAATCACAAGCAAGCAAGAGCCAGCGTTCAAGTGCAAGCAAGTGAGGGCAAGCAAGAGCAAGCAAGCGAGAGCAAGCCACCAGAGCAAGCAAGCAAGAGCACGCAAGAGCAAGCAAGGGCAAGCGACTCATAGGAATACATAGGAATCCATCGGGCGATTGAAAATAGCTGGGGGGTGCCATTGGAAATAAGGAGGGGTACCATTGGAGTTAGGGGGGAGGCATAGGCATAGGCATAGCCATAGAAATTAGGGGCGGGGTCATAGGAATTACGGGGGGGCAACGGACCAATTAGTAGAGAATGAGTTAGAACTCCTATAGGGCAGAACTATTTGAAGAAAAACCTTAGAAATCGATTATTCCAAATTCAACATGGGAAAAAATCGCCGGCCCAACGGGCCAACGGCGTGCTAACATCTCCGGTAATTGGTTGACAATATTTCTAGCTCGCGCGCGCAGGGCAGCCCGTGGGGGGGCCCAAACGGAAAATCCCCCAGCAAGGTCCTGGGCAGGTCCCGGCAAGGTCCCCGGCAGGTCCCGGCAAGGTCCCGGGCAGGTCCCGGGTAGGTCCCGGCCAGGTCCCCGCAGGCTCCCAAGAGCGCTCCAGGAGCGATTCAAGTGGCCTCCAGGAGAGCTCAAAATGGTTGGAGACGGTCCAAGAGCGATCCAAGACGCGAAAGATGGCCTCCAGACAACCCAAAACGCCTTCAAGACGCCCCGAGATTCCTATAAGAGACCTGCCAAGAGGGCCCACGGAGGCAGAAATTTGTGATTTTCCGTCAGTGTTTGAAGGTATTTGGCGTTCTCGCCTTTCCGGCTCACCGGCGCTCCAAGACGGCCCAAGAGGCTTCCAGGATCGCCCCAACACGGCCCAAGACGCCTCCAAGAGCGCCCCAAACGGGCCCAGTTCCTTTCAAAACAAATAGGAAGCCATGAGTGCAAACACTGCTGTCGGAAAGAACAAGTTTCGATACAGCAAATGTAACTAAGATGTCATCATGCAAGGATTGTTTACTATGACCCTTCGATTTCAACATGCTTGGAAGTTCATTACGGGAAATGCACAAGTTCCAAGTCCAGTCTGGAGGAGATTAAACATTAAACCATGAACATTCGAAAAAACAATATTCGGCCTTGAAAAAACGACTTTTCCATATTCGCTATGGAAAACAAGAACTTGAAAAGCCAATGGTAAAAAGATGGAGGTTCGAACATTCAATATTAAAACTTTAAATGAGAATGCACATGGATATTTCTGGACAGCAAGAGCTTGAGTCTATAATGGCATGAGATGCTTAAACATCTTGCTGTGCGAAGTGGCATGACTCAAGTTGGTCGGACAGCAGAACACCTAGGAACAGTGAGCCGAGATGCCGAGGGTCCAAGGGCTACCCTTACGCCCCTACCCTTACCGACTATCCCAACTACTGTACGCTCCACTCCCTACTCCTTGATCCCCGCACCCCTACTCATATCCCCTGCCCCCGACTCCTTACCCTAGCCACTAGCCCTCAGGGCTTAGGGCCTTCGGGGTAGGGGGTAATGATGGGCTATTTTAATAAACCCCCTACGCGTGATTTCTCAAGCGAACACTGACTTGGGCGCTCGAGGTGAAGTCAGGAAAGGGTAGGAAAGGTACACCGCGCGGAGGTCCGAACGACTACGCCAACAGCTTCAGGACATATCGTAGTATGCGTAAATCAACAGTGTGTGCAGACAACACACGCATATGATCTACTCACATGACACCGCACGGTCTTGGGACCTCAGAGACCCCTGTCGCCCGAGGCGTCCTCGGCGAACGGGCTGTAGGGGATAGCGGTGAATCTAAAGGGTACGCGGTAGGGCTATAGGCTAACGGCTACGGGCTAGCTCCGAGGGACTCTTCCGAAAGCCGACAACCATCACCACCACCCAACTCAGCTCGACGGCATGTCCTGGTCCCGCGGGCGGCGGAGAAGCGTTTCACGCCCCATCAGAAAAAAAACATACTATCAGTCCCTGGGCTGAGGGCCCTCCTGCTTCCTGATCCGCCTCCAGCTCCTCCTCCTCCTCCTCCTCCACCTCCTCCGCCTCCTCCTCTTACTCCTACTCCTCCTCTGCTCATCCTCCATATACTCATCCTCCCGTTCCTCGACCGCTACTCCTCCTCCTCCTCGTCCTCCTCCTCCTCCTCCTCATGATGATGATGATCATCATCATCAGCATCATCAACATCATCATCATAAGCATCATCATCATCAACCTCTTTACACGTTTCCCCGAAGGAGAAAAAACGCCGGACCGAACGCCCTTGCCGCCTTCTTCGGAGTCACACCCCCAATATCCTGCTCGGGGTAGTTGCCGGCCGTGCACCACTTGGCCACAAAGGCCCAGAGCTTGGTCCAGGCGGCCTCGACCTCCTTTGTGAATGCGTCCTTCAGCCCTAGCTTCAGGGTCCTCAGGAGCGCCTGGCCAACGACGTCATAGTGAGGCGGCAACACTCCGTAGCCCACGTGACGCAGGCCCAGGTCCTGCAGAGTGGGCTTGAGGGCCTCCAGGTCGCGGACGCTGTTGACCACCGCGTCCACCGTCGTGACCACCTTGACGCCGTGCCCCTTCAGCTTGGGCGAGTCGTACAGGTTGGGCTCGTCCTTGAAGGCGAACAGCTGCAGGGCCTGGGGAGCGATGTCGAATATCTGCTTGAACAATAGCACGCCCACCGTCTCCGCGCCCAGTGCCGCGGCCTGCTTCCACGTCGTCTCTATGACCGAGACTTGCTCCTCGGTCAGGACGGCCGTCGCCTTCGCGGGAGGAGGGGGGGAAAAGGAAGGGGAAGGAGGGGAGGAGCGATAAGGCTGAATGGGGGGACGGAAGAGGATGGTGGTAGAGGGGAATTGGATGCGGGGTGGGCCTCCTACTAAAACTACTCCTCCTCATCCTCGATCCATTGCCCGTACAAAGAAGGCCCCACATGTCGCACCACGAGCATTTCGCTTGAGCCTCCTTTACAACCTGTTATCCTGAAACCAAACACTTGAACAAGTACAGAAAGGATGGAAAGCTGGTCGTTTCAAACATGTGGATCTCGCCTGGGCGCTGCGCACATGTGTTTTCGGTCGTTTCCAGATTGCAACTCTCGCCTTAGCGCCGCGCACGCGTTTTCGGCTTCCAACAATTGCAGGCATTCAGGTTTCGAAACATGTCTCTTGCGTCAGCGTCGCGCGCACTAATCTGAACAAACATCAGGCTGTTACACTACACGGATGCAGGAGGTGGATCTGAAAGGGTGGTTCTCGCTTGAGACCTCCTCGAAACATATGACCATAGTAGTTCCAGATTGTACAATTGCTACACGAATGCAGGGCGGCTCCTTTTCGAAATGGGACATTCGCTTGAGATTTCGGCAAACTTGACGGCCAGGTCTATGACATTGCGCAACACCTACACGGAAGGAGGAGTGCGTATTTTTTTCGAAGTGGCACCACCGCTTAATACTTCCTTGGACTATTGCCCCAACGATTCCTAAGACGACACGTTGTCTTTGAACTGTACTATGAATGTGCAGCACATTGAGAACCAATTGCTGCAAGTCAAACCGATGACATTTGTCGATGGCATGTCCAGTGCATTTGCCAGGGACAAAACACAGTATCACTGCCTGACTGTTCATGACAGTCAGGTGGGCACACCAGGAAATTGACAGCAACAATTCAGCACACCGACCGAAACGATTAGCCAGCGTGAAGCCAAACGCAGTGCGCTCTTGCAATCGACGCTGCGCATTCAAGGTGGTAAATCAATGTAGCGCAACCCAGGTGGTGCAATTCATGTGGTGCCATCTATGCGATGCAAAAGCAATGCAAAACAATGCGACGGAAAACAATGCAAAGCAATGCAACGCAATACACAATGGAATGCGACGTCATGCAAACCAGTGCAAAGTTATGCAAAGCAATACGAAACGTTGCAAAGCAGTGCGAAGCAATGCAAAACAACGCACAGCATTGCACATCAGTGCAACTCCATGCCACGCAATGTAACGCGGTGCAAAGCAACGCAAAGCAAATGCAGCCCGATTGCATAGCAGTGCCAGGCAATGCGATGCGATGCGCCTGCGACGCATTGCAATGCGATTGCAGTGCACTGCGGCTGCAAAGCAATGCAAACCAGTGCAACGCAATGCGATCACAATACGCTGCAATGCGATGGCATCGCAACGCAATGCGATTGCAATGCAACACGGCGGCGGCGACGGGGCGGCACACACGGGGTGCTGCGGCGACGACGAGCGGGAATAGGGCAGCCGGGGTGGCACACGTGCCATCTATTGGGACAAGCGGTGCGGCGACGGACGGGAACGGGGCCGCTGGGGCGGCAACCGGGACCAGTTCCTGAGTAAGAACCACATAAGTGCAAACCTTTGGGAAATTTCTAAATTCAATGCCAAGCAAAATGAAACTGAGAAGTCAGCATACAAGGATGTTGTTTCCACTGACCTTGCATAGAAGCTTGGAAGTCCATCACGGCACAAAAAAGATAAATCCTCGTTCGATCTGGAGGGGGGTTAAATTGAAAGTTCAATGTTAAAACATCAACAATCGAAAGTCCAAACCAAAATATTAAAAAGGATGGAGACAATATAAACTCCCAGAGTGTAAGAAATGGTGTATACAATGACGTGAGGCGCTTAACATCTTGTTGTGCGGCATGGAACACTGACTACATGCACAAACGTTCATGACTCAAAGTGGTCGGGCACTGGAACACCTAGGGCAAGTTAACCGAGATACCGAAGGTTCCAGGGGCTACCCCTGGGCCCCTACCTTACCGACTATCCCTACCATCATACGCTCTTCTCCCTACTCCTTACTCCTCACACCCCTACCCATACCCCTGCCCCCTACTCCTTACCCTAGCCCACAGCCCTTAAAGCCTAGGGTCTTTGGGGTAGGGGGTAGGGGCAAGGGTGGGGTCATCCAATGAACAATCTGCGCGTGATTTGCTCGCGCGCAACGGTGAAATCAGGAAACGGTAAGACATGTACACCGCGCGGAGGTCCAAGCGACTATGCCAAAAACTTGAAGATACATCGTGATATGCGTTAATCAATATGTGATATATTCGTGTGGCACTGCGCGGTCTTGGGACCTCGGAGGCGCCGTTCGCCCGAGGCGTCCTCGGAGAAACGGCCCGCAGGGACTAACTCCGAGGGCCTCCTCCGAAAGCCGACGAGCACCACCCAACGCAGCTCGACCGCATGTCTCGGTCTGGCGGGCGGCGGCGAAATGCTTTGACGTCGTCCCGCCCGCGACCCACCCGCGACCTGGCCCGCGACCCACCCGCGACCCGGCCCGCGACCCACCCGCGACCCGCCGCAACTGGCCCGCGACCCACCCGCGACCCATCGCGCGACCCGCCCGCGACCCACCCGCGACCGACCCGCGACCGACCCGCAACCCACCCGCGACCCACGCGCGAACAACCCGCAATCCACCCGCGACCCACCCGCGACCCAACATCAGCACACCCGCGACCCACCCGCCGACACACCCGCGACCCGCCCGCGACCCACTCGCGACCTACCCGAGCCCCTCAATCTTATCCGCAAGTGCCGGGCGCTACATATCATTCATCATCCCATTCCACGGCCGCTCCTCCACTCAATTTCCTCAGAAGTGACTCCTCCGCATACCCCGAGGCCAGTCGAAAGGGGGGGCTGGACGTTTCGCCTGAGACTTCCTCACGAGTTATGACCCTGAAGCTCAAACAATGACAAGAGTTTCACAAGTGGAGGGCGGATCACTTCCCAAAATATGGCTCTCGTCTCAGCGCCGCGCACATTCGTTTCAAACATTTGCAAGGGTTCCAGAGATTGAGGGCGGCGTTCAGATGTGACTCTCGCTTTAGCGCCGCGCACACTCGTTTCAAAACTTTGTAAGAGCTTCACAGTTTGAGGGCGAGTGGTTTTCAATGTGACTCTCGCCTTAACGCCGCGCGCACTCGTTTTAAACATGTGCAAGGATTTCATGGATTGAAGCCAGGTCGTTTTCAAAATGTGGATCTCGCCTTCGCGTCGCTTGGATTCGTTTTAAACATCTGCAGGAGTTTAACGGATTCCCATGGTCGTACCAGAAAAATGTTTTGGAAGGACGCAAGATTGTGAGGGTGCAGCGGTTACGTTATTTCGCGGTGTTGAAGTCCTAGAAACGGCTTTCTGGCGCGGTTCAGGATCGTCAAGACGCAACAGTCGGGTTGATCCGTGGCGTTGGAGTCCTGGGAATCATATTTGGGCACGGCTTCAGGGTTTAACCGGTTGTCTCCAAACGAGGCAGTTACTTCAGTGGATGTGAACCCGTGTAGGGGCCTATGAAGAGGGAGCTTGGAGGGAGGGTTTATTCCAATTTCGTTGACGAGTCTTGGGTTTGCTCTGGTCCTCATCCTCATCGTCTTTCTCCTCCTCCTAATCCTCAGTTCCTATTCCATTTCCTCGTCCTCCTTCTGCTCCTCCTCTTCTTCCTCCTCCCCCTCCATTCCCTCCTCCACCTCCTCCTCCTCTTCCTCCTCCTCCTCCTGCTCCTCCTCCTCCTCCTGCTCCTCCTCCTCCTCCTCCTCCTCCTCCTCCTCCTCCTCCTCCTCCTCCTCCTCCTCCTCCTCCTCCTCCTCCCCCTCTCCACCCGCTTTCTCTCACGAAGAAGAGGTTGTCAGACTGAGCGCCTTTGCCGCTTTCTTCGGGGTCACACCCCCAGCGTCCTGCTCGGGGTAGTTGCCGGCCGTGCACCACTTGGCCACAAAGGCCCAGAGCTTAGTCCAGGCGGCCTCGACCCTCTTTGTGAATGCGTCCTGTAGCCCGAGCTTCAGGGTCCTCAGGAGCGCTTTGCCAACTACGTCATAATGAGGCGGCAACACTCCGTAGCCCACGTGACGCAGGCCCAAGTCCTGCAGCGTGGGCTTGAGGGCCTCCAGGTCGCGGACGCTGTTGACCACCGCGTCCACCGTCGTGACCACCTTGACGCCGTGCCCCTTCAGCTTGGGCGAGTCGTACAGGTTGGGCTCGTCCTTGAAGGCGAACAGCTGCAGGGCCTGGGGGGCGATGTCGAAGATCTGCTTGAACAGCAGCACACCCACCTTCGGTGGCAACTCATGGGAGCCTCCCATACCATCTTGTCGGCTCTCGCGAATCGACGTTAAATCGACGCTAACCGACGCCGCTAATGAACGCTAAATCGGCACTAGCCGACGCTGACTCGGCGCTATCTCGTCCACTCCCAGGCGCTGATCGATACAGATCGACGCAAAAAACCGAGATCGACGCTGAAGACAGACTTGAGAGGCTACCCCAGGTTCCCATGATTTGCTGCCGAACCCACCGTCTCCGCGCCCAGAGCCGCGGCCATCTTCCACGTCTTCACTATGTCGGAGACCTGCTCCTCGGTCAGGACGGCCTTCGCCTTCGTGGGGGGCGCCGCCTGCGCGCCGCTCGCGCCGCCGCCGCCTCGCCGCCGTCGCCGCCTTGCCGCCGTCGCCGCCGTCTTCAGCGGCGCCGTCGTCGCCAGTCTCGTCCCTCGCGCCGTCGCCATCGCCGCGTACGACGCCCCGCCCTCGCCCTCCCAGTGGGGGGAGGGGGTTAGCAGCGATGGGGTCGGGGTCAGTGGGCGTTTCTTGGCCCCTCCTTGGGCCTCGGCCCTGGGAGTATACTTAAGAAGGCCGGGGACCGAAGTACGAGGATCGAGGTCGCGCCCGCGTGCGCGCCGCTCGCGTCGCCGTCGCCACGGCTGGATCCGTCCCAGGATCGGCGTCAGGAGCGCGTCCTGGGAGGAGGCGACCGGGTGCAGCGTCGTCGACGCCGATTTTGACGATTGGCCGCTTGCCGCAGGCCCAGTACTCCTGCAGCAAGGAACGCTCGGTGCCCGAAGCGCCTCAGTCAGTTGTCCCGTGGTGGGCTGCCTGGCGCCTCAGAGGGCGCCAGGTGTCCTGCTCGGGCATCTGGGCCCGCGCACGCTGTGAGGGAGGATGTGTGTGGCTGGCCTCCTCCTCCTCCTCCTCCTCCTCCTCCTCCTCCTCCTCCTCCTCCTCCTCCTCGGGACATTGCCTCCGCCTCCTCCTCCTCTTCCAATGCCGGCTCCTCCGCCGGTGGGGACCCTCCGCCTGCCAGGGGCAGCTGCGCCCCGCCTTCTGGTGCTCTCCTCCTCGTTGCCTTCTCTGCAGGGTCCTCCCCCGCCTTGGTGTCCTCGTCCCGCGGCCGCGGTCTGCGCCTCTTGTGGGGCGTCGCGGCCTCCGGGGCCTCCTGCCTCTGCCGTCTGGGGCCTCGGCGCAGCTCCTGCCTCCCGGCTGCCTCTGCACGGCCGTGCACGGCGACAGCAGGACCGAAAACCGACCGAAGCGACAGCGAAACCGAAACCGACCGGAATGGACAGGCCGAACGCAGACCAAAAGGGCGCTTCGACGCGGCAGCGACGCGAGAACCGACCGAACCGAACCGACCGCACGCTACCGACTGCGACGCGACCGAGCCGACCGAACCGCAAACACCCGTGCTCTGGTCTGCTGCCTCCTGTCTGCTCCTCCGCTCGCCGCCCTGTCGCCGGCGCCTCTTCGGGAAGGCCGCGGCGTCCTCGTGCTGCGCGGGCGGCTCCTGCCGCGGCTTGCGGCGGGCGCCCCGCCGCGCAGCCGGGTGGCTTGGCGCCCCCCCCCGCCCTCTTCCGTGGCCTGCTGCCTGGGGCGCGGCTCTGGCCGGCCCCTGCACGGGGGCATCGGCGTCGCTGCCCGGGCTGCGCCAGGGGCACTCCGGGCCGCGCCGGCGGGGCCGCCTTCGGGCCCGTCCTCGTCGGGATCCGCGCTCCCAGCGGTGCTGCCGCTGTCGGGCTCCGAAAGGGGTTGTTCAGCCTCCTCGTGCTTGCACCGCCGCATGCCGTGGCCGTGTCGGCATTGTCATGCTTGGTTGACGGCGATAACCAGCCAGCTGGTGATGGCTTGGTTGCACTCCACTGGCTTCTCTGCATCTGGCCAGCCGCAGCTGGCCTGCATGACCGCTGGCTTCTCCCACATGCTCGGTCTGGCCTCGCACTCCCGACAGATGTGGTCCCGGTGGCCGAGGTGCGCGTGGCACCATCAGCGCAGTCGCTTACTCTGCACATCGCCTTGCCTGTGCCAGGGAGAGGGCGCCCCCTGCTGCCAGACAGCGGACGCCTCCTTCGTCGGCCTTCTTCAGAGGCCTTGGCGGCCTGCCTGGCTGGGCAGCCAGCTGCGCGATCGCGCGGTCCTGAGCCTTGGACCGGCCCCTTGCCCTCAGACGTCGTGCTTGACGCAGGCGATGCGTGAGGATACGCCTCTGGGTGGAGAACGGCCCTGGCTAGCTCCTGCGCCTTCTCCTGGCTTCCCAAGTTTCCAAGTCGGCCACGCATCCGCGTCGCCCGAGAGCACGCCTGAGGGGCGTGCTGCGCCCGACACGTCGCTTCGTGCTCGGGTCGATTCCATGCCTGAGCATTTCCAGGGACTTCGCAGCAGCCTCGCTGCGGGGACTGTGGCAGGGTTCTAACGACAGGTGCACACGATGTCCGGCGAAGCAACCGCACGTGGAGCACCAAACAGTGAACAGAGACGCATCTGGGCACCCTCCCAGCAAGCGGTGCGAGGGATGGAGGGCAGGTCTGGGCGTCTGTAGCTACCAAGGTGGGTCCAGCTCCCTCCTCCTCCTCCTCCTCCTCCTCCTCCTCTTCCTTCTTCCTCCTCCTCCTCCTTCTCCTCCTCCTCCTCCTCCTGCCACGGTCTATCTCGCACACAGCCAGCCCTTCCCCTAACATCCAGCCGCATGCCCATTCGGGTCGGGGCACAAGAGCTGGGGGGCCCGAGGGTTTCGGCCGTCGGGCCACGGCTCGCGAGAGACATCCCGAACGCTGGGGCGACCAGCAATCTGGAGCATAGCACCTGCAAGCCTGCCCAGGACATGACGATGATCTCGCTGCTGGCAAGACTGATTCATCAACTCTCGAGGGCCGGGGACCTCTCCAGCAGCTCTCTTGGCTGTCCAATCGGCAACACGGTGCAGCTATCTCTCCAGGCCCAGAGCGGAACCCCAAGATCTAGGGCCCTCGGCCAGGATTTGTGGGCAAGGACGTGGGTGACTCTCACCGTCAGCACACGGAAAACTGGAACCGTCGTGCGCAGGTCCTCGGGCCCGAGTCAGAAGAACTGACTCACAGTCACAGCCCACGTCACGCTCCTCAGGGCCCGAAAGTCTGAGCACCATCAGGAGGTCGAACAATATAGAGCGCGTGGCAGGGTACAGCATACATTTGCCAAGACATGACCTGCATCGTTGACCATCACGCCAGACCAAGCGGCAACAGTGGAAAGCGAAAGCTCGGGAAATGACGGAGAGCCATCAGTGCGCACTCTTCCTCGCAAGACGCTATTTGGCGGCCACACGACCCACCTGATGCTAGAGGAGTACTGGAGGCGCGGTGCACCGAAGAGGAATCACCCTCCTCGTCGGTTTCCTGCCTCGGCTCCTCATCCTCCTCCTCCTTGTCTTCCTCCTCCTCCGCCGTCTCGATGGGGTCCTCGTGGTCCTCACTGAGGGTGTGCTGGTGGAGGGCTTCGTGCCGCCGTGGTCCATCGTCAACACTAAGACGAGAGAAATCGATGGACACAACGTGCTATTGATACGTTAAGGGATTCCGGGATTTCTAACAGCCTTCGCGGGGGGTACACTTTGCGTCGCATATTGTCTACTTTGCCTGGCGCCGCCAGTCGGTCACCCATTCGCAATCGAGTGGTCGCCCGTAGGGGGCTATTTGCTGATCCTCCTTTTCATTGCCGAACGCGGGGGGCACGGTGGCGCACCGCCCCGTCGCCCGCCGCCGCGCGTTGCGCGCCTCGGCGGACTCCCACAAAACAGGCAAGGCAAACCACGCGCGACTCTGGAAAATTCTCCAGGGGCAAATTTGAAAAATCTGGGAACGTTTTTGAAAATGTCCGGCTTACTTGTTGAGAAGACCGGGATTCGGTTTTGAAAAGTTCCTGGGTCGATTTTGACAACTTGCAAAATCCATTTTGGAAAATTCTGAATTTCAGAATTCTTCAGATGTCCTGCGCGGCGGGCGCATTCCACCCCTCAAAACTGTTTTTTGAAAACCTCCGGGCTCTTTTGGAAAAGTTCCGGAAACGCTCGTGCCAAAAAAACGGAAACCTTGTGGAAACATTCTAGAATCCAGAAGTAATTTCCGGGCGGCCCGACGGGCGCGGCCGGCTGATTCGCGCACCGCGCCGCGCGCGATTGGGCCCACCGCGCGCCGCGCCCTGCGCCCGCGAACAACACTCGAAGGGGTTGCCTCGAACATCGCGCCACGGCAGCTGCGACTCGCGGACTCCCCAAAAGCAAAACATAATACAGCTTGGAATCTCCGAGGGCGCTCCCGTGCGCGAGAAATGTACCGCTGACATCACGCAAAGAACCTGCGCGACGGAATGCGCTCGACCATTCGTCCCTGCATGGAGCCTGCGCGGAAGAACAGGAAAACCTGGAAGTCTTGAAAACCATCAGTATCAATACTTCATGCTCCTCTGAAACACGGCTTCCGACCTGCCCTCCGATCTCGGCGGCCCGCGCCACTGCCACAAAGTCAATGTCCAGCTCCGGCTGATTGCCGCCACACGCCCGCACTCATCCTCCCTGGCGCAGCCCAACTCCTCGAGTGCTCGAGTGCGTCGTGAGCCGTGTTCCGCGGCGGGTCTCTGTGGCAGACAGCGGGGCCCGCCTCCACCGTCGGAAGGCCAGGTCAGCTCGGCGACGTGGCTCCTCCATCCGGGATGTGCATCGGCCACGTGCCGTCTGCCCGCGAGGCCCTCGCGACCCTCTGGCTTGCACGGCCTGAAGCGGCCACGCGGCGTCGCGCCAGGTGCTGCCCGCGCCAGCCCTGGGAGCTGCCGCCAGGGCCCTGGGCGTTGCCCGAGCTCGGCGGCCCTGCCTCCCGGGACACGCTCGAGCCGCTGGGCCGTGTGCGCCGCCGCTCCCGGCCGTGGCTCCCCCCTGCCGCCCGCAGGCTTCGAGGATCCTGCGCCGAGGACCTCGCCGAGCTGCTGTCCTTCAGGGCAGCGTCCGTGGCCGCCTCCTCCGGCCGCCTGCGGCTCTCGGCCCCGAAGGCCACGAGCTGCGCGTTCTCTCTGCGATTTCCTTGAGGCCGGCGCGGCTGGACCAGCGGTGCCACGCCGCTGCGGCGCCCGCCAGTCGCCTGGGGCGCGTTCGTCTGCCCAGGGCCTGTCGGCTTTGCAGCTCTTGGCTGTGCGCCCTGGCCGTCTTCCGCTTGCCGCGTCCGGCTGGCGCCGCCGTCTGGATCTCCTCGTCCAGCTGCAGCAGCTGGACGAGGGCTGCTGAGCTGGATCAGCCGCGGTCTAACAGCAGCTGAGCTGTTGTTGGACCGCGGCTGATCCTGAGATCAACCAGATGCCGAGGGCAAACTGGACCGATCCTGTCCCCCTGCGGGAGGCAGCTGGCCTCCAGAGCCTCCTGGTGGGTGTGCTGATCCCACGACAGAAAGCGTTCCTGGTGCTGCCAGACCTCCCCGAGCGTGATGCAGCTTCGTCGCTGTCGTCGTCGTCGTCGGCCTTCTGCATATCTCCCTCCTCCTCCGCCTCCTCCTCCTCCTCCTCCGCCTCCTCCTCCGCCTCCGCCTCCTCTTCCTTTTCCTCTTCCTCTTCCTCTTCCTCCTCCTCCTCCTCCTCCTCCTCCTCCTCCTCCTCCTCCTCCTCCTCCTCCTCCTCCTCCGCGCGTGGGGAAAACGCCAAGTGGCGAAAACGCCAAGTGCGAAAAGCCAAACGCCAAGGACGACGGCGACAGCGGTCATCGCTAAAATCCGCCCCGAATCCGTCTCCGGCCCCTCCCGGGCCGCATTCCGCATCGATGGCTCGAGAGGGGCCCCCTGGGCCAGGACGCTGCCCTGCCAGGGGCCCGAGAGAGTGCGAAGCACCCAGACATCCGCCGCCTCGGCTTTTTCGAGGCACGGGCCCCTGACCTCTGGACCGCGCCCCCGGGACCAGCTCTTCAGCCCGAGCCGTTCTTGTTCTTGACAGCCCCGAGGCCCGGCAAGGGCCCAGAGAGGCCGCAGACGACGACAGACCTCGGCCCTCGGCCTCGACGCTTTCGAAAGGCGCCCGCTGTCTGGGCACCTCTCCGAGCGATCGGCGGCCCACCCGCGGGGTCCGGGGGCGCGGGCCTGCGTCTTCCTCGCCTCGCCCTTCTTCGCGGGCCTGGGGCCGTGCTTGGCGCCTCCGGCCTCGTACGCGCGCGCGGAGAGGCCGCGGGGGGGGGGGGGGCAAATGGCGGCAGGGCGCGATCCCCGAGCGGCAGGGCCATCGACCCAGGCACCTCCTCTGCGGGGGGCCGTCGAGGGGGCTCCAGGAGGAGGACGGGGATGGGGCGGAGGGGTCGTCGTCGAACTCACGAGCGGGGAAGTCGCGATCTGGATTCCGGGGCGCCATCCCGCGGGTACGCAGTCGCACAGATACGTTCCGCGCGGGTCATCGGCGAGAAAATGCTCCGTATCTGCAGTGTCGCGGCCCAGGGGAGGAGGAGGAGGAGGAGGAGGAGGAGGAGGAGGAGGAGGAGGAGGAGGAGGAGGAGGAGGAGGAAATGGAGGAAATGGAGGAAATGGAGGAAATGGAGGAAATGGAGGAGGAGGAGGAGGAAATGGAGGAGGGGGAGAAAAAGGAGGAGGGGCCCGGCCTGCGAGTCCGCGGGTACGGATATGTTTTTCGCCCACGACGAACGTCGGAAGAGGCGCCACGCTGTCCTCGCACGCAAGGGGGCAGGCTGGGTGGCGCGAGTGCCACTTCCGCCACCATCCGCCCCAGGCCCAGAAAGGGCACAAGGAAAAAAACGAGAAAGAGGAGGCAAGGCGAGGCTAAGCGAGGGGTCGCTCCACGCTAGCCCCGCAGCGGAGGGGTTGGGGATCAGGGGTGGTAAGAGTGGCGGAGGAGGAGGAGGACGAGGAGGAGGAGGAGGAGGACGAGGAGGAGGAGGAGGAGGAGGAGCAGGAGGAGGGGTAAGGGGACCAGAGTAGAGCCAAGATGTATCAGCGACGCTGCCAGACATCCTTCCCTCTCAGTCCTCTTCCTGGCACGCCCCTGTAAGCTTTACTTTTCACTGCAAGAACCACCCTCCTTGACCGGCAGCCGTCATGCGCGCCTGCTATTTCGGCGATGGCCCCTTTTTGAAAGGAACTGCCTTGCATTATTCTGGCGCGTAAGGAGGCATGCGAAACAGCATGATCATGCAGTGAAGCGAAAACTCCAACGATATTACTCCCTTCGAAAGAGGCCGCCCCGATCAGTGGTAATGTCGCATACTAGCCAACCGCTTTATGGTTGATCGTGAGTCATTGTATATAGAAGAAGGGGCGTAGGCTTGTGGGCGAGAGAAGAACCAGCGGAAGGTGGTGGCATCCAGCCCCTCCTGCTCCCATGCTGGAACCCCCCACCTTCTCCTCCACTTCCTCCAAGGGCATTCCGTGAGGTCCCGGGAGTTCGTTCCTCCTCCTCCTCCTCCCCTCCTCCTCCTCCTCCTCCTCCTCCTCCTCCTCCTCCTCCACACTTACTCAATATGAATACTACTCTCCCTCTTCCCCCGATGGCGGCCTGAAAGTATTAGACCCCCCCCCTCCTCCTCCTCCTCCTCCTCCTCGTCCTCCTCCTCCACAATTACTCAATATGAATACTACTCTCCCTCTTCCCCCGATGGCGGCCTGAAAGTAGCCGACCCCCCCCGCGTACTGTTTTTTTACACACAGGATTCCCGGGAGTTGGGTTTTCGCCTGCGTTTTTTTTCAAAATGCTGCTCTCGCTGAGGCGCCGGCCTCATTTCTGCTCCCGAATCGTTCCGAATCGTGCTCCCGCTGCAGCGTGGGCCTCATTTTCGGATCGGTGTTTGGCCTCCGTCGTTCAGGATGGCGTTCTCGCCCCAGCGCGGGCCTCTTTCTCGCGCGCCCATCCGCCCGCCACCACCGCGCCGCACCACCACCACCACCACCACCACCACCACCACCACCACCACCACCACTCCCCACTCCTTCCGCATCCTACCATTTCCTCCTCCCCTCCTCCGTCCTCCTCCGTCTCCCTCCCTGCTTGTCCTCGTCATTGTCTTCGGGGATCTTCCTTGGGGGGCGATTTGGCGACTTTGCGAGGGTGTCTCGAGCGGGAGCCCCAGGTGAGCATGTCTCGAGCTCGGGGAGCCCCGGACTGGGAAAAGCCTGGTGGGCCACGGCGCGCGCTGGCAGATCCCCGGAAATGGTCCCTGGGGGCGCAGTTGGGCCTGACTTTCTCGCGCGCCAGGGGGCGACTTTGGGAGTGGTGTGTCTCAAGAGAGAGCCCTGGACTGCAACGCCCAGGGCGCCCCGGCGCGCCCTGGCAGATCCCTGGAAAAGTGTCCCTGGGGGTGCTGTGGGGCCTGCCTTTCTCGCGCGCCTGTGGTCGACTCTGGGAGGATGTCTCGAGCGAGAGCCCCAGACTGGGACACGCCCCAGCGTTCCGTACATGGGGTCTGTTTTGGTCCTCACCAGCTGTCCATCCACAGACTACCACTGACCAGGCTGTGGCTCGGGTGCTACGTATGTGTTCGGAGGGCGGGTGGAAGTGAGCGAGAAGGGTTACGGGCAGGGAGGGTGTCTTGACCCCTCCCCCTAGACCCTCCACCTGGGGAGGGGACCTGCGAGGTGTCAGAGCGTCCAAAAAAACGGCCTCGGCGAGGAAGCCAACCTCACTGGTTGTACCAGGGTTTTGGCCACATGTTGGCCTCCTAGGGGGGAGGACCCAAATTGAGGAGCTACCCTCCTTTGATCGATCTCCTCAAAAATGGCCCAGAAGATGGCCCCCAAGGTTCCCAAGGGCGCTCCAAGAGGGTCCCAAGAGGTCCCCGGCAGGCGCCCAGAGGCCCCCAAGATGCCCCCCTAGAGACTCCAAAGAGACTCCCAGCACAACGATGACAATGACGATGACGATGATGGTGATGATGATGATGGTGATGATGATGACGTCGATTATGATGGTGATGATGATGGTGATTATGATGATGACGGCGATGATGATGATGATGATGATGATGATGATGATGATGATGATGATGATGACGATGACGATGATGACGATGATGGTGGTGGTGATGACGATGATGATGTTGAAATTGACGATGCCGATCCTGCTGCTGCTGATGATGATGATCGGGACGACGATGATGATGATGATGGTGATGATGATGATGATGAAACTGATGCTTGTGATGGGAACGACGGGGATGATGTGTATGCTATGATGATTGTGTTGGTGATGCCGATGCTGACGATTATGATAAGGATAACGGCGACGATGATGATGATGATGATGATGATGCTGATGATGATGCTGATGCTGATGATGATGATGATGATGGTGATGGTGATGATCATAACGATGATGATGATGATGATGATGGTTCGAACTCTGATGATGATGATGATAATAATGTTGATGATGATGACGATGCCGATGCTGCGGGTGATGTTGATGAGGGTAATGTTGATGATGATTGTGAGAGTTATGACAATGGCGATGACGAAGATGATGATGACGAACATCATGATGATAATGATGCCGATGGCGGTGATGATGGTGATGATGCTGATGCTGATGATGATGCTGATGATGACGATGACGATGTCGATGATGATGATGATGGTGATGATGATGGTGATGGTGATGATGATGGTGATGGTGCTGGTGATGGTGGTGATGATGATGATTATGATCGTGATCGTGATGATGGTGATGGTGATGATAGTGATGATGGTGATGATGATGGTGATGATGGTGATGATGATGATGATGTTGATGATGATGATGGTGATGCTGCTGCTGATGATGATGCTGATGATGACGATGATGGCGGTGATGATGCTGCGAATGATGATGACGACGAGGCGCTCCTCCTCCTCTTCCTCCTCCTCCCGTTTCGCTCCTCCTCCTTCTGCCCCTGGTCCACCTAGAAGGGCGGCACCCACGGTTCTAGGAGGTTGCCCGGGGAACACGGCTCTAGGGGCGGCCAGCGCCTTCTTCGCGTCCGCCTTCTTCGCGTCCTCCCCGCGGAAGGGGGTGGCGGCCGGAGCCCGCCCCACCACCAGGCCGCCCCTTTCGAGAATGCCTGCAACCATTGACCGCGTTCCTCCCCCGCCACCGTCCTGCGTCCTCGTCAAAAGAGAAGTCAGCCAGGCGCCCGTCCGCTCCTGCTGCAGCCTCCTGTGCATCTCCCTTTCTGAAGGACGTGCCCGTCATCCTCCCCCTCCCCTCCTCACCTTCCCCCTCCTCCTTCTTCTCTTCCTCCTCCTCCTCCTCCACCTCCTTCTCGTCCTCATCTCCTCCTCCTCATCCTCCTCCTTCCTCTCCCTCCTCCTCCTGCTGCTCTTCACCCTCCTCCTTCCTCCTCCTCTTCCTCCTCCTCTTCCTCCTCCTCCTCCTCGTTCTCTTCCCCTCCTCCTCCTCCTCCTCCTCCTCCTTGTTCTCATCTTCGTCCACCCTTTACCTCCTCTTCCTCCTTCACCCCCTCCTGTTCCTCCTGCACCCCCTCCTCCTCCTCCTCCTCCTCCTCCTCCTCCTCCATCCTTCTCCTCCTCCTCTTCTCCCACGCAATTTCCTTATACTAAGATCCTCCTCCTCCTCGCACCCCCAAACGGGTCTGTAGGGCGGACCGGGCGTTTCGCCTGAGATACCCTCACTAGTCATGACTCCACCTTGGAATCTGCGACGGTTTCACGGATGAAGGGCGGGCCCCCTTGCAAAACATCCGCAACCGTGCCTCTGGGCACGGAGCGGATCCGGACCTCAAATTCTCAAATCTTCTGGGGCTTAGCGCGTGCCCAGGGCGTCTTCCCGCATGACTTGATCGGGACCAAGAGGGCTCTATATCGGCCCAAGAGGAACCCAGGAGGCCTCGCAGACGGCCCAAGAGGGCCCCGAGTCGCCGAAAGATCGCCTCAATACGCCCAAGATGGCCTCAACACGGCCCAAGATGCCCCCAGGACGCCCCCAGAGTGTACCAAGAGGCGTCCCAAGAGGGTCGCAAGAGGCACAAGTCATTACCAACCATCCTGTGGTGTTGGGTCCTCGTTTTGAAGAGACGGTCCCCGCGTTCCTCCTTCCTTCATCCTCCCCCTCCTCCTCCCTCCTCCCGTTACCACATCGGAGACCCCAGTGCCATCGTCCACATGCGCTCCCCGCACCGATTTCGGCACACCCCATCACACGCTTCGTGGCCGCATAGGGAGCTCCATCGTAGGCCCCAGTGGCTGCGCCCGCATGCGTCCCCCACACCAATGTAGGCACACCCCTCACACGCTTCGTGGCCGCATAGGGAGTTCCACCGAAGGCCCCAGTGGTTGCGCCCGCCTGCGTCCCCCACTCCCATTTCGGCACACCCCTCACACGTTTCGTGGCCCCATAGGGAGCTCCACCGAAGGCCCAAGTGGCTGCGCCCGCATGCGCCCCCCCACATCCATTTCGGCACACCCTTTCACACGTTTCGTGGTCCCATGTATGGAGCTCCACCGAAGGCCCCAATGCCATCGTCCGCATGCGTCCGCCGCACCCTTTTTGACCCCCCTCACACGTTTTGTGGCCCCATAGGGAGCTCCATCGAAGGCCCCAGTGGCTGCGCCCGCCTGCGTCCCCTCCCCACACCCATCGTCACACCCCTCACACGTTTCGTGGCCGCATCGGGAGCTCCACCGAAGGTCACAGTGGCGCCCGCATGCGCCCCCCACTTCCATTTCGGCACACCCCTCAAATGTTCCGTGGCCCCATAGGAAGCTCCACCGAAGGCCCCTAGTGGATGCGCCCGCATGCGTCCCCCACATCCATTTCGGCACACCCCTCACACGTTTCGTGGCCCCATAGGAAGCTCCACCGAAGGCCCCAATGCCATCGTCCGCATGCGTCGGCCGAACCCATTTCGACCCCCCCCCTCAGACGTTTCGTGGCCCCATAGGGAGCTCCATCGAAGGCCCCAGTGGCTGCGACCGCCTGCGTCCCCTCCCCACTCCCATTTCGTCACACCCCTCACGCGCTTCCTGGCCGCATAGGGAGCTCCACCGAAGGCCACGATGGCGCCCGCATGCGTCCCCCACACCCTTTTCGGCACACCCCTCAAATGTTCCGTGGCCCCATAGGGAGTTCCACCGAAGGCCCTAGTGGCTGCGCCCGCATGCGTCCCCCATACCTATTTCGGCACACCCATCACACGCTTCGTGGCCCCATAGGGAGCTCCTCCAAAGGCCCCAGTGCCACCGTCCGCATGCGTCCGCCGCACCCATTTCGGCACACCCCTCGCGGGGTTCGCGGCCCCACAGAGAGCGCCACCGAAGAAGACATTCACAATTGCGGTACTCACAACTGCATATAGTTGGGTCCTTCGCCAGGCTCATGGATCTTCATGACTCTGTTCCAACCATCCTGTGGTCTGGTGGTTTTTGTTATGCAGAGACAGCGCCCCGCATCTCCTCTTCTCTTTCCTCCTCCTCCTCCTCCATTCTCCCATACCTGCGTCTGCTCTCCGCATGTGCACCATTTTGGCGCACCCTTCGCGAGGATCGCGGCCCAATCGGGAGCTCCGCCGAAGGCCCCAGTGGCAAGGTCCGCATGGCGGACTCGGGCCAGTTCGGCACACCCCTCACAAAGACCGTGGCCCCACAGGGAGCTCCGCCGAAGGCCCCAGTGGCAGGGTCCGCATGGCGGACTCGGGCCAGTTCGAGGATCGTGGCCCCATAGGAAGCTCCGCCGAAGGCCCCAGTGGCAGGGTCCGCATGGCGGACTCGGGCCAGTTCGGCACACCCCTCACGAGAATCATGGCCCTACGGGGAGCTCCACCGATGGCCCCAGTGGCAGGGTACGCATGGCGGACTCGGGCCAGTTCAGCACACACCTCATGAGAAGCGTGGCCCCATAGGGAGCTCCACCGAAGGCCCCAGTGGCTGCGCCCGCATGCCGCCACCCCCCTACTTTGGCACACCCCTTTCACGTTTCGAGGCCCCATCGGGAGTCACGCCGAAGGCCTCAGTGGCTGCATTCGCATGCCGCCACCCCCCTCACTCCGGCACACCCCTCACACGTTTCGTGGCACCACAATTACGGAGCTCCACCAAAGGCTCCAGTGGCTCCGCCCGCATCTCCCGCTTCCCGGTGCCTGTCAGCTGCAAAAGGTTACATCAACATGTCACCCGTTTCGTCTGACCTCCGCGCCCCCTGCGGGCGACCCCAACGGCAACGCCCGCATGCCGGCCCCGCCCCATTTCGGCGCTCCATTCATTCAAGGGTTTCGTGACCCCGTAAGGGGTTGCAGCGCATGCGGCGGCATTCACATCTGCATATGGTTGGCTCCTTCGCCCAGATAATTTCGCGTCCTCGCCTTTTCGGCTTCCCGACGCTCCACGACGGCCGAAGAAGGCCCAAAGATCGCCCCAAGACGGCCTAAGAGGCCTCAAAGAAGGCAACAAAAATACCCAAGAGGGCCCCAGGACGGCCGAAGAGGGGACCAGATTCCAGATGGGAGACCCGAACTGACATTTCGAGCCTTCGGCCCCGAGGTTCCCCCCTGGATGCCCCAAGAGCCCCCAAGAGGCATCCAAGAGGCCCCAATAGGCCCCCAAGAGGCTCCCAAGAGGCTCCCAAGAGGCCCCACAACTGCCCCCAAGAGGCCCCCGAGAGCACTCCGAAGATACCCCAAGACGCATCCCTGAGAATCCCACCAGCCCTCTGGGCGTCGGTGGTTTAGAGCGTTTCCTCTTCCACCCCTCCTTCTTCCCCTTCGGGGAGGGGTTTACCCCTCTCCCTACCCCTCCCCACTGACCTGGACAGGGGGTTTCCGCGGCGCGTTGGAGCGCCCAAGATGGCCCAAGACGGCTCCAAGAGGGCCTCAGGGAGCCCAAGATACCCTCCAAGATGGCTCAAGATAGCGCAAGATGCCTCAAGATGGTCCCCATGATGTTCCAAGACGCTCCAAGAACTCTCCAAGACGGTTCCAAGTGCCCACAAGAGCATCATTAGGATGCATCCAAGAGGCCAAAATGCTTCAAAACCCTAGGGAAAATCAATGTTTTTGGTGTTCTCACTTTTTCGCTTGCGATGCACATCCGAGGCGTCAAGATGGCTCCAAGATGGCTCAAGATAGCTCCAAGAAGGGCCCAAGAGAGCCTCAGGATGGCTCCAAGAGCGGCCACGAGCGCTCCAAGAGCGATCCAAGAGGGGTCCAGGAAGCGATTTTTGGAGTTCCTGGGGGGGGCTCTAATTAAGGAACCCTACTTCCTTGGCCGATGTCCTCCACGATGGCCGCAACAGGCCCCCAGGATGCCCCAAGAGGCCGCAGGATGGCCCCAAGATGGCCCCAAGAGGCCCCCCAAGAGGCCCCCAGGAGGCCCCCAAGAGACCCCCAAGAGGCCCCAAGAGACCCCCCAGAGGCACCCAAGGGGCAAAGATGGCCCCAAAAAGCGCCCAGGAGGCCCCCAAAGGCCCCAAGATGGCCCCAAGAGGCCCCAAGAGGCCCCCAGGAGGCCCCAAAGAGGATCCCGAACGGCCCACAGAGGCCCCCCCGAGGCACCCAAGACGCCGAAAAGCCCCCCAGGACGACCCTCTACTCGCCTGGGCGTCGTTTCTGGACGGGCTGGTGGGGATACGCGAAGCGTCTAGAATGTTGACCCACAACCCAGGCACGGTGACGGGGTGGGCCGAAGGCCATTCGACAGCATCCGCCCTAGCGCCGCGCATATTCGCCTCTGAAAGTTGCCACAGTTTCAAGGACGGTGGGCTGGTGGCTTTCAAGATGTGGCTCTCGCCTCAGCGCCGCGCACATCCGCCATGCAATGCTGCAAATGTTTCAAGGATGGAGGGCGGATTCTGTTCAAACTGTGGTTCTCGCCTTAGCGCCGCGCACATTCGTCTTAAAAGTTTACAACAGCTTCAAGGATGAAGGGCGGGCCATTTTCAACATGTAGCTCTCGCCTTACGCTGCGCACATTCGTCTTGAAAGATTGTGACATATTGCGGGATGCAGGGCGGTTTCATTTCAAACTGTGACTCCCGCCTTAGCGCCGCGCACACTTGCCTTAGGCATCGCAGGGCTGAAGTCCAGTGAATGATGTCCTGGCACGCTCTTAGACTGTCAGGACGCAACAATCAGGTTGATCCGCGGCGTTGACGACCCAAGAACGGTGTTCTGGCACTATCTGGGAGTCAAAGCGACACTGTCCCGTTGATCCGCGGCGATGAAGCCCCAGGAACGGCCTGCTGGAGCGATTGAGGATCCTCAGACGGTTGTTATCTGATAGGCCATTTCCAGCCAAACAAATAACTCTTGTAGGAATTTCTAGACAAGGAGCTTGGAGGGAATCCTCATTGCTCGTTGGCGCGCCTTGGATTTACAGTGGTCCTCCTCCACGTACTCCTCACCTCCTGTTCCTTATAAATAACCCCTCCCTCTCGCACCTCGGGGCCAATCGAAAGGGCGAACCAGGCGTTTCGCCGGAGACTTCCTCACCAGTTGTGACCCTGGTGCTGAAACGTTGTCTTCAGTTTCACAAATGGATGGCGGGCCGCTTCTAATACGGGCCTCTCGCCTTGGCACCGCCCGCCCTCGTTCTAAACAAGTTGCAGCAGCTTCACGGATGGAGGGCGGCTCCTTTCAAACTGTGGATGTCGCCTTAGCGCCGCGCGCATTCGCATTACAAAGCTGCAAGACCTTCACGGATTGAGGGCGGTTCGATTTCAACATGTAACTCTCGCCCTCTCGCCGCGCATCTTCGCTTTAAGAATTTGCAATAACTTCACGGATGGAGGCTGGTTCCCTTTCAAACGCTTGGTTTTCGAACTAGCGCCACGCACACTCGTCTGAAAAAAAAGCAAGAGCTTCACGGATGAGGTCGGGTGGTTTCAAACTGTGGCTCTTTTTTCGGCGCCGCGCACATTCGTTCTCAACATTTGCAAGGGCTTCGCGAATTGAAACCGGCTCCTTTTCAACATGTGGTTCTCACCAGAACGCATAGAACGTACAGAACCAGTGTTTTGTAACGGTTGACGATTGTCAGGGCGCAGCAGCGACTTGACACACCGCGATGAAATCCCGGGACTGGTGTTCTGGCACGGCTCAGGATCGCCAAGACTAAACCGTCACGTTCGAACGCGTGGCGTTGCAGTCCTGCGAATGGTGTTTTGGCACGCTTCAAGATGTTCACAATGGTGTCCCCCCAGCGGGGCATTTCCCTCAATGGAAATAACTTCCCTCAATGAAAAGGACTTGGAGGGAGGGCGTCCGTCAACATCGTTGATGAGTCTTGGGTTTACACTGGTCATCCTCCTCATCCTCCTCCTCTTCCTCCTCCGCCCTTCCCTTCGTCACCATCTTCCCCCTCCGTCCTCCTCCGTCCTCCTCCTGCGTTCTCCTCCTCCTCCTCCTCCTTCTCTTCCTCCTCCTCCTCCTCCTCGCCGTTTCCTCCTCCTCCTCCTCCTCGCCCTCCTCCTCATCCTTCTCCTCCTCCTCCTCCTTCTCCACCTCCTCCTCCCCGTCCTCCTCCTCCTCCTTCTTCTCTTCCTCCTCCTCCTCCTCCTCCGCCTCCTCCTCCTCCTCCTCCTCCTCCTCCTCCTCCTCCTCCCTCCCCCTCCTCTTCCCCCACCTCCTCCTCCTTCTACTCCTCCTCCTGCTCTTCCTCCTCCTCTGCTTCCTCCTGTGCTTCCTACTCGTCCCCCCCTCCTCCTCCTCCTCCTCCTCCTCCTCCTCCTCCTCCTCCTCCTCCTCCTCCTCCTCCTCCTCCTCCCACTGTCCTCCTCCTCCTCCTCATGCTCCTCCTCCTCCTCCTCCTCCTCCTCTTCCTCCTCGTCCCACCCTCCTCGTCCTCCTACTCCTACTTCTTTGCCTTCCTCCCTATCCTCCTCCTCCTCATCCTCCTCCTCCTCTCCCTTTCCTTTGTAGAGAACTCCTCCCTGTCGCGCCCCGAGGCTGGTCGAAATGGCGGGAGGGGCGGTTCGCCTGAAACCTCCTTGCAAATGTTGGTCCCGCAGCTTCATCTTTGCAATTGTGTCACGGATGGCGGCCCGCTTTCAAAATGTGATTCTCGCCTTCGCGCCGCGTGCACTCGATCTCAAACGCTTCAAGGGCTGAACGGACGGAGGACGGTCCGTTTCAAACATGTGGCTGTCGCCTTGGCGACGCGCGCATTCGTGTCTTGTATATAACAGTGCAGCAGCTTCACGGATGGAGAGCGGCTCCTTTTTCTAAATGTGGCTCTCGCCTTCGCGCCGCGCACATTCTTCATACAAGTGTGCAAGAGCTTCACGGATGGAGGGCGGCCCGTTTTCAATATGTGGCTCTCGCTCCTTAGCGCCGCGCGCATTCGTTTTAAACGCTTACAAAAAGCTTCACCGATGGCGGGCGCTTCCTTTTCAACTACGTAAGACGCTCGCAAGAGCGCCGCTCACATCCGTCTGAAGAAATGGCAACAGTTGCTAGGATTCTCATGGTTAACGTCGCAGAATTTGTGTTTTGGCACGATGCTGGAATGTCAGGACGCAACAGTCACGCTGAACCGCGGTGTTGAAGTCCCAAGCATGGTGTTCTGGCACGATTCAGGATCGCCAAGGCGACACAGGAACGGTTATTCGCGGCGGTGGAGTCCCAGCAATAACGATCTGGCACAATTCTGGACGTCCAAAAAATG
Organism: Prorocentrum cordatum; assembly: GCA_963575745.1. Lineage (NCBI taxonomy): Eukaryota > Dinophyceae > Prorocentrales > Prorocentraceae > Prorocentrum > Prorocentrum cordatum. The sequence continues at coordinate 119,951 of CAUYUJ010019703.1, forward strand.
TTTTCAAACGGGGCATTTCCCTCAGTGAGAATGAGCCGTTGGAGGAGGCT
>CAUYUJ010019703.1:125000-173391 GCA_963575745.1 Prorocentrum cordatum
GGCGGGAAAGGGAAGAGGACAGTGTAGGACGAGGGGGAGGCAAATGCAGATTGAATAGAGGAGGGGGGACACCGGGGGGAGACAGACCCCAACTCAGCCGTACAACACGTAGGGGGGGATGAGGAGGAAGAAGTTGAGGTGGAGGAGGAGGAGGAGGACGACGACGACGACGACGAAGAGGAACAGGCGCAAGAGAGACGGGAGATGAGAATCCCATCGCCCTTTTGGGCAAAAGTGATTTAGGGGCAACGCTATCCCACCCCAAATTTCCCTGTGGAGGGGGGAAGGTTTAGCGCTCCCCCTCCCCCTCTCCACTGGGTCTCGCTGGAATGTGGCCTGAGGGGGTAGAGCGTCCAAGATGGCCCAAACTTGCCCCAAGAGGGCTCCTGATTGCCCAAGATGGCTTCCAAGATGGCACAATACCAAGCTGGCTCAATATTCTGGATGTCAACGTGCCTCAAAGTAGGTAGGGAACCTGTCCAAGATACCATCAATAATCTCAAACCAATGAAAAACCTAAGTTGCATCAGTGATGCAATAGCTACCGTTGTTTCGCCCCCGTGGGTTTCTGAGGCCTCAAATTGGCTCCAAGATCGCCAGAGAAAACTCCAAGAGATGCACGGGATGGCTCCAAGACGGCCACCAGAGCGCCTAAGAGTGCCATAAGATGGCTCCAGGGGGCAATGTGTATAGCTCCTGCGGACGGCTGGGGAATCCCTCGGGGGCTTGCGGGCCAATATGGCTCAAAGCCCCAACACGGCCTCCGAAGGCGTCGGACGGCCAGGAGCGCCATAGAACAGCCCAAGAAGCTCCCAAGAAGCCCCAAGAGGAAACAACGAAATTCCCAAGAGGCCCCAAGATGCCCCTCCCAAGAGGCCCCAAAAGGGCTCCCAGGAGCCCCCCGAGACCACAAGAACATTACATTGGCGGGCCAGTTTCCCGAAGGGGGTTCTGTCGTGGCTCCTGCTTTGCGAGCTCGATATAGGAAGGTAGTGATTGAGGTGTGGATGCGCGCTCGAACCAAACGTAACCCAGCAAGGGCGTGTTGAATCGCCACTGGAACAGCATCACGAACAACACCCAGATTTTGGATCGACACATTATGACAACGTTTAACCGCAAAGTATCTGACATCGACCTACACTGTAAAAAATATAACAGCGAAGCTGCGCCATAGCGAGAGACAGAGGATAGCATGACGGCTGCCTCGCTGCAAAGACGACGGGCCCATGCGTCCTCTAGACCACTGCAAGCCGTGAAACGACGTGGAGGCGGGACAGAGAAACACTGTGACCATGGAGCCAAAACAACGACCTGCATGTGAGCTTTTTTTTATTCGGCGTTTCGACATTGGGGGCAAAGGGGGGGGAGGGGGGGGAGTCTGGCTCGGGACCTCTGCTTCGGGCGACTGTTTGCAACAGTGTGTCCTATGGGGGAGGGGCTCCACATGCTCGAAACAGGCGCCCAAAAAAAGCCGAGATCTACTCGAGGGGGGGGTGGGCAGCGGGGGGAGGGGGGGCCCGCGCCGATCGGCGAAACAGTGAATAAGAAACGATCACCATGGAGACGGAAACTGCTCGACGGCTTCAGCACGCCACTGCACCGAAGCAGTCGGGCTGGGCTTCCCACCCCCGGCTGACGAAGCCCAAGACAGCACGCACCACGGCCGCCACAGAGAGTCCAGGGGGCGCAGAACCACGGGCATCGATGCCTGCTCCACGTGGGACGCAGAGAAACATACTAATACTATATGTCCTCCTTGGAGGTGCGCGTCCGACACGAGCATAGAGCATACCAATCTTGTACGTAGTATTAAACCGCTTCCCGAGCGGTGCGGCCAGAAAGCGCCCGCCACGATGCATATACCAGAAGATTTCTCGGTGCGCGCGTCGCCCATGGGGGGGCGACGCACACATAGTATAAGTATGCTGGGGTGACGCCGACCGCGCCCTGCCCGCGAGGCTCGCCGCCGCACTTTTGCGTCGCAGCGGGGCCGGAGGCAGGCCCGCACGCGCGCGCTTAGGCGGCCCAGGAAACGGACACGCAAGTGATCTGGTGGCAGGAGGGGGGGGGGGAGAAACGCGAAAGCGGCCGCGGGGGGGAAGGAGGGGCGGGAGGGCACGCTCGCGCCACGCACGCTGCCGCCAAGCGCAAAACGCTGGGCCACAGGACCGCGACGTCGGCCACCCCTTCCCGCCCCCTGCTTCACAGGCCCACCAACGCGCACGCTGCGTGGGTCAGGTCGCACAAGGCTGCCTCCCTTCCTTTCTCCCCGTGGCCTCGTTCCGGTACGCCCACTCCGTCACGAAGAACTCGCAGCCTCGGCCAGGGAGCAGCAGCCACTGTCATCACTGGGCAGTGGGCAAACTTTGCCCGCCGCCGTCTGGGTATGAGGCAAACCATCATCGGCCCTCCACCTCCTCCGCAACATTCCTTCTCACCTCCTCCCCCGCTGCCGCTGCTCTTTCTCGTCCACCCCTTTTCCTTATAATCGATTATCCCCTGTCACATGCGCAACAACTCAAAAGATGGAAGGCGGGTCTTTTCGAAACGTGGCTCTCGCCTCAGCACCGCGCACGTTCGTTTCAAAAGTTTGCAGCAGCTTCGGTACCCTTTGCCCCCCTGTCGAGGAGGAGGAGGAGGAGGAGGAGGAGGAAGAGGAGCAGGGGGGGCGTTCGCCTCAGAGCCGCGCACATTACATTCGTCCCCAAACGCAGCAACACCTCGAAGGATGGAGGGCGGGCCGTTTGCAACATGTGAATCTCGTCGCAGCACCGAGCACATTCGTTGTGAAAGCTCGCAGCAGCTCCAAGGCTGGAGGGCAGTTCCTTTTCTTGAATGCGGATCCCGCCTCAGCGCCGCGCACACCCGCTTCGCAGAGTGCAGCAGCTCCAAGGCAGGAGGGGGGCCATTCTTGGAAGGGGGCCCTCGCTTCGGCGTCGCGCGCACCCGCCTCACAAGTGTGCGACAGGTTCAGGGATGAGGGATGGCAGGGGGGGGGGGGTCGTTCTCAAAGTGGGGCTCGCGCCCTGGCGCCGCGCACACTCGTCGTGGCACGTCTGCAGCAGCTCCAAGCATGGAGCACGGGTCGTCCTCGGAGTGGGGCTCCGGCCTCAGCGCCGCGCACGTTGTCATCACCATGTTACAGCACTGGGAATGGTGGAGGAGGAGGAGGAGGAGGAGGAGGAGGAGGAGGAGGAGGAGGAGAGGAGGAGGAGGAGGAGGCGGAGGAGGAGGAGGAGGAGGAGGAGGAGGAGGGGTCAATTCTTCTTCGAGCTGCGGGTCTTGCTTGGCCTCCTTTGTTGTCGACGGTGGCCGGAGCTCCCACACGTGCAGAGAACGGCACGGGCCGAGGGCCGCTCCTTTCCCAAGACGGAGCTGCCGCTCGAGGCCCCCTGGACGTCCACGACCACGGGCGTGGGCACGTGCGGCAGCTGTGCGGATGGGGGCGGCCCATTGATCGAACGGGGGATCTCGCTGGACACCCCGCTGAACTGCAGGGCCGCAGTCTGCAGGATTCCGGACTGCCGAGATGGAGCTGCCGCTGGAGATCCCCTCGACGTCCACAACCACCATGTGTGGGCATGTGCGGCAGCTGTACGGATGGGGGCGGCTCATTTGTCGAACGGGGGAGCTCGCCGGACACCTCGTCGAATTGTAGGACCACAGCTTGCAAGATTCCTGACTACGCGCCAGAAGGATGCAAGGGAGTTCCTTTTCAACAACGTGGCCCTCGCCAACGTGGCAGGCCCTTATTGTGCTGGTCTTTCAGGGGGGGCGCTTCTTATATGTAACAAGGAAAGCTTGCAGGGACGTATGAAGACGGTACTTGGGACGGGAGGGTATATTGCAGCATCGCTAGTGCATCTTGCGCTTACTGGTCCTCCTCCTCCTAACCCCTCTCACCCCCCCTCCCTTTGCTCCATTCTTCTCCTGCTGCTGGTGCTGCTGATCCCCTCCCCTCCTCCCACAATCCATCCTACCGTTGCTCCTGAGCTCCTGCTACCCCTCCTGCCTCCCCTCTCCTCTTCGGCTCCCTCCCTGTCGTGTTCCCCCCCCCTCTCTCTCTCGTACCTCCTCCTCCTCCTCCTCCTCCTCCTCCTCCTCCTCCTCCTCGTCCTCCTCCTCCTCCTCGTCTTCCTCTGCCCGCCTTGCCCCCAGCTGCATCCCGCTCGGTTCCTTTCGCTCCTCACCCACCTCCCCACCCCCTCAAAACCCCCTCCTCCGTGGCACGCGGCGCGTGGCGCCAGCCAAGTTGAAGTAAACCCCGGAATGCCGATCCCAAGGGCGGCTGCGGACCTGATGGCGAGCAACCGCAGTCGGTCCATAAGCGGGGTCGGGCTTCCCCCACCGGGGTGTGCCTGGGGGCCCGCCGACTCGCAGGGCAAATCGCCACCGAATGGGTGACATCGGGGCCCGCTCCGCACCATGAATTGTGAGTTCTGGGCAGACCTCAGGACGTCGGGACGCACGCGACGACAGGACAGATCGAAAAGCGAGGGGGATTGGAGAGGCCTAGGCTTGGCCAGCGGAAACATCATGGCAGAACATGAGCGCAAGATACGACAAAACCGATCGCGAAGCGAGTGAAGAAGAGGCCCTTACCAACCCCAAGATGCCCAAACGAGGGTCTGGGAGGTCCCTGGCAGACCCCTCAAAAAGTCTGAAAATTGTACCGCCCCATCGGTGTACCAAGGGTGCCTGGTACACCGAGGGGGGCGGGGGGCGATGTACAATTTTGTCAGTCAGAGCCCTCTGCCCCAAAGTCCCTCTAGAAGGGTCGTGGGTACCTTCTGGCTTTCAGCTTGCGGGGGGCAGCTTCAACTTGTACTGAAAGTTACGCTCGAACCGCCTGCTCCGCCTTGCGGAGCACTTTGGGACACGGGCGGGCTGCGAGCGAGTCGCCCGAGGTACCACCTCGTATTCTTGGTTTGGGGGCTAAGATGTACAAGCTACGTCCCGAATTGGGGAATTAGATGGGCCGCTCAGAAAGACCTTGGGGCAATGACTGTGGCTTAGGCGCCCTACGGGCCCGCCCACCGCGCATCCGACTGGCCGCGGCCGCGCCAAGTGCGATCGGGCGGGTGGCTGTGGGGGGAGATTGGGCGCCCCACTTCTCTAGAACAACTCCAGTCTGGGACAAGTTTGGTTTAGGCCCCCGACGCACGAACACAAGTGTTACCCCTGACCACCACGCTGGTCAGCGACATCTCCAGCTTGGGCCCCCCGAGACACGAATCAGCGACCGTGGCTGGGCCATCGGAGCGAGATGGCATGAGGCCATCTGGACTGCAATGGCTGGCCCAATGGTGCCCAGGGTCATCTTTGCCCACCTCTTGCGGCTGGGCCAGCAACGCAAGATGGCATAAGGCCCACTGGGGACGGCCGGGGCGGCTGGGGCAACGGCGCACGATGGCCTTCGGCCATCTAACAGGATGGCCTGAAGCCTTCTTGGTGCTGACCGTAGTTCTGGCCTGCAGGGCAAGATGGCCTGATGCCATCTTGACCCAGCCCATGCGGCGGGACCAACGGAGCAACACATGGCGTCACATCGGTGTGCTCAAGACCTCATGGGCTGGGCCTACAGAACAAGATGCACCCTGGTCATCTTGGCCTAGCCACTGCGGCTGGGCCAACGGAGCAAACCTGCTTGGGGCCGCGAGAGATCCAGGTGACGATTCAAGCTTCAACGTGCAAGTTGGCCCTGGGGGGCTCCCAAGGGCTCTCCCAGGACCCTCCAGGAGGCAGGCTCGTCGAGGTCCCTGCCTACGCCCCCGGAGGGCCCTCCCAAACACTCCGAGATGGCTCCAGGAAGGCCTCAGCTTGAGCTGTCCGAAGGCCAGCTTTCTTGGGAGTCACGCAGGCGTTTTTAGAGAGAGCCTCGAGACAAGCGGCACAATGCAGCTGGACCTGGGGCGCCCCCTTAAAGGGCACGCCCCGTCTCTCCGGGGGTTTAGGAGGAGGAAGATTGGCGGTTCAAAGATGGGGTCTCCAGGGAGGGGGGCCTTCAGGATAGAGACATGATCTCGATATGGTTTTTCACTGCTTGAGGCCACTGGCTCCTACGGCTGCATCCCTCAGGGCCCATTTGTGAACCGCCGAGAGGAGGACCAATGTTGGGACCAATGTTGCGTCTGGGGCAACGTGCGCCATCCACCCAGACGAGGTCACATCGGGTATACAGGGGACCAGTCGCCAATCGACTGGCTGCCCTGCCGACGGTCTCCTGCAGCCATGGCTCACCCGACCAATCGGGGGCTGCGCTGGCATGGTTCAACTGCTTACGGTTTGAGCCGTACGCTCGAGGAGCAACAGGGCCAGCTTAGGGTAACAGCCAATGGGGGACGAGAACGATGAGGAGGTGGAGGAGGAGGGAGGAGAAGGAAGGAAAGAGGAGGAGGAGGAGGAGGAGGAGGATGAGGAGGAGGAGGAGGAGGAGGAGGAGGAGGAGGAGGAGGAGGGAGGAGGGAGGAGGGAGGAGGAGGAGGGAGGAGGCAGGGAGGAGGGAGGAGGGGAGGGAGGAGGGAGGAGGGAGGAGGTGAGGAGGAGGAGGAGGAGGGAGGAGAGGAGGAGTAGGAGAGGAGGAGAAGAGAGGAGGAGGAGGAGGAGGAGGAGGAGGAGGAGGGAGGAGGAGGAGGAGGAGGATGGAGGAGGAGCAGGGAGGAGGGAGAGAGGAGGAGGAGAGGAGGAGGAGGATAGGAGGAGGAAGGAGGAGGAGAGGAGGAGGAGAGGAGGAGGAGAAGGAGGAGGAGGGAGGAGGAGGAGGAGGAGGAGGAGGAGGAGGGAGGAGGGAGAGAGGGAGGAGGAGAGGAGGAGGAGGGAGGAGGTAGGAGGAGGAGGAGGAGGAGGAGGAGTAGGAGGAGAAGGAGGTATGAGGAGGAGGAGGAGGAGGAGGAGGCGAGGAGAAGGAGGAGGAGGAAGGAGGAGGAGGAGGAGGAGGAGGAGGAGGAGGAGGAGGAGGAAGGAGGAGGAGGGAGGAGGGAGGAGGAGGGAGGAGAGGAGGGAGGAGGGAGGAGGAGGGAGGAGGGAGGAGGAGGAGGAGGAGGAGGAGGAGGAGGAGGAGGAGGAGGAGGGAGGAGGGAGGAGGGAGGAGGAGGAGGGAGGAGGAGGGGAGGAGGAGGGGGGAGGAGGAGGGAGGAGGAGGAGGAGGAGAGAGGAGGAGGAGGTAGGAGGAGGAGGAGGAGGAGGAGGAGGAGGGAGAGGAGGAGGAGGAGGAGGAGGAGGGAGGAAGAGGGAGGGAGGAGGAGGAGGAAGGAGGAGGGAGGGAGGAGGGAGGAGGCTCAGAGGAAAGACTTCGGGCGGGCACAGCTGGCGCCGTCTCCCAGACAGGCCTCTCAGAGCCCGCGGGCCTGCCTCGGGAAGGCCACCCCGGCGGCTTCGGGGAGCCCCTCGAGCCCTCACGCCCTGCGCCTCGCCTCGACCCTTGCAGGGGCCGATGCCGTCTGAGGGGCAGGGGCAAAACAGGATAGACAGCCAACCTGTGTAAGAAGGACGCACGACAAGGATGCAAGGGCCCGGGAAAGCCATGCCGACCCTTTGCGAGCGGGGCGCGGCCAGCGAAAGTGGCCAAGGATAGGCCGAAGGGGAAGGATGCAAAGAAGGGTAACCTTGGAAAGTCGCTCATCCTTCCTATGGTGGTGACCGTGCACTTTGAGATAGCAGGTCGCTCCGCCGATCTGGCCCACCACGCTTCGGCGCGACACGCTATCCACTTCGCGGTCCCTAAGCGTCAACGTCTCGAACTTTCCCGAGCCTCTCGCCCCGCGGAGCGACACGCATCCGATTGCAAGGCATAGCGTGTCGCCGGGGCGCCCCACACGCTCAGCAAAGGTTCCCGACCATAGCTGGGAAGCGGAGGTGCGGCCTCGGATCTCTGCGGGTGGTAAGGCGGGGTGACCCGAATGCGGGGTGGAGAAAAAGGCCATAAAGGGCAACCTTTCGGGCCCCCTTTGGAGCCAGCTGGTGTCCCAAAGGGGCCCTGACGGACCCCTTTGGGGGGCTTCCCCTTCACCCCCTATCTGGGTCACCCCCCATTCACCACCCGCCCGAGGATCTGGAAGGGCGCTGCACCGGTGCGCCAGCGCGGCTGCCTCCCGGGGGGGACTGGCCCCCGCCCTCCCGGACAGGGCCCCTGGCCCCAAGGGCCCCATCCCCTCAAGCCCCCGGGTGCCTCCTGCCAACGGGCGCTTCACCCTCTCGGCCAGCGAGCAGGCGCCGCACGCGAACAGGGGGGGGCAAGGGGGGAGAGGAGAGGCACGCGGCCTTGGGGGGGGGGGCAGGGAGGGAGAGAGGGGGGATGAGAACCGGCACGGGGGGCAGGAGAGAGGTGCGGAAGGGGGAGGCCAGGAAGGAGAGGGAGAGAGGGGAGGGGGCAGGAGGGAGAGGGGGCGCACCAGAAGCGCAGGCCCCTTCCCTTCCTGCCCCACCCCCCTCCCTCATGGGCTCACTGCGTCCAGGCTCGAATCTGAGCACGCCGGGCGCTGCGACGGGGCTGGCCCGGGCCCGCAGTCCCTATTGCACCCCTTCCGGGGCCCTGGACGTCGGGCGCCTGGGGTGGTCGGACGCCTGGGGTGGCTCCAGTACGTGGGCGTCGGGCCTCAGCTCTGTTGCTACACACGTTGGAGGTGGCCGGCGCTTCCAGGGAAGGACGTGCCGATTTGGGCATGCCCCGGGGTGGTCCCCGAACCCTCGCGAATTCCCCGCGCGCACCTCCGCCCAACAAATAAAACCCAGTCCTCGGCACTTTGGACGCCAGGAGTGGGAACGAACAAATTGTGTACGATGCCCAACAGCAAGCGTTGTCCAAAAGCGACAGCGGCCGTTGTTGGGCAGGCGGCCTTCTGCTTCAAATAGACAACGCCTGCAGCGGCACGGACAGCGAACCCTGTTGACGATGGGCAGGAACTGCTGTCTGCTGTCGGTCTTCGTACCCATTCTTTCCGTACCCATTCCGTTTGTGCCGATCGACCGCATACTGCCACCGTCACCGAGATCGGGATCATCCTCCCTCGGTCGAGGTACAACGCCGATACTTTATCGGGTATCGGTGTTGGTGTCAGCCTCTAGGCCTCCGAGATACTTGAGCATCGATCGCGCCGCATCGCCGATGCATCGGCGACGTCGGCGCTGCATCTGCGATGCCGACGCGGATCAGATCGGGCTCCACATCGAGCCGCATCGCCGATGCATCGGCGATGCATCGGCGATGCGGCGCGATCCGCCGAGTCCTAGAGTCCTTCCTTACCCATGTCGCTCGTGCCGATCGAGCGCCGCCCCAGACCCACCCGCCCCAAGATGCCGCCGCCGCAGACCCACCGCTCGGTCGAGGCACGCCGCCGATGCCGGTGCTGGTGTCCACCTCTGGGCCTCCGAGATCCTCCGCTGCCTCGGACGAGGCACGCCGCCGATGTCGATGTTGGGGCCCACCTCCGTAGGCCTCGACCGCCGCGACGAGCCCTCCCCTCCGAGGCGGCGGCCGAGGGGGCCCAGGCGCGGCTTCAGCTTCGCCATCTCCGCGGCGGGGCCCATCGCCTGTCCGAAGGGGCGGCACCCTGCCCCGTTCCAAGCAAGAGGGGCGCGGTCTCAGGGCAGGGGAGGGGGGCAACAGGAGGAGGACGAGGAGGAGGAGGAGGAGGAGGAGGAGGAGGAGGAGGAGGAGGAGGAGGAGCAGGAGCAGGAGCAGGAAGCATGAGGAGAAGGAGGGAAGGAAGGGAGGGAGGGAGGAAGGGAAGGGGAGGACAGGGAGGAGGAGGCGCCAGAGGCTCCCGACAACGGTGAGGGGCTCCAAGAACGAGGCTCCAAGCCGAAGGAAAAGGACCCAAGCATCTGGCCGCTCCCATGTTTTTCGATGCGAGGGCCCCCTCGGACTGGACCACTTCCTATAGGGCCGGTTTTTCGACCGGCGTCGTTTCTCTTGGGGCGTCGGACCTCTGGAGGAGGAGGAGGAGGAGGAGGAGGAGGAGGAGGAGGAGGAGGAGGAGGAGGAGGAGGAGGAGGAGGAGGAGGAGGAGGAGGGAGCGGAAGAGGAGGAATAGGAGGAGAAGGACCAGGATCAAGATCGAAGCTCGATGGTCGAGGTGTTTGGAACGTCCGGGCCCCTCTGCCGTGTGCCTCAGGGGGGTCCTTCAGGGCGGTTGCCGCCTCCGACTCCGTCGGGAGGAGGGCGGCGGAGGAACTGCAGCGAGTGATGGGGGCAAGCAGGGAGACAGGGAGGGAGAAGAGTGAGAGGAGGGAGAAGAGGGAGGGAGGGAGGGAGAGGAGGGAGAGGAGGAGGGAGGCAGGGAGGGAGAGGAGGGAGAGGAGGAGAGGAGACAGGGAGGGAGAGGAGGGAGAGGAGGGAGGGAGGGAGGCAGGGAGGGAGAGGAAGGAGAGAAGGGAAGGGGAGGAGGGAGAGGGGGAGGCGAGCGGGAGGTAAGGGAGCGACGGAGGGAAGGGAGAGGAGGGAGAAAGTAGGGGGACAGGAGGGAGAGGACTAAAGGGGCCCAGGGACACATAAACAAATAGACACACATCCAAGGATTCCCCCCATTTCTCCTCTTCTTCCTGGGTGTTCGGCTTCCCCCCACTTCCCATGTTTCCCCATACCTCCTCGGAGTCAACGATTGCTTGCGTCTGTAGGGTCTTGTCCCTCCTGAGAGAGGGAGGGTGGGGAGCGAGGGGGGGCAGCGCAGCGGCAACGAGGCGAACCCTCGGGAGGCACGCGACAGCGGGACCCACGACAGCGGGAGACCAACGACAGTGCACGAGGCGGCGGCAGTGGACGCCGGGGGGGCCAGAGGGCGCAGGCAGGGGCGGCGAAGGCAGAAGCGGGGGGAAGAGGCGCGGCAGGACACCGCCGGGGTGGGGGGGGGAGGGGGCGCGAAATATCGGGGGTGTGGGGGGGGGGGCGGCGACAAATACAGGGGGCGCGAATTCATGGGCAGGCGGACTTCCCGCCTGCCCACGGGCCGCTCTGCTGTGCGACAAATAAGGGGGGAAGAAACGTGCACATCTCGGGCCCCAGAGGCAAGGGCCCCCCCCTGGGGCCTGAAAGGGCCCCCTTTGCCCGAGAGGACCCCCTCTCGGGGCCCCAGAGAGGACCTTTTCTCGGCAAGCCTCGCTACCCCCCTCCATATATCCCCCCCCCCCCATATATCGCCCTCCCCCCCACTCGTTTATCGCAGCGAGCCCCCCCCTTCCGTTGATCGCCCCCCCCACCCGCCCGTTGATCGCCGCCCAAGAGGGGCGCGGCAGGACGCCGGCCCGCTGGCCAGGGGTGTGTGCGCTCGCTGACCGTGCAGCCCAGGCCTCGAGGCGCCACGCGCGAAGCGCGGCCGCGTCTGCAGCCCCCGCGGGGTGTCCCAGAGGGCTGCAGCGCGCCTCCTCGAAGCCGGCGGCTCGCAGGATCGCTCGGTGGGCCTCCGCGCCCCGAGCGCCGAGCCTCCGACTTCTCGGGCCTCGATCGCTGGATCCGCGGCGACCTCGATCGACGAGCCGAGCCTGGATCGACTGCTGAGGGCGCGGCGATGAAAAAACGATCGACCGAATTGATCGAAGAAACTCAACGGAACATGTCGATCGGCACGCCTCCGACAATCGGCCCCGGATGCCGGCAACGGACAACGCCATGTCAGAGCATCGACAATCCATACAACGAAACAAACGTCGGCGGCGAGCGAGGGGGAAATGAATAGGAGAAGGCCAAGGCCCCTAGCTTCCTGAGACATTTTGTTGTGTTTTCCCGGAAGGCTTAGAATCCTCTCCAGAAGCCTGGGGGACTTCCGAGGCGGCTATCCTCGACGCGAAGGCCCCGATCGGTCGACCGATTACCTCGAATGGTCGATCGATCGAGCCTCGATCGATCAACCCAAACACCTCGAGCCTCGAAGTATATATGTATATATGTATATATATACACACCTATACGACCACCCTGCGGGTGATAAGGAGGTTGGGGGGCGAAGCGCGCTCGACATTGTCGTGAAGCGCCGTCCCCGCGTGCGCTTATCAGTCGCGCGAACCTCACCTCAGCGCTAGTCGACGTGGTCGAACGTGCGCGCAGCGGTGCTACAGAGGATTTCGGGACACCAGCGGGGCGCCGGCGGGACACAGCGGGCCACCGGCCGCCGGAGGAAAGACATTTGGTCCGGCCGCGGCCCAGCCACTGGAGGATTTCGGGGCACCAGCGGGGCGCAGGCGGGACGACGCGGGCCACCGGCCGCCAGAGGAAAAACATTTGGTCCGGCCGCGGCCCAGCCACAGGAGGATTTCGTCTCGCCCGCCCACGGCGCTTCGCCCCGCCCGCACGCGGGCGCGGCACGCGCGACACGAACCCGAAACCGAAATCGATTTCCCGGCAGAGGCCGTTTCACGTCGGACTCATTCCCCCAACCTCCGATATATATATATTATATATATATATATATATATATATATATATATACACATACACACACACACGCATCTGTATTCATATATACATATATACAACCTGCCTCCTCGCCCGATTTCTTTCTACGTCTCACCCCTTGCCAAAGTCTTGCGCGCAAGGGGGGGCTGCCGGCGCCGGGCCCCCCGACCCCGTGGGGCCCCGCGCCAAGTAGGGGCGGCAACGCGAACGCGAGTCCGAACCCCCGGAGTGGACCCCAGGAGCGGCAGCGCGAACGCGAGATCGAACCCTTTAGGAGAGGGCGGCAGCGCGAACATGAGTCCGAATCCTCTAAAGCTCTAAAGGGAGCGGCAGCGCGATCACGAATCCGAGCCCTCCCCAAGGGAGCCCCCCCCTTCTGAGTTTGGCAAGAGAAGGGCGGGGGGGGCCAGAGAGGCCGCGGGGGGGGCGGCAACGGGGTGGACGTGCCAAGGGATGCGCCAGGGGAGATAACTCGCATGAGAAACTCAATGATATTTATATCCAACCTGTCTCCTCGTCCCATTCCAGTTTTTTTACGTCTCATCCCTTGCCGGAATCACGCGTGCGAGGGGGCCAGCGCGAGACCCCCCGACCCCGAGGGGCCCCGCGCCAAGTGGGGGCGGCAGCGCGAACGCGAGTCCGACCCCCCGGAGTGGACCCCAGAAGCGGCCGCGCGAACACGAGACGGAAACCCTGAGGAGAGAACGGCAGCGCGAACGCGAGTCCAAACCCTCGAAAAGGGAGCGGCAGCGCGATCACGAGTCCGAGCTCTCCCCAAGGGAGCCCCCCCCCCCTCCACGCGCCCCACTCTGGTTTACCGTCTCCAACCCTAGGGAGGGGGGGGTCGGGAAAATGCTGACAGCGAGCCTGTGAATTATGGCAGTGCTACCTTCTTTACTCTCACTCTCTCTCTCTCTCTCCTCTCTTTTTTTTTCTCTCTCTCTCTCTCTCTCTCTCTCTCTCTCTCTCTCTCTCTCTCCCTATTTTTTATCTCTCTCTCTCTCTCTCTCTCCTCTCTCTCTCTCTCTTTTTCTCTCTCTTCCTCTCTCTTCAAAACGCATCATGATCGAGGGCCGCCGCCGGGCCAGCTCCACCGCTCCGAATGAGTTCTGCTGCGCGCTCTGCAGCCCGTCCGAGATGTAGAGCCCCGCATCCTCGGTATCCTTCCACGCGCCCATGATGAGCGCGTGGCGCATGTTCTTGCAGTGCCGGTAGTGCCGCGTCGCACCGCCGCGCTGCAGCGAGCGCGGCGCGCCCTGGTGGCGCTCGAGCTCGAGGCTGGAGGCGAGCTTCTGGAGACACTCCTAACGTCCTCCACCGAGGGTCTCAGGGCCGCGCGCCGCGCGGCAACCTGTCGAGGAAGTGCCGCGCGAACCTGACCGCGCGCGGGTCGTGGAGCGCCGCCGGTTCCCACAGTGACGACTAACGCCCGACCTCGTCACTGGCATCGCAATCACCATACTGAGCCCATCATAGGCGAACTGAAGCCGCCATCGGCGCATGCATGGCAGCTGCATCGCGTGAGGGAGAGCCGCGCACCCCACAACCAAGAGCCGTGCCGCAACATTGCCAGACCACGAGCGCGCCACACTTGTCAAAGCCAACAGCACATATTCTGGCATCGGCGCGGCACGTTGGGAAATCTTCGCCCTCTGCCAGGCTTTGGGACGAATCCGCGAACTACGCAGAATGCGTTCGCGCCGCAAGACGAACTGCACACCTGAAGTGGTAGAACCTGCATCGCCCGCTGGCCTGCCAGCGGCCCGCAGCGCCTCAATCCATTCACAAAGTGGAAGGTCACGTTGTTCTACGTCAGATTCCACTGGCGCAATATGACACTCCACCCCAGACGTACAAGCTGGAACCATCCAGTAATATCGTCGCAAGGTACGAGGCTGCGCCAAGGTGCGTGAAACAACTTCCCAATCGCTCTGCGCGCCCGAACACGGGCCACCAAATCCTGCGCATGGGCAATGCGCCCCCGACGCGGCATGATCGGCCAAGGTGATGCCGCCTCCCGTGGAGGAGTCGTCGGCAGGTTTCTCGTTGGTCTCGGAGTATCCGTAGATTGGTCGCGCTGAAGCGGCCAGAAACCAAGGCCGATGTCCACTGTCAGCAGCATTGCGCACATGGGAATAATAGCCCCCCCTTGTTATCACATCAACGCCCATTTGTGAAACCATGAGATGGGCAGACCTCGCACACGGATGACAGCACACACGGAGCCTCCAAAGTAGAGCAGCCAGCGCAAGAAGAACTTCCGGTAAAGTGATGTGGACCTTCCATCTCCAGCGCCAGAACAGAAACGTCTTCCATCCCCAGCGCGTCACGCTGATAGGCCCCCGAAGCCACAGGTCGGGGCGCATCGCCTCCAGCGAATGCAGTCAAACGCCTGGGCCTCGAACTTCAGCGCGTCTGACCATCTCCTCGACCATCTGCGCGCATGTGCCCTACTGGGCTTCGCGGGCACAACGAACTCTGTGGCGAGCCAGCACACCCTTGTCATGGATGGCCGCCATCCTCACCGCGCCCTCGGACGCGTCGAAGCCGCCGCCCTGCTGCCGCAGCTGCGCAACGCTCGGGACGTCGTCAAGGTACTTCTGGCAGTGTGCCCAGTGCCCTAAGATCCAAGCCACCACTGCACACTGTATGGAGTCGCCCAGTAAACCGCAACGGACCACCTCCAGCTCGCGGGTCTTGCGGAACCGAATTGCCATGGCCGTCACCGCACGACAATGGGGGAAGTCCATCAGCATCTCCTGCTCGCAAGAATCCACCAGCACCAGGTCACCGTCAGCGCAGGCCAGAATCCCCAAGAGGCCCCCAGAACTCTCCAGGAACTCCTAAGGGGCCTCCAGAATCACCTATCTGGGGCACAGAACCAGCAACCCAGCACCCCCCCAGGAGGGCTCTGCGCCCGTCCCTCTTTAACAACAACAACGACAACAACAAACATAACAACAACCACAACAACAACAATCAGTTCAATAATATTTGCTCTAATCTGATCGCGTGCCACTCGACGCATATATCCCGAAACCTCGATACCCGCCCTCCTCGTTTTCTGCCGCGCCCCCTTGGGCGTTGTCACGCAGCCCCTGCGGCAAGGGGAAGAGCGGGCGGATGGAAAGAAGAGACCAGGGGGGGGGGGGGGCGGAGCACGAGACACTAGGAGGAGGGAGGCTAGAAGCAGAAAGCACGCGGCGAAACCTGACGGGCAGAACGGGCGGGCAGACCCGACCAGGCGGGTCGGGAAGGAGGGCCCAGGCGGCCAGGTCGAGCAGGCAGGTTGCTGAAGCGTGCGTCCTGCATGAATCGCGAGGAAGTCTCGAGCGACAGCTCGATTCCCAAACCAATCGTGAGGAAATCCACATCGAGAGCGCGACCCCCGTATGTCGAGGCTGCGAGTGCTGACGCAGCCCCTTGGGCCTGGGCCCGGCGCGCGCCCTCGGGATGCAGCGGGCGAAGGTCGGCAGCCTCTGCCCCTCGCAGCCCGCGCCACACCAGCGACGACTTTCACGAAGCCATCGCTTCAAGTCGCCCGCGCCAGCTGGGATCGCGACCCCCCTAACCTCCTGCAACTCGTCGGCGACGCCCTGCCACTGACTCAACATATCCCAGCCCCACCAGCGCAGCTCCTCTCGCCGAACGGGCGTGGATGTCGTCCGCCTCGATGACCGCCGGCTGCAGCCCCAGCGCCTGCGACGCAGGTTGCCTGTCCTTGGCCCCCATGGAAGACGCATTCGCGATCGGGAACAGCTGCGCCCCCTCAAGGGAACCCCGACGCATCATCTCCTGCGCCCGCAAGATCGCGAAGAAGAGGCCAGGCCGCCTGCCTTGCCGCCCGCGCCTGCACGCGCTGAGGCGGGCCAGGTCGGCGCGGGCCCCCCCCCGCGCTGAGCGCGACCCAGCGCGCGAGTGGAGCGCGATCTCGGACCCCCCTCGCGTCCTTCTCCACCAGCAGCTGCGCGTCGCCGAGCTCCCTCGCATCAGGCCAAGCGCATCGCACCGCGCGGCTCGCCTCCGCAACGGTCTCGACTGCGGCGTACGCCGAGACACTCAAGCCCATCATGTCAAGAGCTCGCCTGATCTCACCTATGCCGTCGAACAGAGAGATCAGCGCGCCCTCATCCTGCCGTCTGCCGCCGCGCCTAGCCCGAGCTGCTCGCGCGGCCGCGACCCCATGGGGAAGGAGTCGCGCAGCTCTGCACGCGGCCCCCTCCTGCGCAGTGGCACCCGACAACGCCACCATGCCGCTGAGGGGGTCCGCAGGTCACATCTCATGAGTGGTAAGAGGCCCAGCGCGATCACAATCTCCCTGAAGACGCAGCCAGGCAGGCGCCGCTCACCTCTCCAGCGCACCACGGCCCGCTACAAATAATCGAAAGCGGACGTCGCCTCACGTCGGAACACCATGGCTCGCACCCAGCGGCCTGCCAGCCCCAGCAACCACCTATGCGCCACTTGCTCGCGGTCCAGCGTGTAGAGGCCGGGGCACACCAGCGTGAAAGTAAAATCCTTGGGGGGGGGGGGGGGGGGGGGGGCGAACATGCCCAGCTCGCCGTCCACGAACTCGCCCAAGGCCTGGCTTTTCAAAACGCGGCTCGCGGACTTGTCCTCGCTGCGAGGAACTCCGCGGGCGCCGTGCTGTGCCCTGGCCAAGTGCACAACCTCGGGGGGCCCTGCACTCTGACGGGCTGTCAGCGCCACTCCATCGGCGATCTCCAGGAGGTCGAGGTTGTCGATGTACCCCTGCCAAGCCACCCAAGGAAAAGAGCATGCAGGGGTAGAACACCGCGCACTCCCTGCAGGCCCCACCTCTTTCGTCCAAGCCTTGAACAGCACATCGCCATAGCATATCTGCTCTGTGTAGAGGCACACAAGACGGCAACCCGTCAGCTCACCGATGTCATTGAGTAGGTGAGGGGCCTCTCCCAGGTGGGTCTCGAAGCGCGGGGCGGCCGAGGTCCTGGACAAGCCTCGCGATGCCTTGAAGGGGTTCGACCACTTGGAAGCGGCGTAGCCGTACTGTTGCCCTAGGCACCCAATGCAGATGGGGACGCGCCCGTCGTCGTAGCTGCGGCCAGCCTGCCCTCGCACGGGCCCCCTCTCCGAGGCCAAGGGCATCGCCGGCGAGGCCTGCCCCGAGGCTGAGGGCGCCGCGCCCAGCCTACGATGAGGAAGAGGTAGATCGCGTCGCAACTCCTGCCCCTTCGGCGGCGGCTCGGCACCTGGGGCCCACTCATGCACGAGCCTCCTGCGGATGTGCTGGCTGAGCTCCGTTTCCGAGATCCAGCCCATGGGCCAAGCCCAGCACATAACGGCTAACAGACATGGACAGCGCCATGTACTTGTGCCAGACCTCGGGCAGGGGGTACACATAGAACCGCAAGCTCAGTTCCTCCGACGCGGACAGGGGCGCTGCGCCATTCCTCAGGAGGATGCTCTTCCATGTACTTGGCCGCGGACGTCGCGAGGACCGCGTCGCCCTCGATGGCCGCCTGCAACCAGTTGCTAGGGACGATGATCATCACGAGGCGCTGCGGACCCAGGCCCATGCTGTGCCCCGACCTGCGGACTCCGAAGAAGCCGCCCAGCACGTGACGCCCTCACCTGCGCGATGCACTCCTCCTCAATGGGCCCCAAGATCCTGCGGTCCACCAGCTCGGCGGCGATGAGCTCCCACACGGCGCCCTCCGCCCGGGCGAGGAGGGTCTACGGCACCTCGCCCAGCTCATCAGGGCCCCTGCGGATCCACTCGGGGGGTATTCCACGCCTCGGATCCAGCCGTCGCTCACCTCCGAGGCCAGCGCCGACCCGTTTGCGTGCTTCGGCGGCAGGGCGATCATCCGGCGCTCTCTATCGAGCTTCTCGGCGGGGTACACCTCCTCGCCCGTGTAACCGACCGCCGACGATTCGAGCTCCGACTTCCACTCCAGGTTCGGCACCTCGTCGCAGCACTGCCCCAGGAATGCACGCCCGCTCCGCGCCAGATGCTGCAAAGCCTTCACCTGTACCAAGCAAGCGGGGCCGAAGAAGCGGCGGGCGCTGTCATCCCTCAGCAACGGGCGCTTGCCACCCAAGCGGGGCTGGAAGTCCAGCGTCTGCACCGCCCAGTAGAGCCAACCGTTCATGTAGCCCTCCACCGCCAACGTCACCATGTCCACGACGCGGCCCTGGTCGAACTCCTGCATCAAGTCGCAGACCTGAGCGAGAGCGCAGGGCAGCGGCATCAAGTCGCGACGACCGCTCCCCGCGGACAGTGGCACGGGATGAGCCGACCGCCCGTCGGTTGAATGTCCGCAATCTGGGGCCAGCGGCCTCGCCTGAAGTAAGCCACGAAATCTCTTGTCATCCCGCGGATATACGTAGTCTGAAGCCAACGGCCCCGCCTGAAAATAATCATGCCGTGGTACGTCAGTCCCAAGATGCATCATGCAGCGACCAACATTGCGACGTGGTAAACCACGCATCCGCTGGAACGCACCTGCATCTCGCAAGCCATCAAGGCGTGGAAAGGCACGAATTACTGGCAGCTCGTCGTCCGGAAGGCATATCCACAGGCCTCTTTGCACTCTACCTTGTTCCCAGCGCGCTGCGGCGGGGGCGGCGCCCCTCCTTGGCTCGGGGCGCGTGCCCCTGCAGCCCGACTCGAGGCGCGCGGCCCCCGTCGGCTTCGGCACCTCGTTCACTTCCTGAGCTCCAGGCCTCGCCGAGGCGCTCATCCAGTTTGGCGCCCTCCGAGCAGCTTGCCACGGCCAACGCCAGCTCTACCTGCGAGGCCAGCCCGACGTCGGCGGGGTCCACCATCTCGAGGTTCTGCGCCACCTGCCAGTACCCGTCCTTGGTTGCCTGCCCGCTGGCGTTCATCCCCTGCATCAGCGTCTCGCCCAAGCGCGGCAGCTCTCCACAAGTGAGGGTGTCCAGGCAGTCGCCTATCATCTTCATCCCGTGCACGTGGCGAACGCCCGTCTCGCTCTGAAGATGGGCTTCGTGCCACACGCATGTGTCGCACTGGACCACGTTCGCACTCTGGCTGCCCAGCTCGTTGTAGTCGGCGGCCCCGCCCCGCTGTGCCAAGTTTTCGCGAATCTGCTTCAGATCCGCTGCCATCGGCGCTCCTGGCTCGGAGCGCGCTACGCACTGTGCTCGGTGGCTGGAACCAGCGGGTAGGGCCTCGTCAAAAAGTGATTCGTCGGAGCCGTCGGGGTCGCGATTCTGGTCCCCGCGGCGGCGCCGATGTAGGCCCTCCAGCGCAGCGTCAGCTCTCTCGGCAAGCGACTCCGCCATGGGGCGCATGCGCCTGAGTCGCTCACGCAACCCCTGGATCGTCCTCCTGAGCTGCTCCTCAGTCTGCGCGCCGCCGCCTCCGCCGTCAGCTCCATCGGCAGCAGCTGGACCGCCAGCGACGACTCCTGCGGGGCCCGTGCCACCTGCGGCGCCGTCGTCACCAGCAGGGGCTCCGCGAGCACCGCCTCCAGCGGCCGCGCCGTCGGCCAGGGCAGCGGCAGCTGGGACGCCCAACCTTTCACCAGTGGCAGCCTTCACTCTCATCATGTCCGAGTGCACCACGCTCCTGATGGCCCACTTGGTGGCAAGGTGGCAGGCCTCAACCGCCTGCGCGCACAAGTGCGGGACCGACGCGCCCATGGCAAAAAGCCCCTGCAGCACGGGCAAAAAGTACGCCTGGCTGCAGGCATCCACCGTCGCCTCCACGAACTGGCCTGCACCATCCGCGGGCCAGGCTCCTGACATGCGGGGCTCCGCCGTCTCGCCAGGCTGGCACCACGAGTCGCACCTGACGGTTTCCAGCATCGCTTCAGGGTGGAGCTGCAACTGCTGCAGCGCGCACGGGGCCAGCGGGTGGTAGATCGAACGCCCAGGACCTCCTCCACAGCCCGCGGGCGCCGCCACCGCGGGCATGCCGAATGGCTCGCAGCACGGAGGCAGGCCATCGGGCGTCCCGAGCACACCCCCAGCCGCCGCCCCGCAGGGGCAGCCCCCGGCCAAGTCCAGCTGCTCAGCTCCGCCCGCGGCGCCCCACGGCGGCGCGCCCCAGCAGCCTGCGGGACCGCCCGCGATGGGGGCTGGCGGCGGCGCGCCCGCAGGAGGTGATGCTCCACCGCCAGCGGCACCAGGAGGACCTCCGAGCGCGCCGACTCCAGGCAGCCCAGGGGCCACGCTCGCCGCTTCTCCTGCGGCAACTGCGGCCCCCGCCTTGGCTGCAGGAGCACCTCGCGCATTGCCGTGGGCAGCTCCTCTCCCAGCCGCTCCGCCAGCAGGCGCTCTCGGAGCGGCGCCGCACGCAGGGGCGAACTCGCCCATGCCCCCCACCGCAGGCTTGGCAGCCCGCGCGCCGCCAGCCCTTGCAGGGCCTGCGGCGCCTCCCGCGGCCGCCGCGGCTCTGGCGAGGCGCGGCTGAGGCGGGGGCCGCATCCCGCCTACGCCAAGGGGCAGGGCCGCCAGCGCCCCCGCCAGCGCCAACGCCCAGGAGGCCGCCCGCGGGCCCCACCAGTACGCCGCCGCCGCCTGCGCCACCCTCGCCCGACGCCGCCTGCCGCACACCATCACGAGGGCGGGCTGGCGCGGCAGCGGCACGGCCCGCGGCGGAGATACCGCGAGCCCCGCCCAGCTCAGCGAGCGGCCATCCCACGCCACGGGGGGGAGGCCTGGGCCGCGGCCCTGGGGGGGCTGTAAGGAGTACCCCCCCCCAGGAACCTCTTTTCGCCAAAGCGGCTGAGGGGGAGGCGGCAACGGGATGGACGTGCCAAGGGACGCACCAGGGGAGATACATCGCATGAGAAACTCAATGCTACTGATATATATATATATATATACGTATACATACACATACATGTATGTATGTATGTATGTATGTATGTATGTATGTATGTATGTATGTATGTATGTATGCATGTATGTATGCATGCATGTTTGTATGTATGTATGTATGTATGTATGTAGGTATGTATGTATGTATGCATGTATATATATATATAAACATATACATATGTGTGTATGCATAAATATATATATATATACACATATATATATATAGAGAGAGAGAGAGAGAGAGAGAGAGATCCTCGCTCGCTCGCTCGAGGCGGAGGTCCCGGAGCGGTCGACCGACCGGCGGCGCACCGACCGCGTCGCAGCAAGGGTTTCGGTGGACGAGCGCACGCTGGCGCTGCGGTAGGGTCATATGCGGCGTTGGCGCACCGGCGGCGCCGGCGAAGGCGCTCAAGGTTGACTCCTGCGCCGCGGAGGCACGCAGGGGCACGGTAACGCCGTTGGACCCGACGGACTCCCACCAGCCCTGCAGGGCGTAGGTGGCTCCAGATGGCTCCCAAGGTGCTCCAAGAGGCCCCAAGACCGCTCCAAGGCGGTTCCGAGTGGCCAGGGAACCTGCCCCAGAGGCCGCCAAGAGGCCAAAATCCTCCAGACACCTCAAGAAAATCAGTGAACTCGGCCTTCTCGCTTTTTTTCGGTCGATGGCCTTCCGAGGCCTCGAGACAGGCCTCGAGACAGCTCAAAGGGGCCCCTACGATCCCCAAGAGAGGCCGAAGAGAGCCCCAAACCAGTCCCAAGAGCGCCCAAGAGCGCTCCAAGAGGGGTCCAAGAGGCGATTTGCGGGGCTCCCGAGGGGGGATCGTAATTCAAGCTCCCCCCTTTTTTGAGCGATCTCCTCCAAAATGGCCCCGAGAGCGCTCTCAAGGCTCCCAACAGCGCCTCAAGAGGGCCCCAAGAGACCCACGAGGCGCCCAGGAGGCGCCTCTAGAGGCCTCCAAGAGACTCCCAAGAGACCCAAAGAGGCTCCCCGAGGCACCCAAGACGCTCCAAGAGGGACCCGTCCTGTGTGGGCTGCCCACTTCCCTGATCGAGGCAGCACCTCTGAACATCGTCTCTGGAAGGGCTGGTAAGGTTACTTCCCCATATCCCCATATCCTAAGGATTGGGGTTCTTGTTATTACTCTGACGCCTCCCACTCCTCCTCCTTCCTCCCGCCTCCCGCCTCCCTCCTCCCAATGATAATCACCAGATAAGACAAGACAAGATAAGATACTACAAGATAAGATAAGATAGCACAATATATGATAAGGTAAGATAAGATATATGACAGGGTAAGATAATAGATAAGATAAGACAGCCTATGGAGTAATAAGAAAAGACAAGATATGATGCGATAAGATGAGTTGATATAAGATAAGCTAGTACAAGATAAGATATTTCAAGACAAGATAAGATAGAGGGTAATAAAGGTAAGATAAGATAGGACTCGATAAGATAAGATGAGACTCGCTCTCACTCAGACTCACTCACAGTCACATTCACTCACACTCACACTCTCTCATGATCACAAAACGCTGCCAGGGGCATCATTTGGGAGCCCCAAGGGGGGAGCCACCCTGGCTGATCTCACGAGCCCGTTCGCGCCGATTTTGGTGGGACGTCTCAGCTAGAATTGCCGTTTGGCGTCCCCAACATGTATCTCTTGAGAGCCTCATGGTCGCAAAACGCTGCCAGGGGCATCATTTGGGAGCCCCAAGGGGGAGCCACCCTGGCTGATCTCACGAGCCCGTTCGCGCCGATTTTGGTGGGACGTCTCAGCTAGAATTGCCGCTTGGCCTCCCCAACATGTATCTCTTGAGAGCCTCATGGTCACAAAACGCTGCCAGGGGCATCATTTGGGAGCCCCAAGGGGGAGCCACCCTGGCTGATCTCACGAGCCCGTTCGCGCCGATTTTGGTGGGACGCCTCAGCTAGAATTGCCGTTTGGCGCCCCCAACATGTATCTCTTGAGAGCCTCATGGTCACAAAACGCTGCCAGGGGCATCATTTGGGAGCCCCAAGGGGGAGCCACCCTGGCTGATCTCACGAGCCCGTTCGCGCCGATTTTGGTGGGACGCCTCAGCTAGAATTGCCGTTTGGCCTCCCCAACATGTATCTCTTGAGAGCCTCATGGTCACAAAACGCTGCCAGGGGCATCATTTGGGAGCCCCAAGGGGGAGCCACCCTGGCTGATCTCACGAGCCCGTTCGCGCCGATTTTGGTGGGACGCCTCAGCTAGAATTGCCGTTTGGCGTCCCCAACATGTATCTCTTGAGAGCCTCATGGTCACAAAACGCTGCCAGGGGCATCATTTGGGAGCCCCAGGGGGGGTCCACCAGGGGCTTCATAGTCACCAAACGCTGCCAGGGGCAGCATTTTGGCTTCCCAAAGAGGAGTCGACCCGGGCCTCCTAGTCGCCAGACACTGCCAGGGGCACCATTGGGATTCAGACTCGCACCCAGACTCACTCATACACAAGCTCACTCACACTCAGATTCATTTCTTCAGAGTCAGGCACACACAGACGTACCCATACTCAGACTCACCCACACTCAGGCTCACCTAACCCAGACTCCGTCAGAAGCCAGTAGCGAAGAGAGCAGAGAGGAGAGAGAGAGAGAGAGAGAGAGAGAGAGAGAGAGAGAGAGAGAGAGAGAGAGAGAGAGAGAGAGAGAGAGAGAGAGAGAGAGAGAGAGAGAGAGAGAGAGAGAGAGAGAGAGAGAGAGAGAGAGAGAGAGAGAGAGAGAGAGAGAGAGAGAGAGCGAGAGAGAGAGCGAGAGAGAGAGAGCGAGAGAGAGCGAGAGAGAGAGAGCGAGCGAGAGCGAGAGAGAGAGAGAGAGAGAGAGAGAGAGAGCGAGAGAGAGCGACAGAGAGCGAGAGAGAGCAAGAGAGAGCGAGAGAGCGAAAGAGAGAGAGAGAGAGAGAGAGAGAGAGAGAGAGCGAGGGAAGAGAGAGAGAGAGAGAGAGAGAGAGAGAGAGAGAGAGAGATAGAGAGAGAGAGAGAAGAGAAGAGAAGAGAAGAGAAGAGAAGAGAAGAGAAGAGAGAGAAGAGCGAGAGAGAGAGAGAGAGGGAGAGTGAGAGAGAGAGGAGAGAGCAGAGAGAGAATAGAGAGAAGAGAGAGAGGAGAGAGAGAGAGAGAGAGAGGCAGAGATAGAGGCAGAGAGAGAGAGGCACAGAGAGAGAGGCAGAGAGAGAGAGAGAGGCAGAGAGAGAGAGGCAGAGAGAGAGAGCAGAGAGAGAGAGAGGCAGGGAAAGAGAGGCAGAGACAGAGAGAGGGCAGAGAGAGAGAGAGAGACAGAGAGAGCAGAGAGAGAGAGAGAGGCAGCTCAGTCACACTTAAATCCAGATTCGTCCTCACCGAGTCCCACCACCAAGGGAGCGCCAGCAAGGAGATGCACATATGGGGATCCCCACGCAGTGAATAATTGTTTGGCTCGCGGCTCCAAGGCGGATGACAGGGAGCAAACACAACGTCCGGGGCGCGTGACGATGTAAATAACCCGGAGAAACAATTAAGGAACCCCCCGGCGTTATCATTAGCACCGCGCCGTAATTAAATAATTATTTGGGGGGTTTTCGCCGAGCGATATTATTAGCACCGCGCAAATGGAAGGAAAATAAATAATTCCAGCGCCCCGCCTCGGGTGGCATCCCAATTAGAATTGTAATGAGAATAAGAAGCCCCTCCCCTGCGACACCCGTGGGACCTGTGGGACCTCACACGGGAACCACTTTGAAACTTGTGGGACCTGCGAGACCTGCGGGACTCCGTGGGACCCGTGCGATCTGGTGTACCCCCTCCTGGTGCCAGGATAACGCTTCCGGGTGCCGGGTGCGTTATCCTTTCACCGGAGAGGGGGGGGGGGTCCTTAATCGCTTACTCGGGTTAGCTGGTAAGGTTACGCGAAGCGTCTAGAAGTCAACCTCGAACGATCGGGGCCGCGATCTCTTCAAGGCTGAATGATCGACGCGGTGTCAAGAACCTTTGCGCGCGCCGACGCCGCACGAACCTACCGCAGCACCCGTCGTGAGGACCCTCGAGAGGGAGGAGGAGATCGAAGAGGAGATCGAAAGTCTGAGGGGGGAAGATCGATCGGGCCATCCTGAGCCCAAATGGGCACGATCGACCGACCGCCCGGTCGATCGATCCATGACCGCCCGATCGATCAATGACCGCCCGATCGATCGACCGCCCGCTCGATCGACGCCCGATCGACCGACCGATGATCCCGACGGACCGCACGATCGATCGGGCCGCCCCGAGCCCCAATGAGCGACGACCCAAAACGGGACTTACGCGAGATGACGTAGCGACCTTACGTGATGGCTTACGCGGGCCGCCCGCGCGGCACGCCACGTTTGAAGCGAGGGCGCCTACGCGCGACCTTCCGCGGGCAGCTTGCGCGCCAATGTCGGTGCAGACAAAACCGTTTTTTCTGTTTTTGCGTCGCTCGAAAATTAGCCCAAAAGGACCCGATCGATCGATCGATCGCGATCGACCCACCACCAACCGCTGGCGCGCGCGACCCCGCGGGGGCGGCAGGACGCCGCGGCCTCGAGGCGCAGCAGGCGCCCGCCCTGGCCCGCCTCGTACGCCCCCTGGGCACCCTCGAGGTGGACCAGCAGGCCTCGGAGGGCTCGCCCTCGCTCGGACGCCCATCCCCCGTGGCTCGTTCGGCTTCGTGCGCTCATGCTTTCGCAAGATGATGCGCACGTCCGAGCGATGCCACGAGGGAGGCCATCCGTCGTCGACGGCCGACCGCGTCTCGACCGCGAGCCCGTTCATCGACGAGTCTTGGAGCATCGGTTCACCGATCCCTATCCTTAACGGCGTGGCCTGGGCCTCACTGGCCAATCTACCCCCTAGGGATGGGGATACAGCAGGTTCGTGTCGTGCCCACTTCGGCGTTGGTTTCGACACCGCGGGGATACGATCGGCCGTCTCCGAAACGTCAGGTCGTTCAACATCGACCGATTCTGGGTCACCGCCGGCGTTCGACGTTGAACGCTGGCGGCGGGGTCGCCACTGGTCGACGCGACGCGAACCTACCGTATGGGTTGTTCCATTCGGGTTTCGAGGGGCATATCCCCAACTGGGATGGTGGGATGGCGAGGATCGGGATGGTGATGGGGATGAGGATAGGGATCGGCTCAACGAGACTGAGTCTTGGGCGTTGCGCCATGGGTGGTCGCTCAACGGCAGGACCAGGCAGCATCGAATGGAGAGGTCGGATCGCACTGGAGTGTGCGTCGGATCGGGCCGCATCGGCACGGAGTCGAGATCGAATCGGATCGGCTGCACCAAGATGTACAATAACGACATGCATGCATCGAACCGCATCTCGGATCGCCGGGAATTCGAAATCGAATCGGCTCGAGCTGGCCGAAAGCGATATCGAATCGAATAGATCGAATCGCAATGGGCCCTGACAGGGGGGGTGTCCTTTCGTGCACCTTCCGGACCCCTGAGGAGCCCCCTCTTGGGCCCCTCTCGTGCTGCCCTCGACCCCTCCCCCCAATTCAGCGAGCTCAAAAAAAAACGAACCAAAAAAACCTTGCCCTCTCTTAGAACTTAGAGGCCGACTCTTAATTCCCCAACATGGGGGAAACGGGTCCTGAGGGAAACGGGTCCTGGACGGTGGGGCATTCCTCCAGGACGAGGTCTTCATCCTGACTACCTACCAGACCACCTCAACCCAACCCGAAGACCCGAATTTGAGTCGAACTTCGGACTTCGGGTTTGGGGGGGTAATTACGGGTTCCATGTGTTTTTACAGTGTTCCCCGCCCCCCCCCCCCACACTGGAAATGGATGGCAAATTGTAGCCTTCGGGTTGGGTTGGGGTGGTTTGGTGGGTGGTGACATCCTGAGTCGTTTCCTGATAGTCATGGGGCCCGTGGAGGGCCCCGAGAGCCCGAAAACGGCACAAAACCTCGGGACCTCGTTTCCCTCAGGATCCGCTTCCCCCATGGCAAACTTCCGCCGACCTTCTGCTGAGCTTCCGCGAGCGGAGGCGGCCTCGTTTTACCTCCGCCGTTTTCAACTGGCCTTCCGGCGGCATTCAGCCGCGTTCCGCCGGCCTTCCGACGCCTTCCGCCGAGGAAGCCGATCCTCGAAGACGAGGCCCTGGGCATGCGACATCCTGATTTTTGTCAGCATGCGGTCACCGGAAGTCCCGACTCTTTCCCCAGGACCGGCTTTTCACCCCGAGTCGTTTTCTTGACGGTCCCAGGGCCTGGTCAGGGCACCCCGAGGACGAAGACAATGAAAAAACGCCCGTCCTGGTTTTGATTCACGACGCGAGCACGTCTGCGGCCCCTTCTTGCACGCCTCATCGGCGATATGCAAGAGTGACCCCAGGCCGGAGTGACCCCTTGCCCAGCAAAGCTCAGCCTCGCCAGAGGATGGGGCAATCATCTGGAAAAAGACCATGGGATGAGCAAAGCCTCGATCGATCCCCACCGAAACCTTCGGCACTTATCCCCGGCGATGCCCACACCTTCAGAATGGATTCGCGCAACAGGGCGGCAGAGGAGGCGGACGGCGGCGGAGGAAAAGGAATGTGGGCAGATGAAGAACTTGAAGCTTGTGCCCGATTGATTCTTCCTTCCCGTCCGGCTACACCCAAGAGTGACCCCAGGCAAGAGTGACCTTTAGTGCGCAGACTGTGGGGCGCAAGGCGGCCGAATCCAAGCGCGCCAGCAGCCACTATCGCATCGCGCTCAGCGATCGGGGGGACCCCGGTGAGCCCGCAGCAGAGGTCACTCCTGCGAGGGGTCTCTCTTACACGTAGCCGACCCGGCCAGCAGCCCAGACCGCCGCTGCCCTTGCGGCGCCTCCTGGTCCTCCTCCATCTCGTCCTCCTCCTCCTCCTCCTCCTCCTCCTCCTCCTCCTCCTCCTCCTCCTCCTCCTCCGTCGTAATCCATCATCCCCCTCCTCCTCCACCTCCTCCTCCTGCTCCTGTGGCTCCTCCTCGTCCTGCCTCGTCCTCCTCTCCCCTCATCCCCTTCCTCCTCTCCCTCGTCCTCCTCCCGGGAGCGGCGCACTGCCCTGGGCGGCGGCGGGGCCGCTAGGGAAACGTAGAAACGCAATTTTGCGACCCCGCCGATACGCGCCGCATGGGCGGGCTAAGACCAACTGACAACCGGAACATGCCGGGCGGCTGACTAAAACAGCGCCGGCACAACCTCAGCCTGTCGGATGGCGGACAACATGTACCACATGTCGCTTTCGGCTTGCATCGTTCGCATGCTGGCATGGCTGATCGCTTTCCTCTGTCACTGCTCTGTCGTGTTTTTCCGTCCTCGCATGTCATGGTCCTGCCGTGCTCTTGCATAGGCATGGAGGGCGGGATACTGAAGCGACGGAATTTGGTGGGGCCTGGCGGGATGCTAATCAAGTAACCGTGGAATGCTTGCATCACGCTGTCTTGCCATGCAGGCTGTCGTTGTCTCGAGACGTGGTCGTTGGTTTGGTACTGTTCGGACTGGCGTGACAGCGGGGCGCCTGCGATGCACGTTCAGTCATGGAATGCTCACATTACCTTGCATTCCCATCCTGTCTGTGGCGCTGGCATGCTTCAATACTGATACAATCGACCGTATAATAAGGACACAAGCCATGCCGACACTTTGCGAGCAGGGCGAGGCCAGCGAAAGAGGCCCGAGGATGGACAGGAGGGGGAAGGATGCAAGGGTAGCCTTGGGAAGTCGCTCATCCTTACTATGCGGGATGACTGTATGGCATGCGCCCTTTTTGAATCGGTCGTTGCTGCGATTGGTGTTCATTCTCGGGCCAGCGTGACGTCGCGACGCCTGGTGTGCCTGCTTGCTCGTGGGATGTATATCGTTTTGTTTAATACTGCTGTTTATCATGTTCTTGTTTGTCTGCCGTGACGCCTGTTCTTTCTCAACGGCTGTTGCCCCGACCGACCTCTCTGGTCGGCGAAACGGCGTGACGACTGTCCTACCTAATGAACCGTTGCAGGCTTCTACCATTTGATATTATCAAGCTGCCTGCCGTTTACGGTCGCTGTTGCACTTGGTGTTTGTTGAGCCGCCGTGACGTCCTGACGCCTGCCGTGTCCAATTCGCCGTGGAATGCTGCTGTCAATACATAGGAGATTCCTGTCTGTATCGATGTCTGATACGCATGGGCGTTGTTACCGTAATGATTGGATGTGTGGCCCGCCTTTGTGTGGTCACCCTGTCAGGCCCACCGTAATGAGTGGATGTGTGGCCCGCCCAGTAGAATCTGCTGTTGCGCCTGGTACATGCACAATCTAACGGTTCATGCAACGCTCGGAGTTTCACGGGCCAACGCGACGCCGTGACGCACTGCGTAAACTTGGCATGCTTACGTATAAAAATGTACCTTATCCAGGTGCCAAACAATTGTCACCATGCTGTCTGCCGTGACGTCAGTCATTCATGAGACGGTCGTTGCTGCGCTTGGTTCCCGTGGGGCTGGCCTGATGTCGGGGCGCCTGCTATGTCTGACAAGTCGATTAATACGTAGATAGGTTTGTATTATTGTGCTGTCTATCGTTTTCTCACTAGTCGTTGATTCGCTCGTATGGTTTCAGGACAGCATGACGTGGCGACGCATGTTGTGCCTGATTAGTCGCCGTTCATATCATGCTATGCGACCCGTAATGTGACGTGTGTTCTTCTGTCTGTGCTACGTGCACCAAACTTACGATGTACGTATGAGCGTGATGAAAGATGCGTGGTGTGTATGCTAGCGTTGTCGCACACGTGTGTTACGTATGCCGGTTGTGTGGCCATGTATACCACTCATGTACGATACATGCGCGTGTCCAGTGCGCGTGCAGAGTACTTCCATGGTGTGTACAGCTCTGATTTAGGCATGCACGTTCATGATGACTTCATGTGCATTTGCTTTGCGGCAGCGCTACTGGTGTCTGATATTGACGTGTGCTCGCTGTGTAACCATTCGTCGAGGGCGCGAGGCGGGCGACGAACCACCAGCATACTTGCAGTTGGGGCCTGGCGGCCGCGGTCTGCTGTCCGTGGTGTCGGCGTTCGTCGAGGGCGCGAGGCGGGATACCCAGGCATCCCTCTCGACGGTCCCAGGACCCGAAACGGGCCTCCCGAGGGTGAACAGCTCGAGCAAAACTGAGTTCGGCGATCCCCGGCGGCGGCGGCGACGACTTCTGCACAACTTGAGCGAAGGTGCCCAGAGACACACACATGAATAGATTCAGATCCCAGGATCCCCCTTATTTTTCACACTTCCTGGAGGTTCGTCTTCCCCGCCACTTCGCATATCTTCCGCGTTTTCTTGGTAATCGACGATTCTTTGTGTCTGCGTTTTTTTCTGCCCTCTCAATTGAATCGTTCAGGATGCGTGGCGCTCTTGCCTCGCTTGTGCTCTGGAGTCTGGCCTTCTCCTCCTGCTGCTTCTCTTGCTGCTCCTGCTCCTCCTCCTCCTTGTCCTCCTCCTCCTCCTCATCCTCCTCCTCTTGATTCGTTGATGATGGCACGAGAGGCGTCCTGACGCTGGCTCCCCCCACCCGGGGGGGCGTTTGCCCCTGGAGGGGCGGATCAAACTGGACACTATGGTAGACGTAAACCTTGATCGACGGATCACGGGAGGAGGAGGGAGGAGGAGGAGGGATGGAGGAGGGGGCGGGGGGGGATGGGAGGGGGAGCCGACGGCCCGGACGACGCCCTTTCTTCGCCGGCTCGCGTGCAATTGCTACCCCTGCCACGCTGAAGCGCTGCAGACCGTGCCCTGCAGCCTGGGCAGCGCTGCCAGCCCGGGGCGGCCGTGCCCTGCAGCCTGGACGCTTCTGCGGCAGTGCCCCTGCAGACCGTGCCCTGCAGCCTAGAGAGGCCCCGCGCTCGCACAGAGGATCGAGGGTCGAAGGTCGAGGATCGAGGATAGAGGATCGAGGGTCGAGGATCGAGGGTTCTTGGCCGAGGATCGAGGAGCGAGGATCGAGGGTCGAGGATCGAGGAGCGCGGTTCGAGGGTCGAGGAGCCTGGTTCGAGGATCGAGCGCGGTTCGAGGGCCGAGGATCGAGGAGCGCGGTTCGAGGATCGAGGAGCGGCGAGCGAGGAGCGGCCCCGCCATGCAGTCCAGGTGCTCCCGCCAGGGCCGTCAAATGACCACAACCACTAACCCTGACCAGGCATTAAGAACCCCCCCTAGGTTATTCTTAGCACCCAGTTTTCCCAATATTCCAGGCGGGCAGTTTTCGCAGAACGATAAACTTAGCACCCGCCGCAAACGGAAAACAAAATCCATCGGTGGCCGCCCCAATAAGGCCAAGAGAGGGTGTCGCAACGAACGTCAAGGATCTAGCCCAGACCTCTGTGGACCTCTATCCCTGGTAGGTCGTTTGGGGGGGGGCCCTCGGAGAAGAACCCACCGACCTCGACATGCGGACCCTGGAAGCGGCTGTGGTAGACTGGGCCGTCCTGCGACGCCCATAGCAACCACAACCACGATCTCGGTGTTCGGACGATTGTTGGCATGCGCGCGGCATCCCCCAGGGTGTGTCATCAATGTGGTTGTGGTCGCTTGCTTTCCCCGCACTCTCACAATCTCAGGCTCACCAGTTCGAGTGCCTAAGCGGGCAACGAAAATCATACCTAAGGGCTATTGGGCCAGTGCGGGAAACTGGAATGGAGAAAGGACGATCTCCACGATCTGCTTTATCTACAAGGCACACGGGTCCTGCATAAACTCACGCGTATCGCGCGGAGAGGAGGGAGGAGAGAACAACCGTAGAAAGAGGGCAGTGCAGGCGACAAGGAGTGGTTGAGGCGGACCCTCAATTCCCAAAGCTAGAGGAACAACAACAGGCACAAACATGGTGTCTCGGAGGTCCGCGCGGATTGCTCGGATCGGCGCTGGACCCCCTCCCTGGCGCGCGAAGCGCGCCAGGGGCGGCGCCCGAGTCGCCCCATGGGGGTTCCAGCGCCGATCCGAGAACTTCGCGTGGACCCTCGAGCGCTTCGGCTTGCGCCGTCTTTGCTTCTTCGAGGACCGTTCGACGAAAAGCGGCGGCGCGATCCAGCGAGGGAGCGGCGGTGCCCTGCCGGTGCCCGGCTCACGCTCGTGCTGTCATCTACGGTCGGGAGCTTTTGCTTGGCGCGTCGCGGCGGCGGCCCTGGCGACACGCTTTGCGCTGCGAGCGGCTAGCGCGTCGCCCCGCTCCGCGAGCCGGGAGGCTCGGGAAAGGCTTCGGACGTTGCAGCCCAGGGGCCGCGAAGTGGCTGGCAAGTCGCGCCGAAGCGCGGTGGGCCAGAACCGGCGGAGCGACGCGCCATCCAACAGCTCTCGCTGCTATTCGTTTCTTGGCGGCGAGCGAGGGGGGGAAGTGAGGAGGGGCGGGGCTTCTCAGAAGGCTCGGAAGTCCCCCCGGCCTTCTGAGAAGTCTTCTGAGCCTTCCCCGAAGACACAACAAAATTTCTCGGAAGGCGCGAGGGCTCCTGAGCAGTCCCGCCGCCTCCTGAGAAGGCCTTCTCCTTCTCCCTCCCCCCCCCTCGCTCGCCGCCGAGTTCCTTCCAGCGGCCCGCGCCGCTGCACGGGGGGGCGGCGGGCCTCGGGCCCCTCGCCGGCAGGGCCCCGACGGGGCCCGCGGCGGCCCAGGGGGCCTTCCGGCGCCGCGCCACGCCCGAGCCGCTGCCGGGGCCGCCCCTCGACCGCTGCCGTCACGGGACGGTCCTGATCTCAGCCGCCCCGGTACGCAAATGCGCAGCCCGTAGCGTGTCGGCGCAGGCTGAAAACGCGGGTCCGGCGCGAGGCGTTCGCCCACAGCTGGGCCGGAGGCGTGCCGAGCCAACGCGCAGCGTGTTGGCACGGACGCTTCGCGCACGGTCCGTGTTGCGTCTCAGCACGGGCGTATCAGGGCAGCTAAGTCTCGGGCGTGAATGAATTGAGGGCGTGAGTGACAAGTGACAAGTGGGGGGGGGCGGGAGAAACGTGCACCTTTCGTGCTACCTGGGGTCCCAGGGCGCCCCTTCAGGGCTTCTTGAGGGCCCCTCTGCGGCACAAAAGGTGCACCTTTCCTCCACCTTTCCTCCCCCCCCCCTCTATCTCTCGCCCCCCCCCCCCTCACTTGACGCCCGAAAGGTCCTGATGGAACTCCTCGCCGGCTGGCTGAAGCTGAACGACTCGCGGCGGCTGGGGTTTTCCGACTCCGCGCCCCGCTCGGGGGCGCCCCCCGCGCCGCCGCGGGCGGCGGCCTCCTCGAGAGCAGCGCGCAGAGGGCGGGAGGGGGAGGGGCGCGGCCTTGTGCGGCAGGGCAGGGGGCAGGGGGGGAGGAGGAGGATACAACCAAGCCGTGTTAAAAGAAGGCGCACGATAGGGATGCAAGGGCCCTGGAAGGCCATGTCGGCACTTTGCGAGCGTGGCGCGGCCAGCGAAAGCGGCCAAGTATGGGCCGAAGGGGAAGGGTGCAAAGGTAGCCATTGAAAGTAGTCCATCCTTACTATGCGAGTTGACTGCATAGGGAGACGAGACAGCAAAGGAACCCATACGATAGCAAACGCATGCGATCCACTGGAAAACATACGACCGGAAACCATACGATAGGAAACGCAACACAAAAAAGAGAACGGCAAGGAGGAGGAGGAGGAGGAGGAGGAGGAGGAGCAAGAGGAGCTTTTGATGCGTTGTAAACAAGCGGCCGAAACTGTTTGAAAATGTATTGTTTCCGTGGGCGGAGAGCGAAGAGAGAACGAGGGAGGAAAGGAGGAAGAAGAGGCCGAGGGAGAAGCAACGGCGACCCTAAAGCGCAGAAACGACACCGCGGGAGGCCAGGAAACAAGAGGGGAGGCGGCAGAACGACGAAAAAAGATGTCAAGGGGGCAACAAGACGAAGAGAAGAGCGGACTCGAGGCCGCACCTCGGAGCCGAAGCCGCCGAAAACCACATATCAGAGGAAGGGCAATCGCGATGGAGAGATTGCCTCAGCCAGCGCAACCATTTCTGAGATCTCCAGGGAACTGAAGGCGATATCGAATGGGTTCGCGTCGAGGGCCACGCGCAGGCAGCGGCGAAGGCGATCATAGCCAACACCCAGCCCAGCACGTGGAATCGATCCTGTGTTGTACACAAGCTGGCCGCACCAGCTGCATTGATATACCTCAGGCCATCATCGACTACCACCTGGCAGCCTGGGGAGTACATGGCTGCGAGCGTCAGCGGGGCAGATTCTAGAGGCAGTACAACATCACCTGGCAGAACATGATCCCCATCATCTTGCAGTACCCGACCGTCTGGCAGCGCACTACCACAATCGTGCCCGCCACGGTCACCTTGCAATGCCCAGTCGCTAACATACAGTACCCGAACACCAGGTTGCAGTACACGAGTACCATCTGACAGGATAAGGTCGCCGTAGTTCAGCACACGATCATCATCTTGCAGTACCCAACCTCCTGATCACATTCTTGCAGTACCCGAGCGTCAGGCCATACACTTTCACCAGCTTGTCCCACACGAGCATCAGCTTGCGGCACTTGAGCTCGATCTTGCAACACTCAGTCCTGCAGTACAGGATCATCAGCGAGCCTGGCACGAACACTGTCAAACAGCAACACACGCTCATCATCGCGCAGGGCACCATCCCGCAACACCCGGTCCCCATCTGGTGGCACATGGACGCCATCATGCAAGACACGTTCGTATGGAAGCACCAAGTCGCCATATTGCAATACACGATCACCATCTTGCAGTACCCGGTCCTGCAGTACCCGACCATCATCTTATTGTGCGCCGTCCAGAAGGCCAAGCTGGCGCGGCCTCTTCGCACTCGGGGCCATGCCAGACCATCACCAAGGGCAACCTGTGCACCTATGCCAGGGATCGTCACTACGAGACCCAGCAGGACGATGAGGAACTCGCCGCGCAGCGCCTGGAGAGCGGTCCTGTCCGCCAGCCCCTTCACCATCAGAAGCACCACCTCCATGTTAATCAGGGAGGTCAGCACCGCCACCAGCAGCTTGCTGCCAGGAGAACCAGATACCAACCTCGGAGGTGCCGTCCGTATGACGATGCCCACGTCCACAGCTGTCAGAGGCCCGCGTTGTTGAACCACTGCGTCCAGCCACCCTGGTTGAAGTACACGCGCGACTGCAGACTGCACCTGGCCCAGGGAGCACAAGAATCTTCACCTTCGCGCGCTCCGAATGCAGCGCAGCACGGGACGAGATATGAACTGTAGACCCTCTCTCAGTCTTTGTTTTTTTTTGGTCGGCGGCGAGGCGGAGCAATCCGGTACAGCCAGGCAGCGATGCAAGGGCACTGCACAGCGAATT
This sequence comes from Prorocentrum cordatum, assembly GCA_963575745.1. Taxonomy (NCBI): domain Eukaryota; class Dinophyceae; order Prorocentrales; family Prorocentraceae; genus Prorocentrum; species Prorocentrum cordatum. Next base: position 160,514 of record CAUYUJ010019703.1, read on the forward strand.
GGCGGGCATGCAGAACGGGGGGAGGAGGAGGACGACGTTCAACGTTCGTCGACGCATGCGACCTGCAAAGTCTGCACAGTATGCATGGGCCAACTTTCACCACAGCGTGCCCAGTGCCGAGCGGGACCGAAGCAGCGGCACTGGGCCTCCGTACCCAGGCCAGCCGCGAAGTGGCCACCATCGCAGGAGAGGCAGGGCGGAGCAGGGGGGGGCACGCGGGAGGGCGCAGGCGCGCCCTGGAAGCCGCAGGGCACGCAGATGCTCGAGCCCAAGTGGCTAGGACGAGGAGGAGGAGGAGGAGGAGGAGGAGGAGGAGGAGGAAGAGGAGGAGGAGGAGGAGGAGGAGGAGGAGAAGGGAGAGGAGGAACGAGGTCCAAGGACCCTTCTGAGGAGGCAGGAGGGCTGCCAACGGGACCCCTGGCCTTCTCAGGAGGCCGCCCTCCTCGCCGCGCCCGCGACCAGCAGGAACCCGCCCAGCATCGGCCCCCGAACCTCTCCCCTCGGGATCCATCCTGGCCCCTTTTCCCGAGCTGCGTCCAGCCGCGGCCACGAGAGGCATCCAGGGCCAGAGCCAGATCTTTCGATTGAGCAGGGACCGACCGTCCTGGTATTTCTTCAGGCCTACCACGGCTTGCGCTTAGAAACCAAGGAATGCTCGAAGAACCAAACCAAGGTTCTTAGAACATCAGCCCGGTGTACTAAACCAAGCCAGTCTCAGCCAGAAATGCTCCAAGAGCAGTTCGCGCAAACCGCAAAAGGTTCTCAGAACATGTTCTGGTCGGCCTACATGGAGGCCGGGACGCTTCGCCACTGCTCGCTGCAAGGAGGTCGAAGTCGACCCCTCCTCGTGCCACCCGCTTCTGCGCGTCGCCAATCCTCCTCGCGCTCCATGGCGTTGCCGGCAGCCTGCAGGACCACCTGCGTGGCCATCAGCTTCAGGACGGCGGCGGACGCCGCCTCGACGTTGCTCTGCCTTACAACCCGTGGCCCACATGCCAGGCCCAGGGCCCAGACCTTCAGCGATTGGACCACATCGTGCCCGATGCTTCTTCTCATTCTCGCTTGCTGTCGGCCCCTGCGGACCCCGGGGGGGATCAGAATACTGACCCAGGACGCAGAGCTGGCCCCACGGAGGGGGCCCACAGGTTCAGGACCCAGGGCTCAAGCATGTCTAGACCTCGGGGGGCACGGGTGCGACCAAGAAGCCACGCGGACCCTCCAGAGGCCCAAAGCGGCCCAGCTTGTCGATGGCCCCTGCCTCTGGGGGGTCTGGTCCTCCTCCTCCTCCTCATCATCATCATTCTCCTCCTCCTCCTCCTCCTCCTCCTCCTCCTCCTCCTCCTCCTCCTCCTTCTCCTCCTCCCTCCTCCCCCTCCTCCTACTCCTCCTCCGCCTTCTCTTCCTACCCCTCCTTACTCCTCCTCCTCCTCCTCCTTACTGGGCAAGTGGGCCACGGGCCTGGCCGCGCTGGAACCATCTTGCACCATCGCTCCGACTGGCGCGTCCTTCGAGGGAGTCGCGAGCTTCCTCGGGAGGCGCTCGCCTCCTTGAGCCCAGGTGGCTGCGAAAGTGGCCCACGCGGCTATGCTGGCGCATCGGCGCTGCCGCCAAACTGGCGGCCGAAGCGACGACCACATGATCTGCCCCGGTCCCTCATCCTACTGAGTCCTACTGTCTGGGAGGTGTCCCTTTCAACATGTCCATGTGTTCGACTGACCTTCGGCAGCCATCCTAGCGGGGCAGAGTCCTGAGAGTACGCAGATGCGCGAGTCAGACATTCTGTTCAATGTCTGCATCTCGCCTTGTGCCTGCTTTGGAAATGCTGCGCCCGACTATGGCAGACAAATGAATGAACAAGCCAGGCGTGGGGCTGGCATCGGAAGCCGGATAAATAAAACACACTCGTTTGATACTCATCACCGGAAGCCGCCCTGATGACGACTGACGCGCCACTGCAGGTTGTCAATTCATATTTCCCCAGAAGTGCCCTTAGCATTCAAACAAGCAGGGGGCGTCAACCAGATGAGAAGGACGAGGACCGAGAGGAAGACAAGGACGATGATAAGAAAGGTGGCAAGGAGGACGAAGGGGTGGAGGATCAAGGATATGAGGAGGTTGGGCCAGAGTGGGACATGGTTAAAGCTCTGGCATCTGGAGGCAAACATGTTATGAAGACCGACATACACTCATACACACATATATATAGAGTGTCTATAGAAACACATACATGCATAGACTATGAACACATACATATCTGTATATAGGTACTAGTGTGGACCCGTGGATTAAATCCACGGAGCTGCGTGAGTCGAAGTTTGCCGACGCGCGCTTCTGTCTACGGCGCAAGTGCCAGAAATCTGCGGTGTGCGATCGACAAACAACGTGAAGTCGATGATTTTCGCCTCTTCAGGCCCTCTTGGGGGTCATCCTGGGGCTCTTGTGGGGCGTCTTGGGCCCTCTGGGGGTCGTCTTGACAGCATCTTCGAGCGTCTTGGGGCCCTCGTGGGCAAACTCGGGTCCCTTTTGGCCCGTCTTGGGGGCCTCTTGTGGGCTTGTTGCGCCGTCTTGGGGTCCTCTTCGGGGGTTTCTTGGGCCATCTCGGGGACCTCTCGGGCCCTCCGTGGGCCCCTCCTGGGCTGCCTTGGGGCTCCCTTGGGCGCCTCTTGGCCCGTCTCGGGGCGATTCTGGAGGCCTCTTGGGCCGTCGGGGGGGTCCAGACGGTCGAGGGCGCGAGAATTTCAGAATCCGTAGGAAACCCATGGGAAATCTACGATTTGGGCCTCGTGGGGCCCTCGAGGTTGTCCCCTCGGAGCCGTCTCGGGGCGTCTTGGCGGGTATGGTGCCGCCTTGGGAGCATCTTGGGCCGTCGGAGGGACATCTCGGGTCACATCGGGGCCGTCTTTTGTCGTCTCGGTGCCTCCTTGGGCCATCTCGGCATCTCGGGGCTCTTCCCGGGAGCTCTGGTGCCGTTTCGGGGCCCTCCGGGGACCCTCCGGTGCTGTTTCGGGCTCCCCAGGGCGCTCGGGGAACTGGGGGCCCCCCCAAACCCGAAAGATATTATGGATTGCCCTACCTTCGTGGCGTCTAGAGATGGAGGCAGAAGCAATGGACAGAACATCGATCGCGGAATCCTCCTCCTCCTCATCCTCGTCGTCCTCCTCCTCCTCCTCCTCCTCCTCCTGAGAAGCAAAAAGATCCACCACAGTGCCGTAGTGACTGATCGGAGCGCGCCCAGGTCCCCTCGGAGTCCTCTGCATCGAGTGCTCGAACACCGCAAATTAAGACCAGACCTCCAATTGCCGCGAGACGGCCCAAGAGCGCCCCGACGATCCCAGACGACCCGAGAGGCCTCCAAGAACGCACCAAGAGGGCCCAAGACGCCCCCAGGTCACTGATGCAGAGTAGCTGAAACGAGACAACTGGGAGGGGGCTATGTTGGCGAAGGGGAAGAAGCTTTTATATCCGCGATCCGAGGCTCAGGCTACAGCCGTTAAGCAGAACGTTCAGCGACACTTGATTCTCAGGAAACCAAGACCCGCTGGCCCCAGGAGGCCCCAAGGCAGCCCATGAGGCTTCGAAAAGCATCTCGAGAGGGGGAAAGCGACGGTGCTTTGGGAGCCGTTTCCCAAAATAGTGTCCCCAAGACCCAAGACCCCCAACATGCCTGCAAGAGGCCCTGGGAAGAAGCCTCCGACCTCCAAGATATTTCCGAGAGGCATCCCAAGACATCAACAAGCATCCTAAAGGCCTCTAGTCTACGCAGGCACGGTGACGGGATGGGCCGAACGCAACTAGATGCCGATACGGACGCTCCCCGGAGCTCTCCCAAGGTGTGGACCAGAACTTTGAGGCGGATGCCCACCCGTGGCAACGAGAAGCTTCCGGGATGTCCGGAAAAAACAAAGTGCCCAGGACCTCGATTCGTACTCCTCGTTAGCCTCCTCCTCCTCCTCATCCTCCTCCTCCTCCACCTCCTCTTCGCTCTCCTCTTCGCCCTCCTCCTCCTCCTCCTCCTCCTCCTCCTCCTTCTCCTCCTCCTCCTCCTCCTCCTCCCCCGCAGGGTGGGTCGAGCCGCTCGAAAGCGACCATAATCAAAAGCGACCTTGGGCTTGGAGGCGGGGCCAGATCCGCTCAAAATCGGTCCCCAGACCCCTCCCGAGGTTCATCTGGTGCAGTTTTTCACCGGATCAGTTTTTCAAGGTGCCAGGGCCCGAAAACGGCACCTGGAGGTTGAGCAAGGCAAATGAACCCAGCGCGACCCCAATTAGGGGAAATCTTCCTATTGCATGGGCGCAGTGCTCCGCATTGCTTGGCATTGCTTGGCATTGGAACACGATGAACCTCCGGGCAACGAGGAATCCGATGAAACCGGGGAACTTCCAAGGAACGGGCAAAGTAAATACCCCCCGATGCACTGGGTGCGGGGAACTCAAGGAATCTTCGAGCAATGGGCCACGTAGACCCCGAGGCAGCAACCTTTAAGCAAGTAAGAACCACTTAGGCAAGCCTACTTGGGGGAAAACCTTCTCGAACCCAGAACCTCGAAACTGCCCGCCCTTCCTGCAGGCCGGATCCAGTGCTGGACCACCTCAGACCCCCAGACGGCTCCATCCAGAAGCGGCCGTACATACTCATGTAAGCTTGATGTTTTTGTTATCAGCACTGCGGGAAGCCGAAGCTGGTGCCCTCCGACCTCCACGAGCCGGCGGGGAAACGTTCGAGACGAGAGTAGAGGCCGCTTGCGGCCTGTCGATTTCGGTCGGTGTCGGCTTCGATGTCGGCTTGGTGGGTTTTCGGTGTTGCTGTCGTGGTGCACGGCCGTGCTCTAGGTATCCCAAATGGGGTCGGAGTGGATGGGGTCGGAGGATCGCGCCGCATCGCCGATGCATCGGCGACGTCGGCGGTGCATGGGCAACGTCGGCGCGGATAACATCGGGATCCACATGTAGCCGCATCGCCGATGCATCGGCGATGCGGCGCGATCCTCCGACCCCATCTACTCCGACCCCATTTGGGAGACCTAGAGCACGGCCGTGCACCACGACAGCAACACCGAAAACCGACCGAGCCGAAAGCGAAACCGGCACCGACCGAAATCGACAGGCCGCAAGCGGCCTAGACAGGCGCAACGGCGCGGCAACGAAAGAAGAACCGACCGAACCGAAACGGTGGAACTTGGCTAGCATGGGGGGAACGGGTCCTGGACCCTGGAGCCTTCCCCCAGGACGAACTCTTCATCCTGAGCCGTTTTCTGACACTCCCCAGGACGAACTCTTCATCCTGGACCCTGGAGCCTTCCCCAAGCACGAACTCTTCATCCTGAGCCGTTTCCTGACACCCCCGGGACCCGTGAATGGCCCCGAGAGCCTTGAAACGGCGAACAACCTTAGGACCCGTTTCCCTCAGGTCCCGTTTCTAAGACGAAGCCAGGACGAGGATCTATTCGGGGGAAGATAAATCGAGAATCTTTGAAATCCGGCGGCTCTGGAGGATGTATCGGGCGCAGCGGCCTTCCCATAGCGGTCCGGAACGCTCTGGAACGTAGTCATCCTCGTCCTAGTCCCGCCCGAGATTCCCCCCCTCGCGACGAGCGCAACCGACTGCGACTGCGACGCTCTGGAGCGCTCTGAGAGCGTCCCGGAACGCTCTGGAACGGAGTCATCCTCGTCCTAGTCCCGCCCGAGATCCCCCCCCCTCGCGACGAGCGCAGCCGACTGCGACTGCGACCGACCGTGACACGCCCACGGGAGAGGGCCAGCGAGAGACGCGGCCCGCGGAGGCCCCGCCTGCCGCGTCGCCGTGCTCCCCGCGGCAGGCCGCCACGCCGGCCACGGGGTCGAAGGAGAAGCCGTACTGGTAGGTCTTCTCCACCTCGCGGAGCTCCTCCTCCTCCTCCGCCTCCTGCGGCTCCGCCTCCTCCTCCCCCGCCTGTCTTCCTTCTCCTCCTCCTCTTCCTCCTCCTCCTCCTCCTCCTCCTCCTCCTCCTCCTCCTCATTGTGCCGTCAGGCCAAGGCAATTTTCAAATGCCTCGCCACCGCGGATAAGCGGTGCAGCCTGGGCTCCGTGTGGCAACGCCTGAACGCGGTGTGGGTCCGATGATGTCACGCTCCTTATCCCGCCCGCTCGCGGGTGCGATAAGGAACGGGCGGAGGGCGGCACTTCCCTCTGGGAGGTTCGTGGTCGTTCGTTGTCGTCCTTCGTGTCTCTTTTCGTCGTCGTGTCCGTCGCCCCTTTCCTCTTTGGGAGTTGCGGTACGGCCCTGGATTAAGTTCCGGGGTGGACGTTGTTTGCGCTCCTGGGCCGGAGAGTGGCCCTTCCCCCCTCCCCGCCCTGCTGCCGCCGCTGTCGCCGTTGCAGCTGTCAGGCCAGGGCTTTTAGTGCCCTGCCACCTCGGCCAAGAGGTGCGGCCTGGGCGCGGGGAGACCCCGATGGCACCTCCTGGTCTGAGGTGAACCGCCGTTGACGATCACGGAGGCGGGGCCCGTGGTTTCCCGCCTGCAACCTCTTGGTTGCAGTGCTCTTTGCCGCGGGCATACTGTTGCCGTGCTTGTGAGGGTGCGGGCGCTGGGCAACGCTCCGTGTATTGTCCCTTGGGCGCCGATCCCGACCCCCCGTGCGCCATTTTGTCGCGGGTGTAGGGCGGTCCTTGGTTTGCTCTTTTTTTGATTTCCTCCCTAAGTCACAGCGTTTCTGGCGCTATTGGGAGTTAGTCAAGGAAAGGATGCCGGAGGTCAGGTCCCAGCTTGTGTCCGTGATTCCCGCTTTTTGCGCGTGTGCCCTTGGTGTTGGCCGTTGGCCACTTTGGCCGTTGGCCAGGGCACGTTGGCCCGCGCTTTGCTGAGCGCCACGGTTTTGTTCTGCCTATTTGGGCCTGCAACAAAATCCTCCTCATTGTCCTCCTCCTCCTTGTCCTCCTCATCCTCCTCCTCTTCCTCCTCCTCCTCCTCCTCCTCTTCCTCCTCCTCCATTCCTGTTCATGATGAATATCTCCTCCCAGTCGTACCCCGAGGCCAGTCGGAAAGGTGGGCCTGGCATTTCGCCCGACACTTCCCTTCCATTTCAGATATGTGTGGCTCTCGCCTTCGCGGTGCGAACATTCATTTCACAAATTTGCAAGAGTGCCACGGATTGAAAAAAGTGGTTTACAAAATGTGCTTCTCGCCTTAGCGCCGCGCGCATTCGTTTATTTAGGAATGCATGAAGCCTATGGATTAACGTAAGGCTCGATTTCAACATGTGGCTCTCGCTTTAGCGCCGCAGACATTCGTTCGTAAAATTCGCAAGAGTTTGACGGATGCAACGAATGTTTAAATTGTGGCTCTTGCCTTAGTGCCGCCCACATTCGTCTTTTGTCAAAAATGCAAAAGTTTCGCTAGTTCTCATGGCTAACGTACAAGAGCTGGTGTTTTGGAGCGATTCAGGATTCTCAGGCAGCAAGAGTTACGTTGATTCGCGATGTTGACGTCCCAGGATCATCCAGACGCAACAGCAGGTTGACTCGTGGCGTTGAAGTCCTGAGAATGGTGTTCTGGTGCGCTTCAGGATTTTCACACGGTTGTCCCCCAACGGGAAACTTCCTGAGTGGAAATGAATCCGGTTAGGGCCCTATAGAGAGAGAGAGAGAGAGAGAGAGCTTGGAGGGAGGGTGTATTCCAGCATTGTTGCTGAGTCTTGGATTTGCATTCTTACTCCTCCTCCTCCTCCTCCTCCTCCTCCTCCTCCTCCTCCTCCTCCTCCTCCTCCTCCCCCTCCTCCTCCTCCTCCTCCCCCTCCGCCTCCTCCGCCTCCTCCTCCTCTCTTCGATGGTACACCGACTTTGATCAAAAAACAATCGCGCGTCTGTCCTCCTCCTGCTCCTTCTCCTCCTCCTCCTCCTCCTCCTCCTCCTCCTCCTCCTACTGCTTCTCCTCTCGGGGATACGTAAAAGTCGGGTTAGGGGGACTCGGGTTGGCCTGACGGGGCCGTCAGGAAAATGACGAGATCCAGTCGCGGCGGCGACGACGACGACGACTCAAACGGAAAAACGTCTCTCTTTTTCTCTCTCCCACACACACACACACCGAGGGGCCGACGGATTTGTTCGATCTGAGGTCCCCAGAAGAAGTTTAGACCCTATCCCCAGGGCGGGCTCTCCATCCCGAGTGGTTCTCTGACGGCCCGGGGGCCTGGCGAGTGCCCTGGCGAGGGCCGAATCCGGTGAATCCACGCCTTGAGTTTGTCAAGACGTTGGGCGTCTGGAAAGAAGGGGAGGAGGAACAGCAGGATGATGAGGAGGATAAGGACAGGCGGACTCGGCGATTGTTTCGATCAACGTCGGTATTGCATAGAAGGGAGGATCGGGAAAACGTAAGACTCGAGTGCGCTGGAACTCGGGTTCGCCTACGCTTTTTGATGAGCCCGCCCTGGATTTTGACGCTGCAGTTGTGTGGGATGTCTGCAGCGGGCGCTCGCGTCAAGTTTCAGATCGTCGTCGTCGTCGTCGCCAGTCCCAAGGAAGTTGAGAAACAATCAAAAAGGGAACGCCGTAGTTGAGTCGATTCCCTTACCCTTTTCCCTTTCCTTTCCCTTCCCTGACGCACGGGGGGGGGGGGGTCCTGGGCCAGAATGTCGCCCGCCGCCCCCCCCCCCGCACAGGGTCCCAGCGGATCCCAGGGGGGGGCGCCTACGGGGGTTCCGGGGGAGGTCCCGCCTTCATGGTCGGCGGCACCAGACGCAAGGTCTTCGCAAGAATACGGTGGGGGTATTGGGAGGAACCCTTTGATAAGGAATCCAGGGTCTGGAAGCCCGCGAAACTCCAATCGAGGCTTGGCCATGGGTATCACCGCCGCCCTCATCAAATAAGGAACCCTCCAGGGTTTGAAGCCTCCTGGGCGCATTCTTTAACCAAACGGATCTCTCGAGAGGAATTTGCAGAGTTCCATTTGAGGAGCCTCCTGGGCCGCCCTCGTCGCCGCGGCTAAAGTCACCCGTAAGTTCTGCACCCAGGGATCGGCACGAGGGGCAATTTCGAGGCCCAGACCTACTCCTCCTCCTCCTCTTCCTCCTCCTCCTCCTCCTCCTCCTCCTCCTCCTCGCACTCCTCCTCCCTCCCTCCTCCCTCCCTCCCTCCCTCCCTCCCTCCCTCCCTCCTTCTCCTCCTCCTCCTCCTCCTCGATCCTCGGTCCTCGATCCTCGAGGGGAAAGGTTGTGGGTCATATGTGCATTTGCTGCCTGCCGAGTTGTACAAAGTTGCAAGAGATGTATGTGCCACTGTTCAAGCTTCGATCGACAATGTATGCACAATCCCAGTTCGAGACTGGCCGCAAGCAGTGCGTTCACCTCATGTGCCTTTTGACACACGGCTTTGACGGATTGTCTGACTGTGCCTTTGCTCGGGGATACCCGGGGACCCCCTGCAGAGGCCTCCAGAGGCTTCCAGCCGTCGGGGGGCCCGCCAAGGTGCGCATCCCGACCGTGAAATCCCCCCAAATGCGGCCGTCCCCGTATCGCCGATGCACTGGCGACGTCGGGACGGAAAACATCGAATTCCAGATAGCGCCGAGTCGCCGATGCGGCGCGATCCTACGACCCCATCCACTCAGGCCCTATTTGGGAGGACCTTCCCTCCTCGTCATCGTAATCTGTCCCTCGACTTCTCATCCCCCTCCTCCTCCTCCTCCTCCACCTCCGCCTCTTCCTCCTCCTCCTCCTCCTCTTCCTGCTCGTCTTGCTCGTCCTCCCCCGCCCCCATCGGTCGGTCGGTCGGTCGGGTCCTAAAAGCGTTCGGTAGAACGCCGCCTATCCTAAGTTCGATGGGGAATGTCAAGCAGAGCCAGGAAGCGAAGACAACAACACGAGAGAGGGGGCCATCTTCCAATCCAATTCCGAAGCCCAAGATGGGCATCCATGCCGACGGTCACTCGGATCGGCGCGATCATCTCCTCGAAATCCAGGCCGGGCCCGAAACGTCCCAAGAAAAGAACGTCGGAACAAGCCTGCCGATTTATTTGGCGAGAGAAGCAGCCAAGGAATCATGATAAACGGGGCACAACCAAATGCATAATAATAATTTCTCGGAGGTCTGAGCGGACTTCTTGCATCGGCGCTGGACCCCCTCTCTTGCGCGCGGAGCGCGCCAAATGCGGGCGCCAGATGCGGCGCCAGAGGCGCCGCCAGGTGGGCCCAGAGTCGATCCAAGAAATCCGCGCGGCGCTCCGAAAACGTACGGTTATGCCATGTGTTGTCCCTCGAAGGAAATACGGCTGGACGTACAGCCAAACATATGATCAAGAAAACTATAATTTAAGAAATCGGGGCCCGCTTCCTGGACGCTTCTGAAAAGAAACCTGGGCCAATGTCTGCAACTAGCGCTGGAGGGGCGAACGTGTTAAACAAACTGGGCCAACTTCTTGGCAAGTTGGTTAAGAAAACCCTGCAGAGCTAAAAGGGGAAAGGTTTCTGGATCAAATGCTCGACTGCAAGATGGAAGAACATCTTTCGGGAACATCAAACCCTCCGCCGGCCAAACTGAAGAACATTCGAGCGTACCTTACCCCAGGACGCACGAGAACATTCAGCAATCGCGAAAAGCATTCGGGCACCTTCCCCGAACCGCACGAGGACACCCTCCCCGAACCGACCTCGATCTTCTACCTCGGTCCGACCGTGGGGGAAGACAAAGGGCGAGGCTGCGGCTCGGCAGTCGCGTGGCCGAACGAAGCGTGCGCAGCCGAAACAGCCCCTGGCGAGCTGCAGCGTGCTCTGGGTCTGTCCCCCCCCCCCGCAAAGGGCAGCCGTGGCGGAGCAGGCGCAGGGCAGAGCGCAGAGGGCGGGCAAGAGAGGGGGGCGGGGGGTAGAGGGGTAGGGGGGCACAACGGCACCTCGCGTTTTTGAATTGTTCGATGTCTTCTCTCTCTCCCTCTCTCTCTTTCTCTCTTTCTCTATTTCTCTCTCTCTCTCTCTTTCTCTCTCTTTCTCTCCTTCCCCCTCTCTCTCTCCCTCTCTCTCTTTCCCCCTCTCTCTCTCTCTTTTCTCTCTCCCTCGCTCTCTCTTCCCCTCTGTCGGAGGACGCCCAGAGTGATTCTCTTTCGTGCGAGGGGGTACAAGATGATTCCTTTTGTTGCGGAATTGCAGATCAATTCCCTTTGTGGGGGGTTACACATAGATTTCCGTTGTGTGTGGGGGGGGGTCCAAATCGATTCCTGGGTGCGTGGGACGGGAGGGTCTGGCCGCCCTGGGGGAAGGCTCCAGGAAGAAAGCAACCACAAAAAAAACGATTCCCTGAATCCACTGGCCCGTTTTCTTTCTGGGTCAGGAAAAACTGGGCCAATGGATCCACAGGGCCGTTTTTGTGTTGCTGGGATCGTTCCCCCAAGGCCAGACCCTCCCCTCCTCCGCCACAAAAAAAATCAATGTGTACCTCCTCACACAAAAAGAATGTGTGAACCCCCACAAAGGGAGTCGATTTGAAATCCCGCCACAAAAAAATGTGTAGCCCCCCCCCCCCACACAGGAAATCCACTTGCAATCCCCACACAGAGGCACACAGAGACCCTACTGTACCTCCTCACACAAACAGGAATTGATTCGACCCCCCCCCTCCCCCCACACCCCGCATAACAAAAACATCGGTTTGCAACTCCGCGACAAAAAGGAATCTGTTTGAAGCCCCCACGAAAACGGAACCACTGCGTACCCCCGCAACGGAAACCAATGCGCATTCCCTCGCACCAGCGGAATCTATGTGTGACCCCCACACACAGAGGGACCCAGAGAGGGAGACCCTCAATCATCTCCAGATCCTTCCCGGTTCCCCCTAGAAGGAGGAGGGGCAGGAGGAGGAGGCGGAGGAGGAGTTTCCCTTCCCATCCCCCCAGGAAGGAGGATGCGGAGGAGGAGGCTCATGCGGAGGAGGAGGAGGAGGATCCCTTTTCTCTCAGGACGGAGGAGGAGGTCCCCGTCACTTCGCTCTCCCTTAGGAAAAGGGAGGAGGGTCCTTCGCTCCCCTTTCCTTCAGGGCGCGGGAGGAGAAGGTCCTCCCCTTCCCTTTCCGCCAGAAGGAGGAGGAAGACGTACAGGTTGGAAAGGAGGTGTCTTCCCTTCCCCTTGCCTCGGGGGAAAAGAAGAAGAGGTCTCCTTCCTGTTCCTTCCTATCAGAAGGAGAAAGAAGAGGAGGAGGAGCAGGGCCACTCCCCGCCTTTCCCTCCGGAAGGAAGATGATGATGAGGCCCCTTCCCTCCACTTTCCCTCAGGAGGAGGATGGGTAGAAAAAGATGGATAATCCCCCGCCCCTTCCTCTCCCCCAGGAAGATAGAGGAGGAGGTGTCCTCCTCTTCCCTGCCCCCCGGGAAGGAGGACGATGAGGAGGCTCATTCGCTTGCCTTTCCCTCAGAAGGAGGAGGAGAAGGATGAGGCTCATTCCTTTCATTCTCCCTCAGGAAGGTCAGGTGTGCCAGGCGCCTGCGCGGCGCATCAGCAGGGCAACTATTTGCCTTCCCTTCCCTCGGGAAGGAGGAGGGGGAAATTCCTTGCCTTCCCTGCCCTCAGGAAGGAGAAGGAAGAGGAGGAGGTTCCCTCCCTCCCTTACCTTCAGGACGGAGAAGGAGGAGGTTCCCCCTTGCCCTTTTCTCTCATGCATGAGAACGAGGAATATGTTAATTCCCTGCCTTTTTCCTTCAGGATACAGGAGGATAATGAGATACCTTCCCTTCCCTTCCCCTCAGAGAAAGGGGCGGGGGATGCTCCTTCCTGCCCGACCCTTCATCATGCAGATCCACATGGGGGTGGCGTCGACGGGGGGGGCGAAAGTTGAGCGCGCCGTCCGGCGCGAGATGATCTTTAGTTTCCTCGGAGGGTGCCCATTGCGCGCGAGTGTTTCACCGTCGCGGTGCCCATGTTGC
>CAUYUJ010019704.1:0-17500 GCA_963575745.1 Prorocentrum cordatum
AAAGAAGCACAAAGAGGCCCCAAGGGACGAGGCAAGAAGAGGTGGAAGACGACGACGACCACGAAGAGAGACATCCAGACACGACGCGGAGGAGCATGTCACGTTTTACGACTCTCCCAAGCCTCGGAACACGAGGTGTTAAGCGTTACGGAGTCCTATGCACTCCTCGAACAGTCGCCACCCGGAGTACCAGGTCGGCACGGTGGCGGGACTTGCCGCAAGCAGTCTGCGATACCATACACCACAAGCATGCACACAAGGAAAACAAGCAGTAGAAGCTTAGTGCATTGCCTGTGCGTGAACAGAGACAAGCATCGAGATCGTCGTTGGCACCGTTTGTTGAACCTCCACTTCTCCCTACTTTCTGGGCGCTCCCCCACCCACATCGCTCTCCATCCCCCTCTCGGGTCGGACACATGGAGGGGTTAGCGAATCAGCTCACGCTGATGGTTTTCCGGGCGCCTCCCGGCGTCCAGTGGCGCCAATGCATCAAGGAAAGAGGCCCGGCGGCAGGGCCGACACCAGCTGAACGCAGCAGATTTTTGGAACCCCCCTCTCCCTATCCCTCCCCTCTTCCGCCCGATCCGACCCTTGCCCTCCGCCCCCCCCCCCTGGCTCCCGGTTCGGCACGCCAAAGTCGGAGCAGACGACGCCCCTTTTTGCTGCGTCGCCCAGGCGCCCTCAGAACCTGGGCCTGCGCCCCGTTCAGTCGCCCCCAGAGGCCGCTGCCTCTGAGAGGGGGTGAAGTCCCACCCCGAGCGACGCAGAAAAACGGGCGTCGTCTGCGCCGACTTTGGCGCGTCAGCTGCGCCGAGGAAGGTCACGCGTAAGCGCCCTCGTCTCGAATCTAGCGCGCCGCGCTGGCCGCCGGCGTAAGCCGCCTCGAACGGTTTCTGCGCCGTCTCGCTTCAGACCCCCTTCTTCATCGTCGCTCAGGACTGGGCCTGCGCCCCAAGGACCATCTGAGACTCGAGGCGGGGGGCTGGGCCCGCCCTCTTCCCCCACCCACCCCGCCCCCTTGGTGCGAGGAGGGGAGGGGAGCCAGCCTCCTCCCCCTCCTCCTCCTCCTCCTCCTCCTCCTCCTCCTCCTCGTCCTCCTCCTCCTCCTCCTCCTCCTCCTCCTCCTCCTCCTCCTCCTCCTCCTCCCCCAGCATCATAATCATCAGCATCATCATCACCATCAGCATCAGCAGCATCGTCATCATATCCAGATTCATCATCATCATCATCATCATCATCAGCAGCAGCAGCAGCAGCAGCATCTTCATCATCATCATCATCATCATCAGCAGCAGCAGCATCAGCAGCAGCAGCATCAGCATCATCCTCATCCTCATCCGCCTCCTCTTCCCTCTCCTCCTCCTCCTCCTCGTCCTCTCCAAGGCGAGAGCTACCCGATATGCCGTGGCTTCTGAGCGCGACACGCCGTCGTGGGGAACCCATCAGCGCACTGTCGACGAAACACAGCGCCTTCGGGTACAGACGAAGGCGGACCTTTCCCGAGGTCCATCTTGTGGATATTCACCCTGTGACCGTTTTTGACGGCCTGGGGGCCCGAAACGGCCACTGGAGAGACCGAACAAGTCAGCGAAAACCTTGTCGAGCCCAGAACCTATCGAATCTGACCCCCCTTCCTGCTGTCATCGCCCCGACTACAGTCAACCCGCATCATAAGGACGGGCGGTAAGGATGCAAGGGCCTTGGAAGAAGGCCATGTGACACTTTTTCGAACGAGATTGGCCAGCGAAAGTCGCTAAGGATGGGCCGAGGAGGCAAAGATGCAAGGGTACCCTTCGGGAAGGTTGTCCATCCTTACTGTGCGGGTTGCCTGTAGTTCTGCCAGCCGCTGGCCTCGGCCCCCTGAGGAAGGCGCCGCACCCCACGGCCCCCGGAAGAGAGCAGCCCCAGCGGGCCCCCGCGGAGGGTGCAGGACGGAGGGCTCTCCCTCGGCGCCAGAGAAAGCGCCCTCCAGTGGAGTCCACCCCCTCCCGCGGGGAAAGGCCATAGGTCCAACGCATTGAAAAATCAAGGCGGCGGTTTTCGCAATTTTCGGCCTATAGGGGCCCTCGCCGGGCCCTGGGACTGTCAAACATCGACTAAGGATGAAACACCTGTCCTGGGAACTGGGTCGAGACTTCTGGGGACTCCGTATACAAAACATGATGGACCCACGAACCCGGAAAGGGATATAGACATGTGGAGCATGGACACGTTTTTATGATACCCAACTGGGCAACACCTCACGAAACATCCCACGAGACACTTCACGAAACATCCCACGAGACACCTCACGAAACATTCCACGAGACAACTCACGAAACATTCCACGAGACACCCCGCGAAACATTCCACGAGACACCCCACGAAACATTCCACGACGACAGGCAACCACTCAACCAAGGCGGTGTGGTCGTGCTGGGGAGAGGTCGTGCTGGGGTGTGGTCGTGCTGGGGGGTGGTCGTGCTGGGGGGTGGTCGTGCTGGGGGGGTGGTCGTGCTGGGCTCTGTGGGTGTGCTGGGGTGTGGTCGTGCGGGGGGTGAAGGTTGTGACTGAGGTGTCCGCACCCTGTGATTTATCGATCGGGATTTCAACATGATGGACCCACGAACCCGGAAAGGGATATAGACATGTGGAGCATGGGCACGTTTTCAAGATACCCAACGGGGCAACACCTCACGAAACATCCCACGAGACACCTCACGAAACATCCCACGAGACACCTCACGAAACATTCCGCGAGACACCTCACGAAACATTCCAGGAGACACCCCGCGAAACATTCCACGAGACACCCCCCGAAACATTCCACGAGACACCCCGCGAAACATTCCACGACAACAGGCAACCACTTCAACCCAAGGCGGTTGTGGTCGTGCTGGGGAATAAGATTGTGGTCGTGCTGGGGTCTGTGGTCGTGCTGGGGGGTTGGTCGTGCTGGGGTGTGGGTCGTGTGGGGGGGGGTGGTCGTGGCTGTGGGGGGGTGGTTGTTGCTGGGGGCGGAGGTCGTGCTGGGGCTTTTTTTTTTTCGTTTGGTCGTGCTGGGGGCGTGGTCGTGCTGGGGGTGTGGTCGTGCTGTGGTGAGGTCGTGCTTGGGGTGTGTGGTCGTGCTGGGAGTGTGTTTGCTAGGGTGGGGTCGTGCTGGGTTTGGGGTTCGTGCTGGGGTGGGGTCGTGCTGGGGTGTGGTCGTGCGGGGTGTGGTCGTGCTGGGGTGTGGTCGTGCTGGGGTGTGGTCGTGCTGGGGAGTGGTCTTGCTGGGGTTGTGGTCGTGCTGGGGCGTTGGTCGTGCTGGGCGTTGGTCGTGCTGGGGGGGTCGGTCGATGCAGGGTGGTGGTGTGCTGGGCTCGTGGTCGATCTGGGCTGTGGTCGTGTGGGGTATGTGGTCGTGCTGGGGCGTGGTCGTGCTGGGGTGTGGTCGTGCTGTGGTGAGGTCGTGCTGGGGTGTGGTCGTGCTGGGGTGTGGTCTTGCTGGGGTAGGGTCGTGCTGGGGTCGGGTCGTGCTGGGGTGTGGTCGTGCTTGGGTATGGTCGTGCTGGGGTGGGGTCGTGCTGGGGTGGGGTCGTGCTGGGGTCTGGTCGTGCTGGGGTGTGGTCGTGCTGGGGTATGGTCGTGCTAGGGTGGGGTCGTGCATTTCGCTCGAGACATCCTGCCAAAATTCCAGGAAATCGTACAAAAACAAAGGTATTAGTCGAGACATCATCGAAATTCCTTCGCGCGGGGCGCTTTTCCGCGTCGCGGTCGGCTCTGCAAAACAAGCGTTTCGCTCGAGACATCCTCGGCAAACTCTGCGGAGCAAGCGTTTCGCTCGAGACATCCTCAACACACGAAAAAGTGGCCCGCACCCTGTGATTTATCGATCGGGATTTCAAAAACAAGCGTTTCGATCGAGACATCCTCAAATTTTAATTCGCCGGCCTCCTTCGACCTCGTTATTTATCAGGGAAAAAATTCGCCGGCCTCCCTCAAGTTGGCACCGGGGGACAGGTTTACCTACTAAAAGAGAACCCTGGGCCCCCGCCCTTTCCGGGAACAAGCGTTTCGCCTGAGACTTCCTCAAATTTTAATCCGCCGGCCTCCTTCGACCTCGATATTTATCAGGGAAAGAATCCGCCGGCCTCCTTCAAGTTGGGCACGGGGGGATATGTTTACATACTAAAAGAGAACCCTGGGCCCACGCCCTTTCCGGGAATAATTAACATGATGGACCCACGAACCCGGAAAGGGATTTTTAAGGACATGTGCAGCATGGTCACGTTTTCACGTAACCCAACTGGGCGACATTCTCACGAAACATCCCACGAGACACCCCGCCGAAAACATTCCCACGAGAACCTCACGAAACATTTCACGAGACACCTCACGAAACTTTCCACGAGCCCCCCTTTGAACATTCCACGAGAACCACGAGACACCCACGAACAGGCAACCACTCAACAGACACGCACGAAAATTCCACGGGGGGTGCGACTGGGTGTGGTCGTGCTGGGTGTGGTCGTGCTGCGGGGGGGTGTGCTGGGGACTGTGGTCGTGCTTGGGTGTGGTCGTGCTGGGGTGTGGTCGTGTGGGGGGTGGTCGTGCTGGGGGGGTGGTCGTGCTGGGGGGTGGGTCGTGCTCGGGGGGCGGTGTAGTTGTGGGGGGCTGGGCCGTGGTCGAGACACCCCGCGAAACATCCCACGAGACACCTCACGAAACATTCCACGAGACACCTCACGAAACATTCCACGAGACACCCTTTGAAACATTCCACGAGAAACCCCACGAACAGGCAACCACTCAACCAGACACGCCACGAAACATTCCACGGGGGTGCGACTGGGTGTGGTCGTGCTGGGGTGTGGTCGTGCTGGGGTGTGTTCGTGCTGGGGAGTGGTCGTGCTGGGGTGTGGTCGTGCTGGGGTGTGGTCGTGCTGGGGGGTGGTCGTGCTGGGGGGGTGGTCGTGCTGGGGGGTGTCGTGCTGGGGCGTGGTCGTGCTGGGGCGTGGTCGTGCTGGCGTGGTCGTGCTGGGGTGTGGTCGTGCTGTGGTGAGGTCGTGCTGGGGTGTGGTCGTGCTGGGGTGTGGTCTTGCTGGGGTAGGGTCGTGCTGGGGTCGGGTCGAGCTGGGGTGTGGTCGTGCTGGGGTATGGTCGTGCTGGGGTGGGGTCGTGCTGGGGTGGGGTCGTGCTGGGTCTGGTCGTGCTGGGGTGTGGTCGTGCTGGGGTATGGTCGTGCTAGGGTGGGGTCGTGCATTTCGCTCGAGACATCCTGCCAAAATTCCAGGAAATCGTACAAAAACAAAGGAATAGTCGAGACATCATCGAAATTCCTTCGCGCGGGGCGCTTTTCCGCGTCGCGGTCGGCTCTGCAAAACAAGCGTTTCGCTCGAGACATCCTCGGCAAACTCTGCGGAGCAAGCGTTTCGCTCGAGACATCCTCAACACACGAAAAAGTGGCCCGCAAAGAGAGTGGCCCGCACCTGTGATTTATCGATCGGGATTGGAGAAAAACATGATGGGACCCACGAACCCGGAAAGGGGATATGTGACTTAGAACTGATGTGGAGCATGGGCACGTTTTCACGATACCCATCGGGGCAACACCTCACGAAACATCCCACGAGACACCTCACGAAACATCCCACGAGACACCTCACGAAACATTCCGCGAGACACCTCACGTAACATTCCAGGAGACACCCCGCGAAACATTCCACGAGACACCCCACGAAACATTCCACGACGACAGGCAACCACTCAACCAAGGCGGTGTGGTCGTGCTGGGGAGTGGTCGTGCTGGGGTGTGGTCGTGCTGGGGGGTGGTCGTGCTGGGGCGTGGTCGTGCTGGGGGGGTGGTCGTGCTGGGGGGTGGTTGTGCTGGGGCGTGGTCGTGCTGTGGCGTGGTCGTGCTGGGGCGTGGTCGTGCTGGGGTGTGGTCGTGCTGTGGTGAGGTCGTGCTGGGGTGTGGTCGTGCTGGGGTGTGGTCTTGCTAGGGTGGGGTGTGCTGGGGTGGGTCGTGCTGGGGTGGAAGCGTGCTGGGTGTGGTATTCGCGGCCGGGTTTTCGTCGTGCTGGGGGCGGTGGTCGTGCTGGGGCGTGCTCTTCGTGCTTGCTGGGGTGTGTCGTGCTGTGGTTGCTGGTGAGAGTTCGTGCTGGGGTGTGGTCGTGCTGGGTGTGGTCTTGCTGGCAGGTAGGGTCGTGCTGGGGCGTCCGTGGTCGTGCTGAGGCGTGGTCGTGCTGGGGCGTGGTCGTGCTGGGGTGTGGTCGTGCTGTGGTGAGGTCGTGCTGGGGTGTGGTCGTGCTGGGGTGTGGTGAGGTCGGGATTTCAAAAACATGCGTTTCGCTCGAGACATCCTCAAATTTTAATTCGCCGGCCTCAAAAACAAGCGTTTCGCTCGAGACATCCTCAAATTTTAATTCGCCGGCTCGTTATTTATCATGGAAAAAATTCGCCGGCAATTCGCCGGCTCGTTATTTATCAGGGAAAATATTCGCCGGCAATTCGCCGGCTCGTTATTTATCAGGGAAAAAATTCGCCGGCCTCCTTCAAGCAGGCACCGGGGGACTAGTTTACCTATTAACATGAAAGAGAACCATGGGATCTTGCCCTTCCGGGTACCAAGGTTTATTTCCGCTCGAGAATCCTCAAATTTTAATTCGCCGGCCTCCTTCGACCTCGATATTTATCAGGGAAAAAATTCGCCGGCCTCCTTCAAGTTGGCACCGGGGGACAGGTTTACCCACTAAAAGAGAACCCTGGGCCCAGGCCCTTTCCGGGAAAAATGAACACGACATCGGACCTCTTGGACCCGGGCCTCCCCCAGCACGCAGCCCTGCGACCCTGGCGACTCCACGCTTTCGAGCCCGGACGTGTTCGCCCAGTCTCGGGCCCCGGGACCCTCACAGATCGGCCTGGCTCAAAACGTTTCGGAGAAAGATGGGGCCCGGGGCTCCGATCGTGACTTCTCACGACGCCTCAATTGACTACCTACCAAGCCACCCCAACCCAACCCGAAGTCACCGTTGGGCTCGTCGATATCATGTGGGGGGGCACTTCAGAACAACCACGATGGAACCCGCACACCCCGAACCCGAAATTTGAGGCGGTCCAGGGCCTTCGGGCTGGGTGGGGGTGGCGTAGTGAAATGTCGCCGCGCCGTTTCTCGACGCGCCCAAGTGGACGACGCCGACACCACGGCAAACCCACGGCAAACCCTGCGTCCCGCGCCCAAGCAGACGAAGACGGCACCGAGGCAAACCCACTGCAAGCCCTGCGCCCGAGGCGGAGTCTGCTTTGGCGGCCGAGACGCCCTCCCAAAGACGTAAAGCTGCGCATCGGAGCAAACTGCGCGGCGATACATATTTTTTCGAGACGCCGGATCGCAAGACTTTGACCCCCTTACCCGTCGGGGCCGGCCTCTCCTGCCCCAGGCCGCTCTCTTGTGCTGGCCCCCCGGGTGGGGCCGGCAGCGGCCCGTTTTGCCATCGCTCAGAGATCCCGTGCCCGTGGGCCGTGTGGTTTCGTGCGTTTTTGCTGTCCCAAGATGGTTCAAGGTGTTCCAAGATGGCCCAGGGTTTTTCTCATGAGCAAAGGCACTCACAGAGGGGTCATCGAACTTCCCACTGGCTCACATCGGGCCGACAGGAAGAGGAGCCGAAACAGAGCTAGAAAAGGGAGTCCGACGGTGGTCCAGACTTTGGTGGCGCTGGCCTCGCCGCGTAAAATGCACACGCCCAAGCGGTGCCAGGTTCCTGCGGAGGGCGGGAAATGACGAACAAGCGCGCCTGTCGTAGCTGTGTCCCGAGAGGGGGCCCTCCGCGCCGACGCCTTCGGCTCCTCCCCCCGCGCGCGATGGCCACGCTGTCCCCGCCCTGGCACAAGGGAGACGGGCTCCTGGAGGCCTCCCAGATGTGGTCGGAGTGGATGGGGTCGGAGGACCGCGCCGCATCGCCAATGCGTCGCCGATACATCGGCGATGCATCGCCGACGTCGGCGGGGCATCGCCGCCGTCGGCGTGAAGAAAATCGGGATCCACATCGAGCCACACCGCCGATGCATCAGCGATGCGGCTCGATCCTCTGACCCATCTACTCGGACCCGGCTCGTTCTTTACGGCGATCCTGCTCGGGGAGACGTAAGATTCGGGTTAGGGGGACTCGGGTTGGCCCGACGGGGCCATCATGAAAATGACGCGACGCAGTCTGAAATCTGACGCGAACTCCCGCTGCAACATGATGGACCCACGAACCCGGAAAGGGATATAGACATGTGCAGCATGGTCACGTTTTCACGATATCCAACTGGGCGACACCTCACGAAACATCCCACGAGACACCCCGCGAAACATCCCAGGAGACACCTCACGAAACAACCCACGAGACACCTCACGAAACATTCCACGAGACACCCCGTGAAACATTCCACGAGACACCCCACGAACAGGCAACCACTCAACCAGACACCCCACGAAACATTCCACCGGGGTGCGACTGGGTGTGGTCGTGCTGGGGTGTGGTCGTGCTGGAGTATGGTCGTGTTGGGGTGTGGTCGTGCTGGGGTGTGGTCGTGCTGGGGGGTGGTCGTGCTGGGGGGTGGTCGTGCTAGGGGGGTGGTCGTGCTGAGGGGCGGTCGTGCTGGGGCGTGGTCGTGCTGGGGCGTGGTCGTGCTGGGGCGTGGTCGTGCTGGGGTGTGGTCGTGCTGTGGTGAGGTCGTGCTGGGGTGTGGTCGTGCTGGGGTGTGGTCTTGCTGGGGTGGGGTCGTGCTGGGGTGTGGTCGTGCTGGGGTGTGGTCGTGCTGGGGGGTGGTCGTGCTGTGGTGGGGTCGTGCTGGGGTGGGGTCGTGCTGGGGTGTGGTCGTGCTGGGGTGTGGTCGTGCTGGGATGTGGTCGTGCTAGGGTGGGGTGGGGCTGCGGGCGGGGGTCGTGCTGGGGTTGTGGTCGTGCTGGGGTTGTGGTCGTGTGGGGTGTGGTCGTGCTGGGGCGTGGCTGTTGCTGGCGGTGGGGGCGTGTGATTTCTTACGCTATGTGCTGGGGTGGGGTCGTGCTGGGGTGTGGTCGTGCTGGGGGGTGTTCGCACCTGTGATTTATCGATCGGTCGTATGGGGTGTGGGTCGTGCTGGGGTGTGGTCGTGCTGGGGAGTGGACGTGCTGGGGTGTGGTCATGTGCTGGGGGGTGGTCGTGTCTGGAGGGGTGGTCGTGCTGGGGGGGTGGTCGTGCTGGGGGGTGGTCGTGCTGGGGGATTGGGGTGGGCTGGGGGGTGGTCGTGCTGGGGCGTGGTCGTGCTGGGGATGTGTTCGTGCTGTGGTGAGTCGTGTCTGGGGGGTGGTCGTGTGGGGTGTGTCGTGCTGTGGTGTGTTCGTGCTGGGGTGTGGTCGTGCTGGGGCGTGGTCGTGCTGGGCGTGGTCGTGCTGGACATCCTGCCAAAATTCCAGGAAATCGTACAAAAAACAAAGGAATTAGTCGAGACATCATCGAAATTCCTTCGCGCGGGGCGCTTTTCCGCGTCGCGGTCGGCTCTGCAAAACAAGCGTTTCGCTCGAGAAATCCTCGGCAAACTCTGCGGAGCAAGCGTTTCGCTCGAGACATCCTCAACACACGAAAAAGTGGCCCGCACCCTGTGATTTATCGATCGGGATTTCAAAAACAAGCGTTTCGCTCGAGACATCCTCAAATTTTAATTCGCCGGCCTCCTTCGACCTCGTTATTTATCAGGGAAAAAATTCGCCGGCCTCCCTCAAGTTGGCACCGGGGGACAGGTTTACCCACTAAAAGAGAACCCTGGGCCTGAGCCCTTTCCGGGAAAAATCATACGAAAACTGGACCGTCAAACTCCAGGACGCGCTCGTCGAAAGACGTCGGCAAACCCGAGTTCTGGCGCACGCGAGTCTTACGTTGCCCCGACCTGCACTCACCCCTGGACGGAGCTCTCTTAGGCTGCATTTTGACCAGGATCCCCACGGGGAATCCAGCAGACGAGAGGCAAGGCCCCAGAGGGCTGACAGAGGCCACGCAGAAGTCTCGACCCCGAAGCCTCGAACCTCCACGGGGGAGGCCCTTCTTCTCCGCGCCGAGGCGCGCGCGCGTCGCGCGCGGCAGCCCCGCTCCAGCCCGACGCCCTCGGGTCGGACGACAGGGGGGATAGCACAGAGGCCCAGAGATCCGATGTCGTGACTTCTGTCGACAGGGGGCCCCCGGAAGTCGCAACCCGCTCCCCAGGACTGGTGTTTCGTCCTGAGTCGGTTTTGGACGGTCCCGGGGCCCGGCGAGGGTAGGCCGAAAGTTGCGAAAAACCTACGCCTTGATTTCTTCGTTACGTTGGATCTCTGGGGAGGGGAATTGCGAAGCCGCTGCACGCAGCTGCTCTGCGTGGCGCCGCCCTGGGCGCTGGTGCGCGCGCCCGGAGGCAGGACCACACGCCCAGCTGCACGCGGCAGATGTCGTAACTACCCCCCCCTTCGGAGGGCGAGGGATCGGGGGGAACCGGCTCGGGGGGAAGGGGAACATTGACATGAGTCGGCGATGCATCGCCGAGAGTTCAGCGACGACAACCCCCCGATAGCTGAACGGCCTGTTCCTATGGTGGGGGGGGGGCCTGGCCACGATCGGTAATGAATGGACGATGGGGGTCGCGATGCTTGACCCCCTGGGTCCGTGCCCACCTGTAATTGCCCCAACCCCCCCTCTCCAAAACCCGGAATATCGTTAAACCGATCCCCATCCCCACTGGCATGGCCTTGGGCATTGACCCCTCTGGCTGGCTTACCCCCCTTGGGACAAGGTCCTAGGTGGGGATGTGGGGTGTTCCCCTCCGGTGTCGCGGGGCCTCCATCCCACCCCTGGGGGGGGTGGGCTGGCGGGGCTGAGATCATGGCTCGGGGGCGACGACGGGGGCGAATAGGGCAATACATGTACCCAGGGGCGCCGATGGTCAATGCCTTCGGCGAGGCTCCGTCGCCTCCGAATGGCCCACGTGGGGATGGGGCTCGGGTAGGCGATGCTGACCTCGCCCAGCCCCCCCCCTCGTCCGACCCGACGCCCGCCAGCGCTGCTGGCCGCTGCTGGCCGCCGCTGGCGGCGGTCTCCGCGCTGGCGGCCTCTCCGTCAGTCCTCGCACGACGGCTCCCGAGAGACACGGGCCTCGTCTCGTGCCCAGGCCTCCTCTCCCCCCGCCCGCCCCTCCTGAGACCCTGGCGACTCGATTTTTTCGAGCCGGGCGTTTTCGCATAATTTCGAGCCCAGGGACCCTCTCAGATCAATATGGCTAGAACAACGACGCAGAAAGATGGGATCTGGGGCTCTAGGCGTGATTTTTGACGGTGTTGCATTTTTTTCGCTACGACGGATCTCAGGGTCTCGTCCTCCTCCTACTTCGTCTCAGTCGTCGCGTCGTCGTCGTCGTAAAGCCGTCGTCGGCGGCAGCGGCAGCGGCATCGGTTTATCTGGCTCGGCGCCAGCAAGGCTGTCTCGGCGCTGGCATGTGTGGCGTGCCCGCGCGGATCAAGCTGGAGCCATCCGAGCTGCTGTGACCCCGCGGGGTGCTCGGCGTGGCCTGAGGAGACAACGGGCCTCCGGGCATCGAGAAAAAGACAACAACAAAAAGCGGCGGGGGCTTCCGTTTTTTTTTCGCTTCGGGCACCCAGGGCCGCTCCCGGGCTCTGGGGCCAGCAAAAAGAACAGAGCAGCCAAGCGGAGCCGGGACGGGATCGACAGCTCTGGAGGGGGGGGGGGGACACAGAGCACGACGCCAGAGGTCTGGGACTGGGGCGGGCCCTGGTCTGGAACCGGGGCCGGCCCTGGGAGAGGGTCCCCTTGGCTGCCGCGGCCCACGCCGCGCGGCCACGTAGACACCCATCCTGGGGCCAGGACTGCCTGGCCAGTCGGCGTCGGGGTCTAGTTCTAGGTCGGGCATGTCCTCCTACCGGCGGATTTTGGAAAAAGAGTAAAACGACAAAAACGAAAAGGTTTCGAAAAGAGTCGAAAACAAATAATCACAAAATCGTCCCCAGACTATTTTTTTACTCCTTTTGACTATTCCTTCTTTATAAGAATCAATTAGCGGGACGCGCCCGACCCAAACCTCCTCCACGCCCAAGAGTTGTGTGCGCACGCTGCCGCTGGCTGCGGCGGGGCGCGGAGGAGGAGGAGGAGGAGGAGGAGGAGGAGGAGGAGGAGGAGGAGGAGCGGAGGAGGAGGAGGAGGAGGAGGAGGAGGAGAGTGAGAGGAGGGAGGAGAGGAGATGAGGAGGAGAGGAAGGAGAGGGGAGGAGAGGAGGAGGAGGAGGAGGAGGAGGGGGGGAGGAGGAGGAGGAGGAGGAGGAGGAGTGGAGGAGGAGGAGAGGAGGAGGAGGAGGAGGAGGAGGAGGAGGAGGAGGAGGGGAGGAGGAGGAGGAGGAGGAGGAGGAGGAGGAGGAGGAGGAGAGGAGGAGGAGGGAGGGGAGGGGGAGGAGGAGGAGAGAGGAGGAGGGGAGGGTGGGGGGAGGGGGAGGAGGGGGGGATGGGAGGAGGGCGAGGAGGGGAGGAGCGCGGCGCCCAGGACGGGGCGCGCGGTCGCGGCCAGAGCGAGTGCGTGCACGGCGCGCCGGTGTGCGCGGCGGCGGGGCGCCGCGCGGCGATGGCCGCCGAGGGCGCGGGGGGCGGCACTGGGCGGGAAGCAGGACATAATGCCAGGTGCGCACGGCCCGAACATACAGCGTAGCCATCATGCAGCATATATCGTCTCCCGAGCGGTATGGCTAGACGGCGCCCGCCACGGAGCTTGTACTATATACAAGATTTCCCGGCGGGCGCGCGTCGCCCGGGGGAGGGCGACGCACACATCGTAGTGGTTGAGGAAAACAATTATCGTGTTGGGAGTAAGGGGTCGGGAGGATGAAGGGTATGAGGAATTGCATTCAGATGCAATGCGCGATACCTTCGACCGCCTACGGGTAATGATATCCCTATTTCTGTCCACCCCATCCTCCCAACCCGAGAACTTTCTTCCTGATTCGTATGTTGGGGGGGCCGCCCCTTGATGCAACCAAAACTGGGTGCAGGCCAGCAAGATCTCGTCGTGGAGCCCTGGCGCGAAGCCCAGGGTTGCCGTCCGGAGGGCTTGGGGCCCCATGGGGGAGGACGCCGGGCCCTGCGGCGCCCGCCCTGGGGTCAGGAGCACGCGGTGCGGACCTCCCCGCAGGTGCATCGAACCTCGAACCTCTGGGGCGCTCTTTGCTGTGCACCTGTGTAAGACGAAGCCAGGACGAGGATAGCATCGGGTGGCAACAAGTCGAGAATCTCTGAGATCCTCTGGAGGATGTCTCGGGCGCCGCGGCCTCCTCAGAGCGCTCTGGAACGCTCTGGAACGGATTTATCCTCGTCCTAGCCCCGTCCGACTGTTAGTCTGGGCGAGCGCGGGTCTGAGAGAGAGAAAACGGCTGACGCGCCGGAGAAGTCGCCGCGCCGAGGTCGCGCACCAGCCGCTCGCCTGAGGGTGCGCGCGCGCCCCTGGGTCGGCGTTACAAGCGCAGAGCAAGATGTCTGTGTAGAGCGGCTAAATATGAGTGAGACTGCGCTTCCTCCTCATCCTCCTCCTTCTTCTTCTCCTCCTCCGCCTCCTTCTTCTTCTTCTCCTCCTCCTCCTACTCCTCCTCCTCCACTTCCTCCTCCTCCTCCACCTCCTCCTCCTCCTCGTCCTCCTCCTCCTCCTCCTCCCTCCCCTTCCCATCTCAGTCCCCGCGCGGGGAGGAGGAGGAGGAGGAGGAGGAGGAGGAGGAGGAGGAGGAGGAGGAGGAGGAGGAGGAGGAGGAGGAGGAGGAGGAGGAGGAGGAGAGGGAGGAGGAGGGGGAGGAGAAGGAGAGGGAGGGGGAGGAAGAGGAGGAGGAGGAGAGGGAGGTTCCTCCCAGCACCCTCCTTCCTCATCTAGCCCAAAACTGACCACGGACCACTCTTCGTGATCCATCCTGCAAGGCTTTTTTCGAGCTACCTGCAACCGGGGACGACGGGAAACTCCAGAAGCGCCCCAAACCGAGGGGGCAAAAAGAGACCGACAGCGCTACTCAGCAGACCTCTCCAGGGATGCGTTCTGACCAAGATTTCGAGGCGAACCCCGCCATGGCGACGAGGCAAGCGTAGCGATATCGGCACAACCCCCTCCTCTCAGAACCGCTCCAAGCCTCCAACACCTCAACACAAAGAAGAAGAACAAGAAGAAAAAAAAAAAGAAGAAAGAGAAGAAGGAAGAGAAGAAACAGAAGAAACAGAAGAAGAAGGAGCAGGATAAGAAGAAGACGACAACCGACGGCGGCGGAAGAAGAGCCACCGGCGCTAAGTCCTCGACGGCGTCGGGCAGCCCCATGTCCTCCGGCTCGGCGTCCCACTCATCGAGCCCGTCGCCGCCCTCTCGGGCCGCCCGGAGCGCGCTGCCGCTATCGCCGCCGCCGCCCGTCGTCACCACCGTTGTCGTCGCTGCCGCCGCCGCCGGTCATCGCCGCCACCCGTCGTCGCCGCCTTCGTCGCGTGTTGACACCGCCGTCGTCGTCGTCGTCGCCGTCGTCGCCGTCGTCGTCGCCGTCGCCGTCGCCTTCGCTGCCGTCGCCGTTGTCGTCGTAGAGTCCAGCTCCTCATCCCCTTGTCGTTGCAAGGTGCCTCCGTCCCCCAAACATTGCAAGGTGCCTCCGACCCCCAAACAAGACACCCTCTCCATAAGGATATTCTCCGCCCTGCCGTTGTTTCGGGGAAGGGGCGGAGGCGCGTTGACGGAGGATCGTACAGTGAAGCGTACCATTTGCATCCACTGGAAGTGAAATTTGTCTGGTCATCCTGACTCACTGCACCACCAGCTTTGGCAGTGCACAACGTGTGGGGGGACACGCGCGCCGAGTCCGCCTCAGAGGAGATGGTGCACATGGCGTGCGCGGAGCCCTCTGACCCGACCTGACGTGAGCAAATTTCCTCACCCCCTTACGCATTATGGCTGGATCCGCAGTGCGCCAGAAAGAATTCAATCTCCCGGGAGGCGTTCCAAGAGCTCAGCGCCGATTTTGACGTTTGCGTAGATGGCAGCGCCACGCACTATTATTGTCATTGGCTCGACAGCGGAATCCCAACAGCCCTTTAGGGCGTGAGTGGTGTAGCTAGCTCTTTCTTCCGACCCCCCTTCTTCTCCTTGGCTCATCCCTCTGACCCCCTCCCCCCTGGACCCGGACAGGGCGTTCCTCGGGTTTTGGAAGCCTCCAAGATGGCCTCGGCAAAGAAGCGCGCTCGCCCCGCTGCGGGCCCCCAGGCCCCTCACGGCACGGTCCGGCGCGACGGATCCCGTTCGGATGCGGGGTCCAGGGGACGCAGAAGGACATACGGTCAACCCGTATTGGAAGGATGCGCAGTAAGGATGCAAGTCGGCGGCGAGCGACGGGGGAAAATGAGAAGGAGAAGGCACTATCAGAAGGCGGCGGGACTTCTCAGTGGCCCTCGCGCCTTCTGAGAAGGAAACTCCTCAGAAGGCCGGGGGACTTCCGAACCTTCCGAGAAGGCCTTCTCCTTTTCACTTTCCCCCCTCGCTCGCCGCCGAACATGGGCCTTGGATGCCCATGCCGAGGCTCTTCGAGCGGGGCTGGCCATCGAAAGTGGTTGAGGATGGACCGCAGATGACCGAAGAGGCAAGGATGCAATGGTATCCTTGGGAAGCCGATCATCATTACTATGCGGGTCGAATGTACTAAAGCTGTGTGTCCTCCTCGGAGACGCGCGTCCGACCCGCACACATCAGCGCAAACATCTCGTAGCATATCGTTTCCCGAGCTTTGTGGCCCAGAAGGGCCCGCCACGGAGCACTTGTACTACGAGATATCTCGCGCGTGCGTCGCCCCTCGGGGAGGGGCGACGCACACGCAGAATAAGAATATCGGCGTGACGCGGACTCCAAGTTCGGGAGGCCGTGACCTTGCTCGAGGCACCGCGGTGCTTTCCTCCGCGCGCGTCGAATGTCTGGGGGGGGGGCCCTGCGACCCCCCGCCGCGACGGTGCGACGGTGCGCCGACGAGTCCGCACCCGCCGGTGCTCAGGCCGCCAGCTGCCAGACGAGGACCTGCCCGTCCAGCGCCGACGTGCTGAAGCGGCCCGGGGCGCCCAGGCTGGCGCACCCGGTGATGACCGGCGGGCGCCACAGGGGCGGCGGGCCCGGCGGGGCGGGCACCACCTGTGTACCAAAGGGAGCCCCGAGGTCGCCCGTGGCTTCGCCGTAGACCTCCCAGCGGCTCTCTCTCTCTCTCTCTCTCTCTCTCTCTCTCTCTCTCTATATATATATACCCATATATTACATACATATGTATGTAGGTATATACACATACATACATATGCGTGCACACGCGTGGTGCCCTCCCCTGGGCTGCAGATCCACCCCTTTGGGCATCCGCCGAGATGACGCCCGTGTGGCACGCGCCGGCCCCGCCCCCCGGCGCGGCGGCCGCCCTGCCGCCGAAGGCCTTGCGCGCCTGGTCGAAGGCGTTCCCGTCCACTCCCGCGGGCGGGGCCGCGGGGGAGGCGCCCGTACACTCCAGCGCGGCAGCAACGGCCCAGCGACCGCCGGCCTGGCGGAGGAGCACTGGGGTGCAGTCGAAGCCGCAGGCCACCAGCTGGGACTCGCCGACGAAGGCCAGCCGCAGGAAGGGCAGCTGCCGCCACCGGATCCTGCAGACCTCGGCTCCGGGGCCGTCCTTCAGGTCCTTCAGGCTCACGGTCGCGTCCTGCGCGGCGAAGGCCAGAAAGCGGCCCTTCGGGCTGAAGGCCACAGCGTTGACCCAGGCGCTGGCCTCCTCCGAGACCTGCGCCTCGCCGAAGGGCGGCTGCTGAGACGGCAGCATGTTCTCCTCGGTCACGTCGTACACGAGGCAGCGCCTGTCGAAGGACCCCACCGCGAGGTACTGCGAGGTGGGGTGCCAGGCCAGCGCGCCCACCGCCGCCTGGTGGATCGACCTCCCGATCTTCAGGGCCACCCAGCACCCGACGGTGCCCTCGTAGTAGCAGACCGCCACGTCCTTCGACGAGAGGCCCACCGCGAAGCGCTTGCCGTCAGGGGACCACTGCACGCAGAGGGCTGCGCGCGGGGCGCGCAGCTCCACCAGGACCGCCCTCCAGTTCCCGGCCGCCTCTGGAGGGAAAGGAAGACAGATGGCCATGACCCAGCCTGACCGCGGAAACGCCGGTGCCGATCTGGGTCATCCACTTTGGTCATCGTCCGTCCGTGGATCACCCTCACGAACATGCGACTGCGGGCATGGAACGTGACCAAGATCGGCGTCTACAAGATCCTGCGACGTCTTGGCCGTGATGATCGTGCTGTCTTCTTTGCTGGGGGGGGCGGGGGGGAGAGCGGAGAACAACCGCAAGGCTCCAACAGTGCTGCCAAGAGTGTGATGCTGCTTGCTGTCAGCGCTGGCCTAGGCGGACAAATCCTGCCCCCCTAAACAGACATATGTACGCTAACAAAAGAAACGACCTGTGACAATTGTTGCATGGTCATCGTGCTTCGTCCTCCGAGCCTCGCTCCACTCCCAGACG
>CAUYUJ010019704.1:32500-132500 GCA_963575745.1 Prorocentrum cordatum
CGGGGTCAGGGTCCAAAAACACAGGGGATTTGCCACATTTCTGAAATTCGGTGCCACCCCTCACGCAGATCCGCGGGGTCAGGGTCCAAAAACACAGGGGATTTGCCACATTTCTGAAATTCGGTGCCACCCCTCACGCAGATCCGCGGGGTCAGGGTCCAAAAACACAGGGGATTTGCCACATTTCTGAAATTCGGTGCCACCCCTCACGCAGATCCGCGGGGTCAGGGTCCAAAAACACAGGGGATTTGCCACATTTCTGAAATTCGGTGCCACCCCTCACGCAGATCCGCGGGGTCAGGGTCCAAAAACACATGGGATTTGCCACATTTCTGAAATTCGGTGCCACCCCTCACGCAGATCCGCGGGGTCAGGGTCCAAAAACACAGGGGATTTGCCACATTTCTGAAATTCGGTGCCACCCCTCACGCAGATCCGCGGGGTCAGGGTCCAAAAACACAGGGGATTTGCCACATTTCTGAAATTCGGCGCCACCCCTCACGCAGATCCGCGGGGTCAGGGTCCAAAAACACAGGGGATTTGCTACATTTCTGAAATTCGGTGCCACCCTTCACGCACATCCATCGCAAGGCGTGGTAACCCAAACTGCGAGAACTCCCTCGGCCCTTTAATCGCAAGGTGTGGTAACCAAGCCCGTAAACCATACACGTCTTACCAATCGCCAGGTGTGGTAACCCCTCTTGTGATCAGTTGGTTTTGCTGATTGCGAATCGGCTTCGCATGAAGTTTCGATACTGCTTCACGACAGCGCCAAGACCTCATGACTTAGCTCTTCCATGGCCCATTCTCCGAGAGAGGGGGCCGGCGGCAGGGGGCGAAGCCCTTACGGATAAGAGAGAAAATGAGAAAGAGGAACGGAACAAGGATGGGAAGAACGAGAGAGAAGAGGGTAAAGGGGAATGAGGTTCCTGCAACCATCC
Source organism: Prorocentrum cordatum (assembly GCA_963575745.1). NCBI lineage: Eukaryota > Dinophyceae > Prorocentrales > Prorocentraceae > Prorocentrum > Prorocentrum cordatum. The sequence goes on from CAUYUJ010019704.1 coordinate 33,442, forward strand.
TGTCGCGTTGGGTCCTAGCATTAAATGCGCAGCGACCCGCGTCCACTCCTCTCCCTCCTCCTCCTCCTCCTCCTCCTCCTCCTCATCATCATCATCATCAGCATCATCATCAGCATCCTCCTCATCCCCCTCATTCTCATCATCCTCTTCCTCCTCTTCCTCCTCCTCCTCCTCTTCACTCCCCCTCCTTTCCTATCTCTGCTCTCCACATGTCCTTCCTGGTGCACGCACACCTCCCATGTTTCGCGCAGCCTCAGTGGGACCGACCGCACGCGCTTCTGCCTTGTTGAAGTTTCGCGCATCGTCCCCGTGGTGGCGGGGGCACAGCTGTCTATCTGCCGATTTCGGCACGTCCCTCACACGTTCCGCGCCCCGCCATGCGCCCCCCGCCTCCTCCGGCACGCCCCTCACACGGATCGTGCCCCCAAAGGGATCTCCAGTTGCGACCCTCCTGGGAGTGCCCGAATGCCGCCGTCAGCCAATCGTGGTACACCCCTTGCACGAGCCCTGCCCCCGCAGGGAGCTCCACGTACGGCCCCAGCGGCAAGGTCCACATGCATCCCCCCGCCAATTCCAGCACACATGCACACACATTGTGTTTTCCAACTCGCGGCTGAGTCCGCGGAAGCGACGCACCGAGCCACGTGTTCTTCGAGATGACTTACTTGTGAAGAAATGCGGAAAACGACAAAACAACACTCGCAGTCGAATCAAGCTCTCTGTCTCTCTCTCTCTTTCTCTCTTTTTTTCTCTCTCTCTCTCTCTATCTATATATGTACATAGCATACACACAGATTCACACACTCACGCGCGCACACACGCACACACACACACACTCACTCACTCACGCACTCACATACGCACACACACACTTTTTCCTTACCGATGAGGTGACAACACCGTCGTGGGTGTTTGAACAGGAAGCGATCAAACGTGCTGAATGTCGTCCAACATGGTGGACGAGGGGCACGCAGTGACACGTCTGACGGCGCGCAGGAGGACTGCTCAGAGCCCCAAAGGTGGGAAAGACGTGCCCACTGCCGGGGGGGTGCGCGTGCAGGCGGAATAACGGTAGGCAGGAAACACAGGGACACGCACACACAGACACATAGACACAATTGCAACATTGGATGAAGAGTGGTGAGCGAGACCGATCGACCACGCCACATGCCCACGATATACTCACGGCTGTCCCCCCGCCGGCTCTGCTCTCAAGGCCCTGCGAACGCCGGCTAATCAACCGAGACCCGTCGACAAGCGTCTGCCCCTACAAACTCCCTGACATCTCCACGCCCAGCCCCCCCGGGCGCCCAATAGATCCCCCTGCATCCCCCGCTCACCCCGCCCAAGACGCCCCAGGGATGTCAGGCTTTTCGGTTTCCACGTCGATGGCGTAGTCGTCGTACTGGGGCGGTAAAGGCTTCAGAACGGTAAGGTAAAGATTTGGTAAAAGGCATGTTTCTTTACCTTCGCGCCGATGTCCTACCACGCGTCGTCTTTTCAAGGCGCCAAAGAAATTCCACTTCGTTCTCCACTTTGCCGGTCGCTCCTCACAACGCCCCACCATACCCCACCCCGCCCCACCAACCCACATATTCCTTCGGCCCAAGACTCCCACTGGATAAGATGCCTTCCTTCTCCATGCCAGTGACGTGGCTGTCGTACACAAGCGGCCCAAACGCGGTAAAGGCTTGCTCCTTTCACCTCCGCGCCGATGATTATTCTAGAAGTCGTCTTCCAAAGACTCCGAAGGAACTCCATACCCTTCTCCATTTTGCCCATCGCCCCCACGCCCCCCCCCAGTCCCTCCGCGCCGTTCACATGTTACGGGAAGAGCACGCTGACTTCTGTGCCCAAACACGCGCCTTCCACTTGACCCTATGTCCCCTCGTGCCCCCCTCCTTCTCTCCACCGCTGCCCTCGGCGGCTCGCGCCGTTTTTCAAGCGGCGCCTCCAAGTACCACAGCGGGTTGCCCTCCCCCTTCCACCGCCTTCACGTCACGGGAGCTCCCCTGTACATCCATCTGCGCCAATGCCGTCCCACTACCCCCGTCGCCTTCCCCCTCGCGTTCCCGAACGCATACTCTTCCCTCTCCACTATCCTCGGGATCCCGCGCAGTCTTTCAGCGGCGCTTCCCGCGCTGATAAGTTTACCATCCTTTCGTCCGTCGCCACAGCCAGATCTAGCGATCTGCAGCTCCAGGCACCGCCAGTCCCTGGCGCGGAGCCTCCCGTCCGCTCAGATCCCGTCTGGGCTCCTCGGTCCCTCCCCCCTGCAGTGTACCTTCTTTCCCCGTTGTGCCTTTCCGTCGCGCGAAGCAGCTGCACGTCGGCTCCTTGAGGCCCAGAAGCACTTCCCGTCCCGCCTGTTCGTCCTTCCCCCCCCTCTCTCCCCTCCCGCACCCCCCTCGATGCTCCCTCGTCCTTCCCCCCCCCAGCACCCTCACAGACTGGTGTCGTCTTCCACATGGCGCTCGTGGGTCGAGCCCACGACAATCACTCCTCCACCCACCTCCTCCCCCACACGCCCCCCCTTCCCTCCTGAACATACGTGGAATCGTAAGTTTCTGTCCTCCTGCGTTTCACTCAAATTCGGCAACGCACTTCAGCGATAGACTTCCTTAAATTCAACTACAGGCTACTACTGCCTTCTTTCCTTCTGCGCCATCACGTCGACGACAAACTTCTCCGATTAAGGTGTTGTGGGAACTTGGTAAAGGATACTGGTACAATCTTCCGACGATATGATGGAAACACACCGTTCGGGCCGGAAATGCCATCCCGACAAAAGTTCTGGGAAAAGCTCGGCCGCCAAATGCGGTTCCCGGAAAAACCGCAGGTCTTGCAAAACGAGCGCATGCCCTCTCGCGAACGAGAGGGCACAGACTTGAACTATTGGTTGAAGATTGGTGGACGACGAGGCCGTTGACAATGGCAAACGTGGCCATGTCCTCGGTGCACCCGTTTTCGGGCCACCCCTGGCCTCTCCGCGAACGGGCGCTGCTGTGAAGAGGGGGTTGACTGTGACCCAGAAGCGCGCCCCAAAACAAGGACAGGGCGCCAATCCGACGGCCTTATGGATTTTGCACGTGGTGGAAACGCCATACCGTTGAAACCACTGCCAGACAAGCGCGCAAACCTTAGGAACGAATGACCCACGCCAGACAGCCGCTCCATCGCGACCAGTCGACAATGTCACATGCCCACGACACACTCACGGTCGACAAATGTCGCATGCCAGCAGTGCCACGTGCTCACACACACACACACACATGCAACACACAACAAACACAGAACACATACACAAACACACACAGACACACACACACACACACACTCACTCTTGCATCACCGATTCGGTAACAGCACCGTCACAAGCGCTTGAACTAAACACGATCAAACGTGATGCATTGCACCCAGCATTGTGGGTCAAGTGCGAGCGGTAACCCGTCTGCGGGCGCGCAAGAGGATTGCCTGGAGCCCAGAGTGTGGGAAAGACGTACCCACTGCGGGGGAGTGCGCGTGCAGGTGGCAAAATGGCAGCCCAACCCCGGCCTCCCCGCGAACGGGCGCTGCTGTAAAGAGGGTGCTGACCCAGACCCAGCCAAGCGTCCTTGCCGAAACCAGGACAGAGTGCCAACCCGACGTCATTGTGGGTGTTGCACGCGGTGGAGGCGCGATGTGATTGAACCCACTGCCACACATTCCCATACTCATTAGGAAGAGGGGCCCCACGCTACAGGGAGCTACACACACGGCCGCAGTGGGAGGGTCCACGTGTATCCTCTCGCCTCTTTCGGCACACCCTCCCAAAGATCCCACAGGGCGCGTGCCTGAATTTCCTTTAGATTTTCCGCCCGATTCATCATTTCCTCGTAGCCCCCGCATCCTTCTAATGATTCCATCCTTTCTAATCGTCATGGTCTTTTTAGCCCCTCCCTCCTCCTCCTCCTCCTTCTCCTCCCCCTCCTCCTCCTCTGATGTGGTCTGCGCGGTGTGGTATGCGCGCCAAAGGCTCATGGATGCATTGGCTCATCAGCTCGAATCGGCGGCGCTGCGATCACGAGCGGTTCATGCAGCACGCAGCAACCCAAAAACAATATAGTCTTAAAGTGATGTGGCGCAGTGGGGGCGAAACAAAGGACAGATCAGTAGGGAAGGGGGAAAGAGGAATGAGCATAGACGAGGAAGCAGACGCCAGAAGGAGGACAGAGGAAGAGGGATGGGGGAAGGAGGAATGATCAAGAAAGGAGGAAACGAGGGAGGAAGAGCAAAGGATACGTCGGGAGTTCGGAAACTCCTTATTCTCCTATGCCTTCCTTCTCCACCCTCTCATTCCTCTCCCACCCTCCTTCCCTTGCCACCTCATCCCTCTTCTCCATCCTCCCCTTCCCTCCTCCCCGTCCCTTATCCATTCCATCCTCCAGCAACTTCAAATACCAACAAATCCTTCTGCGCCCTACCTCATCCATCTTCCCCCTCGCTCCACTATTCCCTCCTCATCCCCTCTCCCTCCCAACCCCCCTTCTCCTTCTCCTGACGACTTAGCCAAAAAACATAGTCACCCATGAACCCAGATACGATTTGGGCCAAACTCGATGGCCTGGTCGATACCGGGGCCGCCTGTTTGGCGCCTTGCATGGAAACTCGAGATCACTCCCGGAGCGTGCTGCCGCCGTGCACAATCGGACGCCCATTGCGCAGGGCACACAATGCAGCCCCCTCCTCCTCCTCCTCCTCCTCCTCCTCCTCCTCCTCCGGCTGCTCCTCCTCCCGCTGCTCCTCCTCCTCGTCCTCCTCCTCGCTCGTCCTCCTCCATTCCTTCTCCTTGTAAAGAACTTCTCCCTGTTGCACCCCGAGGCCAGTTTTTAGGGCGGGCCGGGAGTTTCGCCTGAGACTTCCTCACCCTTTATGACTCTGAAGCTTAAAAACTGGCAACAGCTTCACAGATGGAGGGCGGGTTGTTTTCAAATTGTCGCTCTCGCCTTAGCGCCACGCACATTCGTTTAAAACATTTGCAAGAGCTTCACGGATTGAGGGCGGGTCGTTTTCAAAATGTGGCTCTCGAATTAGTGCCGCGCGCATTCGTTTTAAACAAATTCCAAGAGCTTCGCGGATTGAGGGCGGGTCGTTTTCAAAATGTGGCTCTCGCCTTAGCGCCGCGCACATTCGTTTTAAACAACTTCCAAGAGTTTCACGGATTGAGGGCGGGTCGCTTACAAAATGTGGCTCTCGCCTTAGCGCCGCACACATTCGTTTTAAACAAATTCCAAGAGTTTCACGGATTGAGGGCGGGTCGTTTACAAAATGTGGCTCTCGCCATAGCGCCGCGCACATTCCTTTTTAAGAGTTTGCAAGGGCTTCACGGATTGAGGGCGAGTCGTTTTCAAAATGTGGCTCTCGCCCTAGCGCCGCGCACATTCGTTTTAAACACATTGCAAGAGTTTCACGGATTCCCGTGATCAGCGTACCAGAAATTGGATTTGGGCAAGATTCAGGATTATGCGGGTGCAACAGACACGTTGATTCGCGGTGCTGAAATCCTTAAAATGGCGCTCTGGTACGATTCCGGATCGTCAAGACGCAGGCAGTCAGCTTTATACGTGGGGTTGGAATCCCGAGAACAATGTTTTGGCATGCTTCAGGATCTTCAAACAGCTGTCTTCCAACGAGGCAGTTCTCCCAATCGAAATGAACAGTTGTAGAGGCCTACTTGGAGGGAGGGTCAAATCCAACATCGTTGATGACACTTGGGTTTACACTAGTCCTCCTCCTCCGCATGCTCATCAGCATCATCATCATCATCATCATCATCATCATCATCATCATCATCATCATCATCATTCTCACCATCATTATCATGATCATACGTCGCATCATCATCATCATCATCATCATCATCATCATCATCATCATCATAATCATCATCATAATCAACATCAGCAGCAGCAGCATCCATCATCATCCTCATGACCACCAACACCATAATGATCATCATCATCATCATGATCATCATCATCATCGTCATCATCATCATCAACATCACATTCATCATCAGAATCAGCACCATCATCAGCCTCGTATATTCAGCAACATCATGATCATCATCAGCATCGTCATCATCATCATCGTCACCATCATCATCTGCATAATCAGCATCATAACCATCACCACCATCAGTATCGTCATCATCATCAGCATAATCGCCATGACCATCAGCATCATCAGTATCATCATCGTCATCAGCATCACCATCATCGCCATCATTATCAACATCACACTCAGCATGAGCATCATCACCAGCATTATCATAGTCATCATCGGCATCATCATCGGCATCATCATAAACATCATCATCGTCATCATCATCAGCATCATAATCTTCCTCCTCATCATCAACATCAACACCATCGTCATCATCGTCATCATCAGCAGCATCATCATCATCGTCATCACCATAATCATAAGTATCATCAGCATCAGCATCATCAGCATCATCAACAGCATCATCATCAACACCCTCTTCAGGGCATCGAAACCCTGATCCGAATCAAGGCCAGAGGCCCAGGAGGTAAGCCGAGCCCACAGGCGACCCGAAGGAGCGGGAGGGGGGAGGCGGGAGGCAGGAGGAGGAAGACGGGGACAGAGCTCGACAACGGAAGCAGGGCGGGAGAGGGAGACGCCCGGCGCAGCGGACCAGAAGCGAGGGTCCAGCGCCAGCACCAGTGGAGGGCCGCGTGAGAAGTGCAGAGTGCGATCGCGGGCGCACGCGAGCTCTCCTGACACCGAGGAAGCCCCGATGCTGTCTTGAGCCGAGGAGCATGGAGGCGGGGCCGATCAGACGCACGAGCTTCTCGATCGGGTGGCGAATGCTGGGCAAAGGCCACACACGCATGGTTGTGAACTGGGCTCCGTCCTGATGCCCGAAGGACCCCCAACGAGGGAAAGGGGGCAATTGAGGAGCAGAGGAGGAGGGGGAGGAGGAGGAGGAGGAGAAGGAGGAGGAGGAGGACGAGGAGGAGGAGGGGGAGGAGGAGGAGGAGGAAGCAGGAGGAAGAGGAGTTCGATGGGCAGGGGAGGGGGGATGCCGAGGAGGAGCACCGGGAGCAACGGGCACAAGAAGCAGCTGCTACGAGCGAGGCTCCTGTGCTCGCGGCCGTACACCCCGACCTCGGGCGCGCCGCTCGGGCGCAGCTGGTGGTCGAAGTAGTCCCAGTCGTGGTCGTACCTGCGGGGAGCGCGTCGCGGCGGTGGCCCTAGCGACACGCTGCACCCTGCGAGCAGATACAATCGAAACGCTAGCAGAATGAGCCCAAAATGAGGAACGAGGCTCCATAAGTTGAACCTCGATTTCCCACAGAAAACCTTAGGACAACCTGGGAACAAAAAGCACACAACAATTGAGGAACACTGAGCCCCTCCCCAACGAAAAGGGTTCCTGGCACTCCGCCTGGCGGGGCGGGAGGCCAGGAAGAGCTCGGGACGCTGACGCCTGGGGACCCAGACGCGGTCCGCGTGTCTCGCCGAAGCGCTGTGGCGTGAAAGAGGCGAGGCCAAAATTCCTGATCCTACTTGCCAGCTGCTTACAGCCGGACCTAGGCCAGAAGAACATCCCTCCCGGAACCTGTCCCTCACCGCGGGCCCCTCATTTCAGCAGGCCCCAGCGGCCCACCAACGCGGTGTTCTCCTCTGCGCCCGCCACGCGTTTGCTTGTTACTTGCCTCGCGACGCCTGGAGGTCTGGAAGGCGGGGATTCGTTGTGATGCCTCTTCGAGGGACCTCGTCTGCCCCATCGTGTTGTGGTCTCGTCGAGTCCGCGTCGAGCGCACGCCGAATCTACTTTAACACCGCGTCGAATCCATCTGCGCCGAAACCGCGCCGAAACCACGCCGAACCCGCGTTGGAAACAAGAACATACCGCCCTCTTGTTCTTGGCTTCGCGACGCTCGGGCGGTCTGGAAGGCTGGGACGAACAGGCAAGCACAGTTGAACCCTGCCCCTGCAGGTCTAATCCTTCACAACCAGCTGGGGATCAGAATTTGAATTTGAAGGACGTCTGCAGCCACATGATACCCAGCGGGGGTGTCAGATACCCCAGCGTCAACAGGAACCACATGGGAAGCGTTCGCAAGTGGTCGCAGGCAGAATTTTGGAAACCAAACATGTGGGCATCTGTTCGGAAGCATCTTCACTTCCACCAGACTCTGCCCGCGGAGGCTGCATCGTTTTGAATCATTTTACGTCGCAGCCTTCCGCCGCCTTCCGTCGAGGAAGACATGCCAACCTCTCGACCCGTCAAAGCCGAAGCCCCATTAGAGGCGGTTTCCTGTTGTGCACGCGCTGGTGATCACTGGAAGGCACAAGAATCATCCTCATAATAAGACCCCGGACAAGCGAGTCCGTTTAGTAAACGACCCGCGTGAAGGAATCGGACAGGGCAGGAATGTTCAGAAAACGCACAGGACTGTCTAGCCAACGCCATTTATGGGGGGCCAGTTGGTTTCTCCTCCCTTGAAAGAGGAGCGAGGGGCGTGTCCTGGGGAGGAGCAGGGGAGGGGTCGGGCAACGTGACATTACCGGCCTCCTCCCCTCCTATACGACGAAGCCACGACTGGGACAAAATCGTTATGGGACAGATCGGGGATGACCGAAATCTGGCCATTCTGGAGGATGTGCTGCAGACCGCGACCGTTCCAGAGCGCTCCAGAAAGCTCTGAGAGCGTTCCGGGACGATCTGGAGCGATTCACCCTGGTCCTGGGCCCGCCCGATACGGTCCCCCATCTCCTCCCTCGACACATTCCTGGGGACTTGCGTTTTAGCCTGATCAAGTCGTTTTTGTTGACGGTCCCAGGGCCTGGCGAGGACCGCATGAATCCGAAAACGAGGAAAAATCCCCGTCTCAATTTCAATTTTTAGATCCGTCGGACGTCTGGGTTCCCCCTCCCCGCCGCTGCTGTTAGAGGCCCCAGACGATGTCCGATGAGGGCACCTGTCCAGGTAGATGTAGGAGCCGTCCAGGCCTCGGCAATCGGGTCTTCGACTACGGGGGGCCATAAACGGGTGGGGGGGGGGGAATGGGCGCTGGCCTTGCGGGCCACCCGTGGCAGTTCAGGAGCCGTTTCGGGCCCCTGAGGGCCACTGCCCTGCAATCCTCGACCCCCCCCCCCTGCTCGTGGCCCCCACCATTGCCGTCGGCCCGACGAGCCCAGTCCGAGGCGGAGGGGGGCCCCGACCTGCCCAGACCGCGCAGCAAACAGCGCGATCGGGATCGAATGATCGAGCCCGGCCGCGCCCCGGGCGCGAGCTCCTATGGACGAGCTCCGGGGCCCCCTCGGGATTTGGGTCTTCTCGCGTCGCCTCCTTGCCCCGCCCCCCTTCACCAAACCCCCTCGCATCATGGAAGATACACCACGGAAGCCATCTATTGTTTTCGGCTCTGGGGGTCCTCGCAGGGCCCCGAGACCGCCAAGAAACTGCCAGAGTAGAAAGCCGGTCGTAGGGAATGGGTCGAGACCTTCGGGGGTCCACGCTGTGAAATTTTTCACTGCGTGGAACTCCCCATATGCGCATCTATTCGCATTGGCCTGTCCGCCGCGAGTGTCTAGGCGCAAGAGTTTTCGAATGTGAGCGGGCTTGAGTTGTAACGGTCTGGTCATGAATCTAAGCGCGAATGAATTGGAGTGTGAATGAGTCTTAGTAGTACGAGCGCGTCTCTGCGCATGGGCCTGGGGCCTCCTGGGGCCTCCTGAAACCTCCTGAGGCTTCCTGGGGCCTATATTGGACCCGTGTTGTGCCGTTTTGGGGCTCTCTTGTACTGCCTGGAAGCCTTTTCGGATGGTTGTGGGGCGATTTGGGAGCCTCCCAGGTCCTGAGGCCTGCTGGAGCCTCGCGTGGCCTCCTGGGGCCTCCTGGAATCTCCTGGGACCTCCTGGGGAGGGTTCATGCCCCAGGAGAGGCCCAATCCAGAGGAACACACGTACATAAAAAATTGCGGGTCGGAGCCGCAAGAGAAGGGCGATATATAGGAACACGCGTAAAACGCCAACGACTCGTGCCCCAGGGAGGTCCAATCTATAGGAGCATACGTAAAACAGTTAGGACTGTATGCGCCGGAGAGAAGGGCAATCGATGTAAACATACGTATAACATCAAGGATTCGCCCTCCAAGCGAGGCCCAACATATAGGAGCATAATCCAAAAGCCCGAATAAAAAAATGAGATTTGAAATTTCATTTCCCCTGCAAACCCTCTAAGTGCAGAACATCCTGCAACTCCTCTAAGAGGAATTGCAGGTTTTCTGCAACCCCTCTAAGAGGGGTTGCAGAATTATAGATTTAGCGAGAGAGAGAGAGAGAGAGAGAGAGAGAGACGGCGAAACGGACAGAGAGAGAGAGAAAAACAAAAGAGAGAGAGAGAGAGAGAGAAAAACATAGAGAGAAAGAGAGAGAGAGAGAAACAAAACAAAAAAACAAAACAAAAGAGAGAGAGAGAGAGAGAGAGAGAGAGATAACGATAAAGAGAGAGAGAGAGAGAAAGAGAGAGAGAGAGAGGGAAAGAGAGAGAGAGAGGGAGAAACAAAGAGAGAGAGGGAGAGAGGGAGCGAGGGAGAAAGAGAGAGAGAGAGAGATAATGAAGGAAATGGGGAAGAGAGCAAGAGATAGAGAGAGAGAGAGAGAGGAAAACACAAGAGAGAGAGAGAGAAAGAAACAAACAAACAAACCAAAAAAAACGAATCAAAGCGGGATGAGAGGGATGGAGGACGAGGTGGAGAGGCGGAGGGAGGGGGGGGGATGAGGAGGAGGGAGGGATGGAGGGAGGGAGGGAGAGGCGGAGGAGGAGGAGGAGGATGAGGAGGAGGAGGAGTGAGGGACAACAGAGGAGGGCCGTTTTTTCTCACCACGCAAGCGGACGCAGTAATTACGTAATTAGGCGCGCCACTGCAGCACCACGCCGCGCAGGAAGCAGGCCGCCACTGCAGCCTCCCCAGCCGCCCTTCACTGGTCGCGGCCGCCGCGCCAGACCCAGCCGCTGGTCCAGTCGCCTGTGCGCCAATTTGCCTCCCGCGACCGCGCGAGCGCCTCCCTCAGGTCCTTTGCTTCCGCCCTCAGGGCGTTGTTTTCCGCCGCGGTTTCTTGCTTGACCTCCTTCATAAGCTGCTCGTGCTTCTCCTCCATACTTTCCATGCGGGATTCCATTCTTTCCACGCGGGTTTCCATGCGCGCCGAGATCGCAGCGATGTCGGGCATCTGGTTGGGGGCCGCCACTGCGGCCTGCGTCGGTGCTTGCACCGCGTAGCCGACAGGTCCGCGCATTCCCCCCGAGGACTGCGCCCCCTGCCCCTGGGCCATCTGCGGCAGTGGAGGGCCCCCCGCAGGCGGCCAGTCGCACCAGAGCTGCGGAGTCGCGGGCTGCCAGGAATTGCCTGGCGGCGGCCACTGCTCGCCCTGCCAGGGCGGAGGCGTTGCCTCGAGGTCGGCGCGCGCCCTCAATGACCCATCGGTATTCGCCGACGAGGCCGCCACTGCGGCCAAGGTGCGCGCTTTCGCATCTTGGGCAGCGGCTTTCGATAACGCCAGCAGGTGCGTCTGGAAGTCCGCCGTGGAAGCTCGCGCTGGGGGGCGACCTCCGCCTGGAACGAAACCGTGGTGGAACTGACCTGAGGACGCTGCTGGTTGCGCGCTGGACTGCGGCTGGAGGTGGATCCCGCGGTGGTGTTGCTGCTGCTCCTGGGGCGGTTGTTCGGGCTGCTTCTGGAGCTGGTGCTGCGGGGGCTGCTCTTTGGAGAGCTGCCTCTCTGGTGGTGCTGCTCCTGGGGTTGTTGCCGGTGCTTCGTTCGAAACTGCGCGTGCGGGGGCTGCTCCTTGGGGGGCCAACGGCGCGGCGCCCAGACATGGCGCTGGTGCGGGAGCTTCTCTGCGCAATGGCGGCGGCGGTAGCGTTGCTGCTCCTGGAGTTGCTGCTGGGGCTGCTGCCGCGGGAGCGGCTGCCGCGGGAGCTGCTGCCGCGGGAGCTGCTGCTTGTGGAGGCGTTGCTTGTGGAGCTTCTGCTGCGGGAGCTGCTGCCGCGGGAGCTTCCTCGTTGTCCGTTTCGGCTGGGTCCCTGAAGCCGCCACTGCAGCTCTGCGCCCCCCGTGAGTTGGCCCTCCACCTGCGCCTCCCCCAGCGCTTCGCTGGCCGACCTCGCGTTCCGTGCGTTGCGGGTTCGCGCGTCCGCCCCTCCACGCAGAAACGCAGAGGCACGTGCGACCCTGGCCTGTTGGTCCCAGTGACGCCTTTCCACGCCTCAACGTCCATTGCCTTCTGCCGCACGGTAATCAGGCAAGTGCCTTGCTGTGTCCTGGCGCGCCGTTCTGTCTGCGCGATGCCTCCGCGGTTCAGTTCAGCGAGGCTTGCGTCCGATGGCTGGAGAAACTCTTGAATCTTGACGCGGTTATGTTCCTGGCCGCCACTGCAGCCTGCGCTCCTCGGCGTGTAACTGTCTAAAGGCCAGCCAGGGGCCTCTCCACCAGGGAGGCCTCTGTCGCATTTTGCCCTGAAGCTGCCGTACCCTTCGGGGAAACCCTTCTCCGGGATGCCGCCGTAGCTCTCGCGCAGGGCGCTCTGGGGGCGCAGCAGGGAGCAAGTGCCAGGGCAGTCCACAAAGAACGCCGCGCAGCTGTCCGCAGCAGGCGCGCCACCAGGGATCAGCTCGAACGCGCGCCAGGCCGCCGTGTCCACGGCGACGCCGCGACCGCGGCATTCGCGCAGCGCCTCGAACATCATCGCGTTGAAGTCCCCCACCACAACCTTGACGTTGTATGTTTCGAGCAAGGCCGCGAACCATCTGAAGTACTCGATGCGTTTACCCTCCTTTTTCGAATGTGCCAGCGAGTTGTGCACGTGGATCACCAGGACGTTGAACTCGTCGCCGAGGCCAATGACCTGTCTGTCAAGCCACACCTTGCAGATCAGGACCCTGCTGTAGCGCCGATGCCTGTCGTGAAGTCCGCGGAAATTCTTCCCCCACCAAACGAGCTCCATCCCGGAGCCACTCTTGCCGTCTATGGCGAGGAGCGGGGTGCCTTTCGGCTCGGCCCCTTTGATGCACAACCAACGCTTGCCTGCCCGATGTGCCAGTTTGTGGCCCTCTTGCGCCCAATCGCCCGAGTCCTCCTCGACCGCCACTGCGGCCTCCTGGCCGCCTGCGTGCGCCATGGGCGCGGGGTTTCCCGCCGCCATCTCGCTGCCCTCGGCCACGGAGGGGAGGTCTGGGCCGAGTGGCCGCGGGCGCCTAGCGGACAGGGGCCGCGGGCGCCGACTGCGGTCCGCGTGGGCCTCGGCGAGCGCCGCGCGGGGGTCCGCCGCGGAGCTCGTGGCTTGAGCTTGCTCGGCGAGGAAAAGCCACGGGCAAGAGGAAGAGAAAGAAAACAAAAGACGGGAAGAGATGGGAAGACGGAGCGAGAAGGCGAGAACCGAAATAAGAAGAGAGTGAGGGAGAGAGAGAGAGAGAGAGGGGGAGAGAAAGAGAGAGAGAGAGAGATACAGAAAGAGAGAGAGCGCGTGAAAGATAGAGAAAGAAGATAGAGAGATAAGAAGAACATCATTATAGAGAAAGAAAGAGAGAGAAAGAGAGAGAGAGATAGAGAGAGAGAGAGGGAGCGAAAGAGAGAGAGAGAGAGAGATAGAAAGAAAAAAGAAAAATGTGAAGCCAAACGGGGTGAAATGCGTCACCGCGAAGATATCGTCACGAAACTACCACGTGTTTCCTATATCTCTGGACGCTGAGACGCAAACGAAAGTTCGCATACGAGACGCACGAAAATGAGCAAACGAACAACACATCAAAACATTTTGTAGAAAAAGAGCTTTAAAACTATTGAGAATGAGACAGACAGACCGAGACAGAGAGACAGAAACAGAGAGACAATGGTCCGATCTCCAAAAAAAACATACCTTTTTCAAATACCGAGGGTTGGGGGGGGCAGAACCCCAGGAGCGCAGCAACTCCTTTTAGAGGAGCTGCAGAATTCCCAGGGGGCTGCGCTTAAAATTTGAAATTCATTTTTTTTATTCGGGCTTTTGGATTACGTAAAGCACATGGGATTGGAGCCACTCCTGTTGCCTTCTGAAGCCTCCTGCTCCTGGGACCTCTCGGGGCCTCCGGTTGCCTTCTAAGGCCTCCTGGCGCTTCCTGTGACCTCCTGGGGCCTCCTGTTGCTTCCTGGAGCTTCCTGGGGCCTCCTGGAGCCTCTTGGGACATCATGTGGCCTCTTGAGTCTTCCTGTGGCCTCCTTCTGGGGCCTCGCTCCTGGGCGCGCCAGGGACGCTCCGTGGCGATTCGAAACCTCCAGGGCTCTCCCGGGGCACCCCAGGCGCCCCCCACGGTGAATTAGCAGCAGCCCAGGGCCCAGGGCGCTCCTGGGCGTGCCAGGGACACTCCATAGCGATCCGAAAGCTCCCGAACCCTCCCAGGGCACCCCAGGCGCACGCCACGGTGAATTAGCTGCCGCCCAGGGCCCAGGGCGCTCCTGGGCGCGCCAGGGACACTCCGTGGCGATTCGCGAGCTCTTCCCAGGGCACCCCAGGCGTCCTCCACAGTGAATTAGCAGCCGCCCAGGGCCCAGGGCGCTCCCGGGCGCGCCAGGGACGCTCCGTGGCGATTCGGGAGCCACTCGGGTCCTCCCAAGGCACCCCAAGCACCCCCACTGGTGAATTGGCTGCCGCCCTAGGCGCAGGGCGCTCCTGGGCGCGCCAGGGACGCCCCGTGGCGATTCGGGAACCACTAGGGTCTTCCCGGGGCACCCCATGGGCGCGCCAGGGATGTCCGTGGCGATTCGGGAGCCTCCAGTGCCCTCCCAGGGCACCCCAGGCGCCCCCCCTGATGAATTAGCTGCCGCCCAAGGGCCAGGGCGCTCATGGGCACGGCACGCCGGGGATGCTCCGTGGCGATTCTAGAGCTCCGAGGGCCCTCCCAGGGCACCCCAGGCGCCCTCCACAGCGAATTAGCTGCAGGGCGCCCCTGGGCGCGCCAAGGACGCTCCGTGGCGATTCGGGAGCCCCCAATGCCCTCCAGGGGCACCCCAGGCGCCCCCCACGGTGAATTAGCTGCCGCCCAGCGCCCAACGCGTTCCTGGGCGCGCCAGGCCGTGGCGATTCAGAAGTTCCTAGGGCTCCCCCAGGGAACCCCAAGCGCCCCCCCTTGGTGAATTAGCTGCCGCCCAGAGCCCAGGGCGCTCCTGGGCGCGCCAGGGAAGCTCCGTGGCGATTCCAGAGCTCCCAGGGCCTTCCCAGGGTCCTCCCACGGTCCTCCCAAGGCACCCCGGGCGCACGCCACGGTGAATTACCAGCCGCCCAGGGTCCAGGGCGCTCCTGGGCGCGCCAGGGACGCTCCGTGGCAATTCCAAAGCTCCCAGGGCCTTCACAGTGCCCTCCCAGGGCACCCCAGGCGCACGCCATGGTGAAGTGGAAGCTGCCCAGGGCACAGGGCGCTCCTGGGCGCGCCAGAGACGCTCCGTGGCGATTCGGAAGTTCCCAGGTCCCTCCCAGGGCTCTCCCAGGGCACCCCAGGCGCACGCCACAATGAATTAGCAGCCACCCAGGGCCGAGGGCGCTCCTGGGCGCGCCAGGTACGCCCCGTGGCGATTCCAAAGCTCTCAGGGCCCCCCCAAGGCCCTCTCTAGGCCCTCCCAGGGCACCCCAGGCGCACGCCACGGTGAATTAGTAGCCGCCCAGGGCCCAGGGCGCTCCTGGGCGCGCCAGGGACGCTCCGTGGCGGTTCCAGAGCTCCCAGGGCTCTCGCAGGGCACCCCAGGCGCACGCCACGGGGAACTAGCTGTCGCCCAAGGCCCAGGGCGCCCCTGAGCGCGCCAGGGACGCTCAGTGGCGATTCCAAGGCTCCCAGGGTCTCCCTGGGCCGCCCCCCGCTGTGAATTAGCAGCCGCCCAGCGCACTTGGGCGCGCCAGTGGCATTCCGTGGCGATTCCAAAGCTCTCCCCTGGAGCCTGCTGGAGCCTCCTGCGGCATCCTGGGGAGAATATGTGCCCACGAGTCTGGCCACGAAAACAAGCAAACCGATCGAGACATCCTGAAAATCTCGGCCCCCTGGGGTGCGATGGCCAGCGCCTCGCACGAGACATCCTCCAAATCTGCTCCAAAAGCGGAGGAAGTTGGCGACCAAAACAAGCAAACCGCTCAAGACATCCCCGCAATCTGGGCGCGAACGGAGGCCGTGAGATACCCCTGGCGGCCCCCCCTTAGGAGGCGCCTCGCACGAGACATCCTCAACATCTGCTCCGAAAGCGGAGGATGTTCGCGACCAAAACAAGCAAATCGCTCGAGACATCCCCACCATTTTGGCGCGAACGGAGGCCGTGAGATACCCCCTGGCGCCCCCCTTTATGAGCGCTAAAACCAGCAATACGCTGCGAGACATCCTCATCATCTGATCATCGTCATCATCATTATCATCATCATCATCATCATCATCATCATCATCATCATCATCACCACCACCACCACCACCATCATCATCATCATCATCATCATCACAATAATCATCATCACCATCATCATCATCATCATCCTCATCATCATCATCATCATCATCATCATCATCATCATCATCATCATCTCCATCATCATCATCAGCATCATCATCATCATCGCCATCATCAGCATCATCATCAGCATCATCATACTCATCCATCATTCACCATCACTACCATACTCACATCATACTCTCACCACAAGCATCGTCATCATCATGACACTCATTATCATCGTCTAGTGCAGAGAGGGAGGAGGGATGGGAGGGTGAGGGGTCCGGCGCGGTCAGAGAATAACAAGAACCCATCCTTTGGAATGGGGAAAACATGACGTCGGAGGCCTGGCCCCCCCTTACCCCCTCCTTCTCTATCCTTATTCCCGTTCCTCTAGTATCATCTCCTCCTCCTTCTCCTCCTCCTCATCATCATGAGCAGCATCAGCATCAGCATCAGCATCATCATAATCATCATCAGCATCATCATCAACATCATCATCAAGATCAGCAGCATCAGCAGCATCATCAGCATCATCATCATCAGCATCGGCATCATCAACGTTAACATCCTCACCATCTTCTTTATTTGCCCATCGTCTTCATCCCCCCATCAAGCGTTGCAGATGCGGGCAAGATCCCCTGTGAGCGAGGTCATTCCCTCCCCACCTGACCTTTTCCGTCCTCCTCCTCCTTCTCCTCCTTCTCCACCCCTCGGGAAATCGGTTGCCCCCCCGAAGCATAGATGATCAAACCTGTGTGGCATGTGATTCTTTACGAATAACGAATGTATCATCCTCGTCCTCCTCTCTTACTTCACTTCCCCCCTGCCTGCCTCCTCCTTCCCCCACCATCTTCCTCCTCCTCATCCTCCTCCTCCTCCCTCTACTCCTCCCTCTCCTCCTCCTCCTCTTCCTCCTCCTGCTCCACCTCCTCCTTCTCCTCCTCCTCATCCATTCCTTTTCCTTATGAATAACTCCTCCCTGTCGCACCCTGAGGGCAGTCGGAAGGGCGGGCTGGGCAGGGCGGGTCGCTTCCAAAATGCGGCTCTCGGCTGCACGGCTTGAGAGCGGGCCGCTTTCAAAATGTGACTCACGCCGTCGCGCCGCGTACACTCGCTTGAAACGAGCTTCACGGATTGAGGGCTGGTCGTTATCAAAACGCGGCTCTCGCAGTAGCGCCGCGCACCTTCATTTGAACCTTCACAATACTTTCACAAGTTGTAAGCGGCTCGTTTTCAAAACGCGGCTCTCGTCTTAGCGCCGCGCACCTTCAGTTTGAACGTTTGCAAGAGCTTCACACATTGAAAGCGGCTCGTTTTCAAAATGTGGCTCTAGCCTTGGCGCCGCGCACCTTGATTTTGAACCTTTGAAAGGGCTTCACGGATTTAAGACGGCTCGTTATTTCAAAATGTGGTTCTGGCCTCAACGCCGCGCACTTTCATGTCGGATTGAAGACAGCTCGTTTTCAAAGTGTGGCTCTAGCCTCAACGCCGCGAACATTCTTGTTGCAAAATTTGCCAGAGCTTCGCGGATTGAGGGCGGCTCGTTTTCAAAATGTGGTTCTCAGCGCCGCGTGCATTCGTTTCAAACCTTTGCAAGAGTTGCACGGATTCGCATGGTTGACGTACCAGAAATTGCGTTTCGGAGCGATTCAGGCATGTCAGGGCGCAACAGTCACGCTGATTCGCGACATTGAAGTCCCAAGGAATGGTGTCCTGACGCGATTCAAAATCGTCAAAACGTAGCAGTCAGGTTGACTCGTGGCGTCGAAGTCCTGAGAATGGTGTTTCGGCACGCTTCAGGATGTTCACACAGATGTCCCCAACGGGGCACTTCCCTCAGTGGAAATGTATCCTTGTCTGGGGCCTATGAAGAGGAAGCTTGGAGGGAGGGTGTGTTCCAAGATCGTTGATGCATCTTGGGTTTGCACTGGTGCTCCTCCGCCCCCTCCTGATCCTCCTCAACCTCCTTCTCCTCCTCCTCCCTCAACATCCTCCATCCTTCTCCTGCTCCTGCTCCAGCTGCTCCTCTTCATCCTCCTCCCCTCCCCTTCTCATCCTCCTCATCCTCCTCCCCTATCCTCCAGTTCGCTAGAGCACTAACTGATAGCCCAACCCCGCACCCGAACTCCCTCAGCCTACCGAATTTGACGAGATATCCGCCTTTGGATGGGAACATGCAGTTCAACTCCACCCTGCCTCTGGCGACAGTGTCAGGGGGCTGCTGGCGCCCGGGCTTAACCCGCTGACGCAGCACAGCACCATGTCCCCCAGCTCGAGCTCCGCGAAGCGCGCGATAGCGGCGGGCGTGGACCTCGGTCGCCCCACATGCCACAAAGCATGCGCGAGCATGAGTAAACTAGCCAGCCTGGAACTGATCCCTACCCCTGAGAATGGCAAGCCGAAAGGCCATAACAATCTTAGGGATGCGCCCTCTGGAACGGAGGGACCCCGTAAGTTTGGTATCGAAATGAGGCGGTGCCAATCATAGGGATAGGGACATGCTCCAGGGTGGTAACAAACTCCACGTCCCGTCGCCGACGGGACTGCGAGAGCCGTCCACCATCCCAAATTGTCTAGACAAGAGCGGTCCACCACTCGCAAAGGAACTGCTCGAAAACGGCCTGGATCTGCCGCGGGGGCTCCACGATCCGTTGCATACAGGGGAAGACACGTTTTTCTCGGACGCTTGCGAGCTAGGCACTCGGTGACTGCAGACCTCTCCACACGCACTCCTCCGCCTTCTGGCCGGCAGAGCCCGCCGCCGCTCCACTCCTCCGCCCGCCTCCGCCTGGCCTTCCGCCGTGGCTCCCGCCGAGGGCCACATCTGAGACGAAGCCAGGGAGAGGATACAGTCAAAACGTGTATTGACGCCGGCTGGTAAGCACGCACAAGACCCTACGAGGCCGACGTTGGGATTTGTTGGGTGGCGGGCGACCAGGGAAAACGGCAAAGGACGGGCCGCTTAGGCAAGGACACAAGGGTACTCCAGATTTCGTAAAAAAAGGGAGGGGGTCTGGACCCTTCAAGACAAGCCATTTCAGACCCCCCCCCGTGGGAGAACCCTCCAAAACATCGTCCCCAGACCCCCCCAGGCCCTCCAAGATAGCCTGGAAGAGACCCCCCCCCCCGAAATGAGACCCCCCTCCCTTTATTACGAAATCTGGAGTACCCTAGATGAAGGCGCACGTCCTTACTAGGCGCGTTGACTGCAACATCGGGTGAGGACGAATCGAAAATCCCTGAGAGCTGGCGGCTCTGGAGGATGTGTCTCGGGCGCCGCGGCCTTTTCAGAGCTTTGCCCGGAGCGCTCCGAGACCGTTCTGGAGCGCTCTGGAACGGGTTAATCCTTCTCTCCACCCAGACATGTGACGTCCTGTTTTTTTTCAACACGCTCCCCCCAGGCTTCCTAGGACCGGTTTGTCATCCTGGGTCGTTTTTGTTGACGGTCCCAGGGCCCGACGCTTTCTTACGTTTTTGGGGGAACGGAGTTCTATTCTCGTCCTAGCCTCAGGTCGGGTCTATCCTCCTACTGGCGGACTTACACAATATACATACACCAAAATAATACAATAATCAATAACATGCACCAAGATAACCAATAACTACGCCAAAATAATCAATAATTGTCAAAAATCATCCCCTGACGATTGTTTCACTATTTTCGGATATTCCTCCTGTAGAGGGACATGCCCGACTTACTCCTAGCCCCGCCCCAACATCATGATGACACCATCTGCCGTCAGGCGCGGTTGGACCCGCCGACGCTAACCGCTGGCATCCGCCGGCCTTCCGCCATGGCACCCGCCGATCGGACGAGATGCGCCGCAGGCGAAGATGCCTTTGCGGAACGCCTTTGACATCGTGCTGCCAACATCTGCCACCAGTCGCTGGCGAACGAGGGGGAAAATGAGCAGGAGAAGGCCTCCTCAGAAGGCGGCGGGGCTTCTCAAGGTCGCCCGGCCTCCTGAGAAGTTTCCTGCGTCTCCCGGGCAGGCCTGGAACATTTCTCTGAAGGCCCGGGGAGCCTTCCGAGCCTTCTGAGAAGGCCCACACCTTCTCACTCCCACCCCGGGCTCGCCGCCGAATCAGGGGGAGGTTGAGCCGGAAGATCCTTCCCGGGCGCCCGCGAGACGCAATGGCCTTTGTTTGCCCGCGGGCGCCGATCCCCTCGCGCTGTTTTCGGCCCCCGCGTCTCTCCGAGCACGGCCGCGATCGGCCCCCTCAAGTCGGGCGACGCCAACGGACCACCGACATCGATCCTGGCCGAACCCCTCCTGGAGCAAGACGGAGCCATAAATCTGGGTGAGGATAAATCGGGAATCTCTGAAGTCTGGCGGCTCTGGAGGATGTCTCGGGCGCCGCGGCCTTCTCTTAGCCTTCTGCGGAGCACTCTGAAAGCGTTCCAGAACGCTCTGGAACGGATTTATCCTCGTGGATCCGCGCCCCGTCCGATGGAGCCCAGGAGGTGAAACACCGATCCTGGGCCCAGGGGGTCGTCCCCGCCCCAGGAGCTGCTGTGTGTGTGTGTGTGTGTGTCTCTGTGCGTGTGTGTTTGTGTGTGTGCAGTGTTTGTGTTTGTATGTGTGTGTGGGTGTTCGTGTTCGTGTTCGTCTTCGTCTTCGTCTTCGTCTTCGTCTTCGTCTTCGCGTTCGTGTTCGTATTTGCATTCGCATTCGCATTCGCATTCGCATTCGCATTCGCAATCGCATTCGCATTCGCATTCGTATTCGTGTTCGTGTTCGTGTTCCTGTTCCTGTTCCTGTTCGTGTTCGTGTTCGTGTTCGTGCTGGTGCTGTTGCTGGTGCTGGTGCTGGTGCTGGTGCTGGTGCTGGTGCTGGTGCTGGTGCTGGTGCTGGTGCTGGTGCTGGTGCTGGTGCTGGTGCTCGTGCTGGTGCTGGTGCTGGTGCTCGTGCTGGTGCTGGTGCTTGTGCGCGTGCTTGTGTGTGTGTGTGTGCGTGGTGTGTGTGTGTGTGTGTGTGTGTGGGTGTGGGTGTGGGTGTGGGTGTGGGTGTGGGTGTGGGGGTGTGTGTGTGTGTGTGTGGGTGGGGGGGGGTGAGTGTGGGTGTGTGTGTGTGTGTGTGGGTGTGGGTGTGGGTGTGGGTGTGGTGTGGGTGTGGGTGTGGGTGGGTGGGGTGGGGTGTGGTGTGTGTGTGTGTGTGTGTGTGTGTGTGTGTGTGTGTGTGTGTGTGGTGTGTGCGTGCGTGCGTGCGTGCGTGCGTGCGTGCGTGCGTGCGTGCGTGCGTGCGTGCGTGCGTGCGTGCGTGCGTGTGTGCGTGTGCGTGTGTGTGTGTGTGTGTGTGTGTTGCGTAGCTGGCGCCCTCCGAGTCGGGAACACGGGGGGGGAGCGGGGGGAGGTCGGCGGTGGGCGGGGAGAGGGAGGAGGGAGGCCAGGGAGGGGCAGGAGCAGTGCTGGGGAGGCTGGGGAGGCTAGGGGCTAGGGAGGCTGGCGAGGCTGGCGAGGCTGGCGAGGCTGGGGAGGGGCAGGCAGAAAAGTGCTGGGGATGCTGGGGAGAAAGGCTGGGAAGGGGCTCAGGTGGCTGGGGAGAGGGGGGAAAGGAGGATGGGAACAGGATGGGAGCGGGCATGAACCCGCCGTGCATGCGATGCCTTTTTCTGCTCCATGAGCGGTCCGCGAAAGGCCCGACCCGGTTTCCCCAGGGCCGGTTTGTCGTCCTGAGCCGTCGTTTGCCGGTCCTGGGGCCTGGCAAGGGCCCCCAGGGGCCGAACACCGTGAAAAACCTCCGTCTCGGCCTGTTCGAGGCGTTGGATGTCTGGGGATGTCCCCCGACTCCCGAGCCCCAATGTCGGCTACACGCAGGAATGACCCTAGGCCAGAGTGACCTTTGTCGCACAGCTTTCGGAGGGGGGTCGCGAGGGGGCCCAAACCAAGCGCGCAAACCGCTGCTATCGCATCTCATTCTGCGGTCGGGGGGTCCCTGTGGGCCCGCACCACATGTCACTCTGGCGAAGGGGCCCTCCTACGCATAGCCGACCTATAGAGGCCTCCTAGATGGGGTCGGAGTAGGTGGGGTCGGAGGATCGCGCCGCATCGCCGATACATCGGCGATGCATCGGCGGCGATGCATCGGCGACGTCGACGTGAAGCAAATCGGGCCCCACATCCAGCCGCATCGGCGATGCATCGGCGATGCGGCGCGATCCTCCAACTAGAACGTATGGCGAGACTGGCGCGCCTCTGCCCGCCAACGTTTCGCTCCCCCCCCCCCAGCGCGTCGCGAAGGCGGCGCGGGCGCGGGCGACGTGCCCGCCGCCGACGACCGCCCGAGCCTCGGCAGGAAAGGCGTCGGCGCGCCTCTCGGGGTCGCCCCAGCTGGGCGCCTTCCCGCCCCACGCGACACTCCCCCGGCTCGCGTCGTCCACGCTCGTCGGTGACAGTCAAGTGAGCGACGACCAAAAACGGGTCTTACGCAAGATGGCACGGCGACGTTACGCGGCGGCTTACGCGGGCCGCTGGCGCGGCACGCTTTATTTGAGACCTGTGCGCCTACGCGCGAGCTTACGCGGACAACTTACGCGCCAATGTCGGCGCAGGCGCCTCCGTTTTTCTGCGTCGCTCAAGTCGCATGATGAGGACGCGCCGCAAGGATGCGAGGCCCTGAGATCCTGGCGACCCCATCTTTTCGAGCCTGGCGTTCTCGCCCAAGTTCGGGCCCAAATGCCCTCACAGATCGATTCGCGGGACGCTCACAGCTCGAGCCGGCTCGAAAAATGGCGCAGCAAGATGGGGTCTGGGGCTCCATTCGTGAATTCTCGCGACGTCTCAGTTTTTCACAACGTCGGATCTCAGGGGACAGGCGGCGAATCGAAAAGATCCGGACGGAGCCTTCTCCTAAGTCGGGCCTGTCCCTCTACAGGAGGAATATCCAAAAATAGGCAAACAAAAGTCTAGGGACGATGGTTTGAGTATTTTTGAATTTTTGTTGACAATACACACATATGTATATATATATATATGTATATATACACATATATACATATATACATATGTTGACTAGTATAATGCCCCCACCAGGGAGGCCGCCACGGAGAGATCGACAGGGCGAGAGGGGAACGGTCGGGCCACGGCCCGTCGCACCTGGACGATGTATTTTCCACTCTCCAGGCGACCACGTCGCTGGCGACTTGTGTGAGAAAGAGGCTAGCCACTCCGAGGGGCCGCCGGCGTCTGAGGTCAAGGAACGCCGGGGCCGAAAAGGCGTCGGCCAACCAAGTCCAGCAGCTCATTAACAGAACATTAACAGTACCTATATGCAAAGGGTGGCACGCGGGCGGGGAGCAAAGAGGGGCTGCAGAGAGTTCTGTTCAGCCGTATCCTGGTACGGCGCACGGTGGGGAGGCCCGCTGGACAACACATAGCGCGCGAGCACGTACAATGTTGACTAGTATAATGCCCCCACCAGGGAGGCCGCCACGGAGAGATCGACAGGGCGAGAGGGGAACGGTCGGGCCACGGCCCGTCGCACCTGGACGATGTATTTTCCACTCTCCAGGCGACCACGTCGCTGGCGACTTGTGTGAGAAAGAGGCTAGCCACTCCGAGGGGCCGCCGGCGTCTGAGGTCAAGGAACGCCGGGGCCGAAAAGGCGTCGGCCAACCAAGTCCCATATCACAGACTGGAGAGCAGCTGGGGAGAAATTCCCATAACACTCCACTGGCCCACGGCCGCAAAGAAACTACTCACGCTAGAAAAGAGAGACCGCGAGCCTCGGCCTTGCAGGCAGCGGACCGGACAGCAGGCGGAAGCTTGCGGATGGCCGCGAGGAGGCGGCCGGCCTTCTCATACCTCTGCACGCTGCGAAACGAGGCCCAGCGCCCGCGCGCCTGGATCTCGGGCAGCGTCCTGGCACGGCGGAGGAAGTCCTCGCTGGGCCCCCCGTGCCTGGCGAGGTGAGGCGTGACTTTGAAAGGGATGCCAACGGCCCGGGCGGCCCGCTGCAGCACTTTATTGTACGAGGCATACGTGTGGCTAGGGAGCAGCGTCTGCGAGCGGGCACGGCGGGCCTGGCGGATGAGCGCGGCGAAGGCAGCGGCTACGCCAGGACGGCTGGCCTCATCAAGGAGGACGGTGTCATCCTGCACGCCGGTCTTGCTGGTACGGATGCCGATGAGCTGGCCGGCCACCTGGCTGGACGGCGCGACCACCATCCCGTACTTGTTGTAGTGAACCCCAGCGTGCATGCCCGGCGTGAAGCACGCGACCAGGGGCATGAGCACCAGCTCCGAGGGCCGCAAGTAGGTGTCGAACTGCACAACGAGGCCGCGGGCGGCCTCGAGGTCAGACTCGACGCCAGTCCGCGACAGGTGGTACGCCATCAGCACCGCGGCCGACCACGGGAGGGGATCCGAAGTCGAGTCAGGCTCCAGCTTGCCCCAGCCAGCCATGGCAGCGCGAGCGAGCGGGAGAACCCCAGGCTGGCGGAGGCTGACGTTGAAGTGGTCGGCGACAGCCGCCAGCGCATACCGAGCATCGCCCCGCGACCGCTCGGCTACGAAGAGCTCCTCGAGGAAGCGGTCGAGGGCGGCGTCGACGGCAGGGAGGTCGCGGGCGGTCCAGCGCGCCGGGTCCAGGCCCATCTGCGCGGCGAACTCGTGCAGGCTGGCGTGGTACCGCTCGGCGGTCGTGGCGGTCACCCTCGAGCGCCGGAGGAAGCCAGGGTTGTAGTCAGCCGGCTCCCGCCGGACGCGAGGCCGCCGCGCGGCAGCGGCAGCGGCGGGGCGCCGGCGCACTGGCCCGCGGCCCTCGGACGGAGCCTCCTCCAGCGGGGGGCCTCGGGGGCCCCCAGACGCCGCCCCACTGCTCGGCGTCCGACCTCCAGAGCGGGGCCCAGCGCGAGGGGCAGGTCGGGCACGGGAGCGCCCGAGGACCGAAGTCGCAGCCCGCCGCCCGGCAGAGATCAGCCTGCCATCGTTCCTCGAGTAGTGGAGCACCATCTGGCCTCTTGGCGCCGCGCGGCGCTGCTGCTGACAGGATGCTGGCAGCGAGATGGCAGGCGCCCGGGGGGTACGCGCCGGCCAACGTGGTCTTCCACTGATACTTGAGCCCTCCCGCGGACGCACGGACACGTACCTTCCCAGACAAGTGCTCGTGCCTGTGGCCCCCTTCGCAGAGCAGGCCGATGTCGTGCAGGGCCCCCAGACTTGAGACGATAGTGGTGGGCTTCTTGTAAGGCGCGCCGAACCGGCAGCAGTGGTAGGTAGCCCAGGAGCGCGCGTGCTGGTCCAAGAACTTCCGGAGCGGGGCCCATCGGAAGAGGCCCGAGGACTGAGGGTTCTCCAGAGACCAGTGGATCCCGTAGCGGCTGCAGACCTCCAAGAGACGCACCGTGACGTGAGCGCACCGACGGGCTGCCCTGATGGCGGAGACCTCGCGAGCCCCTCGCCGAGAGATGGACCACGGGGTGCACGGGGTGCCGAAGTGGACGAACCAGACGGCCCGGGAGGTGATCCAGGAACGCACCTGAGACTCGACCTTCGGGTTGAGGAGGTCGCACCAGGGCCCGTGCTTGATGTCCATGGGGGCCGCGACGACGAGGCCCGCCTGGGCCAGGGCACCGGTCCAGCGCCCGCAGCCCGAGAAGACCTCCAAGGCAGCCCGGGGTCGCGGAGCCCGCGCAGCGGTCGGCGTAGTGATCGCAGACGTAGGAGGAGGCCGAGGAGACAGACCGTGATCTGGCGTTTCATCCACTCGAATTGGCTGCATCCTGGGCCCACACCGGCCCCAGCGGCCGGCCGAGCCACGACAGGGCGGCGGCCGGCGGCGGGCGGAGCCCGCGCCTGCGACAGCGTGGCCGCCACGCGGCCGCCTCGGCCAAACCACCGAGGGCGGCGGGAGGCCCGGCGGGGGCGCGAGCCAGGCGGGCTTGCGCGGCCCCTGCCGGCCTCGCCGAAGGAGCACGTCACGCGGGGGGGCCGGCACGCGCCTGGGGTGCCTCGGCGGGCCGTCGCGGGGGAGCGGCCGAGGGGTGTGACGGCAGAGGTCTGAATCCTCCCCCCCTCGTCGGCACGCTGGGTCCCCCGCGACGGCGGGCGGCGCCAAGGCGCCGGCAGCCCGAGCGGGGCCCGCAGCGCCAGCAGCCTGTCCCAGGGGCGGCGGCGGGGGCGGGTCCGCACCAGGCCGTCCCGCAACCCCAGCGGCGCCGGCGCCAGGTCCCACGCGACGCTGCCCAGGGCGGTACAACCCCTGCAGGGCCTTCCGCGAACCACCATCGCTGACGTTCCTCTCTGTGTCGAGGTATCGGCGCCGCCAGCGGATGCCGGTGGCCACCTGGATGGCGGCACTGCGCCTGCACACGGAGCCGAGGCCGACGTCGACGGCGCGGCCCTTCTCGGTCGAGAGCACCTCGGCCATGTTGTCCCCGAGGCTGAGGACGCGGCGCCCGTGGCACTCGAGGCTCCTGGAGGCGTGCCGAAGCCCCGCGAGGGCGATCCGGGCCTCCAGGATATGGATGGGCGCCCGCGTCCTCCAAGCACCCTCCACGACCAGCGACCAGGCGTCTGGGGCGACGAGCTCGTCGGGGATGTCCTCGAAGGTCGCGCGCCGCGGTGCCTGTGCAACCCGAGCCCGCACGGTGCCGTGGGGCCGCTCGTCGGCCCTCCTCGGCGGCGGGGCCCAGGTCGCGATGCCGCAGCTGGGGTCCCCCTCACCGAGCACCCCTCCAGCGCCAGGAAGCCAGCCGGGCGTGTAGGTGTCGTCCTCCAGGGCCTCGGGCCGCTTCTCGTCGGGCGTGAAGCGCCAGCGCTCCCGAAGGCGCGCGAGTCGGCGCACCGCCTCGGGGTCGCAGCGCCGGCGGTGCAGGGCGTAGCCCGCCTCGGAGGAGTCGGAGCAGAGCACGATGTCCGACACGGGCGCGGCGAGGTCGACGACCGCCTGGAAGATGAGCCCTCGGAAGACGCGGACCTCCTGTCGAGCGGGACTCGGCAGAGGGGAAGGCGGCCCGAGCCGGCACTCGTCCACGTACCTGTAGAGGTGGCGGAAGATGGACATGGCCGGCCGCAGGAGGAGGCAGTGCTGGATGAAGTGCCCGAGGACGACCCGCACCTGCCACGCGGCACGGGGCACGCCCGGGCGCTCCAGCTCCAGGCAGGCGAGGTAGAGCCGCCAGGCCCGCTCGTCGGAATGACGCAGAGTCCGACGGACGCCATCAAACACCACGCCCACCATACCGAACTCGAGGGACGGCTCGCAGACCTCGTGGTACACGATGCCCCGGCGGTCGAGCTCCTCCATGACACTGGCCAGGCCCGCCGCGGCATCGGCGGCGGAGAGACCCAGGATCCCCACGTTGTCGACGTAGACGGAGCCGGCGGGCCTGCCAGGGGCCGCCGGGCGCGGCGGCTGACGGTCCAAGACGAGGCTCGCAGGCCCGCCCGCGAGCGCGTGACCCACCCACGAAGTGACCGAGGAGTGAACGACCCAAAGGGCCCAGCTCCAGCCCATGGCGACGCCACGGAAGGCGGGGAACACCACGTCGTCGGCGCCGACGGGGATGAGGCGGCCGTCCTCCCAGACGTGCGTCGCCCCGTACACCGACGCGGGCTCGGGGTAGTCCATGCCGAAGTCCTCGGCGAGGGCGTCCGAGCAGAACTGGTAGAAGCTGTCGGCCAGGTCGAGCGAGGCACCGTAGATGGCGGGCGCCGAGGTCGCGTCGGAGGCTCCCAGGGCAGCGTCCGACCAGTCCTGCTCCGCCAGCGCGGCCGGGGTCCCGAGGGCAGCGTGCGGTGGACTCCAGTGGGTCCGGTTCGTCTCGCGGGCGTCGACCACGAGCCTGATGAACCCCCCCTTCTTCTCGACGAAGAAGCAGCCCACGCGAGCACGAATGCGCCGACGGTAGCCGACAAGACCTCGTTCCGCCAGGCGGCGGACAAACCTGACCCGCGCGTCGGGCGAGCCAGCGAGGTGAGGGTCCCAGTAGGGCACGATGGGGTCGAGCCCCTCCGCATCAGCCAAGAAGACCCTGTCCGGTTTCCGCACGTACCGATCGGGGTCGGCGAAGGCGCGAACGACGAAGTCGGGGCAGATGTCCTCGACGCGCTTCGGGACGATCTTCGACTTCCAGAACTTGAGCTTGTCCTCACTGTAGGGTGCGACCTTGGAGGGCGCCCCGGCGTACAGCGAGTCGGACTTGAGGAGCTCCTGAAGGGCTCCGCGAGGTGTGAGCCCAGGCGGCCGTGGGCCGTGCCGGCCGATGTTGCGACGCAGGTGAGCGAGGCAGCTGGCCTGCGTGGCGGAGGGCGCGCCGGGCGTGGTGGAGCCACGGGCTGGCACGCTGCCGAACCCGTGGACCGAGGCACGGGAGAGGTCGTTGACCGATCGAACGGCCTCCCGAAGTCGGTGTTCGCGACAGCGACGACGTACGGCACGGAGGGCCAGATACCTCGGCGCGTCGGCCAGGTCCACGAACCCGGAGGGCTGCGGGACCGGAAGTGGCAGAGGCTCACCGTGACGACGATGATCGCGACGAGCCATGCCGATGAAAACAAAACTGCCGACGTGGAGGAGCCCACGCCGAGAGGGCCGGCCCAGCGGCGCGGGGCGGTGAGCCCGCGGGCTGGGACGGCAGGGCAGGGGGCCCCGCGCCCGCCTACCCGCTGCCCTCCTTCTTGGGGTGCTTCGGCGGCTTGTCCTTCGAGCCGCCCGCCGAAGTCTCCTCCCGCCACTGCCTCCCCGCCTTCATGATGGCCGCCTCGGACCGCTGCTGCTCGCCGACCCAGGCGTCGAAGGCCGGGAGCACGAAGCCGCCGGACTCGTCGATGGCGGCGTCCAGCACCACGTCGAGCCCGTCGAAGTCGGGCTGCCTCGGGTTGCGCCTGGTGGCAGCCTCGAGCTGCTTCAAGCGGCGCACCATGTACTCCACCCCCGCCACGTTGTAGAGGTCGAGCTGGTCGAACTGCTGCATGATGCGGAGCACGGAGCAGAGCATCCGGTGCTCGCGGGCGGTGTTGCTCTTCTCCGGGATGCCGGACCTCCTGACTCACGTCGTGTGGTGCTCGTCCCAACCCTCCTGTCCGGCATCCCGAAGAGCGAGGCAGGCCTCGCGTGTAGCCCGCTTCCCTTTGAGGGGCCACCCAGGGATGGCCTGCTCTCGCATCTTCGAGACGGAGGTGCGGAAGCTCATGAAGCGATCCTTCTCCTCGTCCCGCTCGTCGCCTGCGATGCGCGGGTCCCGACCAGGACCCCCACGCGCCCGAGCCTGCCACTCCTCGAAGGAGCCGCCGGCCTCGACCCGCACCGCCGTCTGCCACACGTCGTCGATCAGCACAAGGCCCACCTCGCCCCGGCGGAGGAGCACCTCGTCGTTGCCCACGGAGGCCGCGGGCACCTCCTCGCCGTAGTGGGGCGAGGTCGGGTCCGAGACGAACCAGCGCTCGTCCCGGGCGAGGGGGGCGGCCGAGGCGGGGTACCCGAGGATGTCCCCCAGCGCCCGCGCCTCGCGGTAGTACTGGTGCATCTCTTCGGCGTCCACATCGGCATCGTCGAACACGTAGATGTTGCCCCGGTAGCGGTCGGGGAAGGCGCCCCCTCGCTGGAGGGCGCACACGCGGAAGCCACCCAGGTTGGCCGCCGCGATCTCCCCGTCGGGAGTGACCCAGACCCACCATTGGTCCGGCCCCTTGACGAGGAGGACCCTGTGGTGCCATTGGAAGTTCTCGTCGTCGTCGTACCGCACGAGGCACTGGGCGTAGGGCACGTCAAGCGCCCTCGGCATTCACGGCACCGGCCCGCCTCCGCACGCGCTGGAGGGACGTCGGCGTCGCCGCACCCACACGCTCCCCAGCAGGACCCTCCGCGAGGGCCAGCGGCGGCAGGACGGCGCGAGGCGCCCCCGCCCGAAGCAGCCAGGCAGCCGCAGCGGCCACACCGGCGGCGAAGCTCGCGAGCCCGACGAGGACCACGAGCGCCCAGGCCCCGGACGGAGCCGCTGGGACCGGGCACTGCGGACACACGCAGGCCGGGCACGCGGGGCAGGCCGCCCCGAGGTGCTCCGGGCCGCAGCGCGAGAGCTGCTCCCGGAGGATGTCCAGCACGCCCGAGCCCGGCTCGTGCCCGCTGAAGACGCAGGTGCAGGACGGGTCCGCGGGCGGAGCCGGCGCGGACCAGCGGGACGCGAGGATCCCAAGAACCCAGCCAGCCGCCGCCTGCATGCACGAAGCGGCGAGACTGGTGCCCAAGAAATCTTGAGCAAAGAGGGGCTGCAGAGAGTTCTGTTCAGCCGTATCCTGGTACGGCGCACGGTGGGGAGGCCCGCTGGACAACACATAGCGCGCGAGCACGTACAATACATATATATATATATATATATACTATTTCCCTGTAGGGGGACAGGCCCGACCTAAGTCTTCTCGTCGTCTCGTCGTTTTTGGCATCTGGGTCCCGGGAAGTTCAAATTTAAGAGGACGGCTCAGGACCAAAAGGCGGCCCTGGGGAAAAGCTCGGGACCTCATGCCCCCGCGTTGAGCACGTCAAGACATCGGATGCCTGGGTTCGCGTCGTCCACGCATGTAGGGGTCCAGACGAACAGGCTCACGTTGCTGCAGAGGCGTGGCTGGCCCAGGTAGGCTGGACAGGATCGGTCAGCATCGGATCGGAAGGTCGGATCAGCTCTGCACGTGCGTCGGATCGGGCCGCATCGGCACGGAGCTTGAATCTAATCGAACCGACCGTGCCAGGCTGCACCACAGCGCCGGTGCGAGCATCGGGCAGCGTCGGGCCGTCGCAATGTCGGACTCGAATCGGATCGAGCTGGCCGACAACGGTATCGAACCGAACTGGTCGGATCGAACTGGACCCCGGCTGGTGGGCGGTCGGGCCCTGAGATCCGACGTAGCGAAGAGATTGCGGCAGCGTGAAGAGTCACGCCCGGAGCCCTATAGACCCGATCTTTCTGCATCGTGCACCATGCTTCGACCCGGATCCATCTGTGAGGACTCCGGGGCCCCAAACTGGGCGAACACGTCCGGCTCGAAAAAATCGAGTCGCCAGGGTCTCAGGGCAGATCTGCCGCCGCGCGACCCGCGCGGCCTCGAGCAGAGGCCCCGCTGCTGGGCCCTCCCCGGCTGCCGACCCTCGGTCTCCTCGGTCCACGCTCGGGCGCGGAGTCGCTGCGGCCGCCGCGCCGATCGATAGCCTCGAACGGAGCATCGAGGGTCCGAGAGTCCCGAGGGCCCCGAGGGCCCCGAGGGCCCCGAGGGCCCCGAGGGCCCCGAGGGTCTCGAGCATCGAGGGTCCCGAGGGTGCCGAGGGTCTCGAGCACCGAGTGTCCCGAGGGCCCCGAGGGCCCCGAGGGTCTCGAGCATCGAGGGTCCCGAGGGCCTCGAGGGTCTCGGAGCACCGAAAGTCTCGAACGGAGCATCAAGATGAATAGACGATCTGAAGGCACCGCAGCAGAAGTCAGAGCACTCGTTGTTTTATCAGCGCACGGGCACCCATTCCGAAAATACCTGTCTCGTGCCAACGGCGGCGGTGAGTTGACAAACGAGGAAGCATGCACGAGCGGAGACAGGAGGTAACAGAAAGGAGGGAAGAGAGGGACGACACTCGTGCCAACACCGTGCATCGCCGCATGGCGCAGCAGGAGTGCCTCGCCCCCCCCTCTCCCCCCCCCCTCCCTTTGATCGAGCACCCGGGGGTGCACTGTGTGGGCTGCCTCGCCTGCGGCCCCCGGGGCCCCACGCTGCGGCCCGAGGCGTGCGCCCCGCAGGACCCTGCCCAAGGATGTGCGCGGCGCCCTGGATCTGCCCGCGCGGGAGCGCCCTGGGGCCGCCAGGCGCTGGCAGAGCCAGCCGCCGAGTCCCCCGCCGGGGTGGACGGAACCTCCCACCCTGACACGTCGATTCGTGGATGGTCCGTTTTCGGATGCCTCCAGGCTTGCGCCGCCAGCTTTGGGCCCGAGGTCGTTTACACTGAGCCACGTTTTGCTAAAGGGGGTCCGGTCCATCTCCGACCCCCCTTTTCCCAGAGATCCGACTTCGCGGAAAAAGTAAAAAGTCGTGGGTAATCACGCTCGGAGCCCCGGACCCCATCTGGATCCGCCATTGTTCAAACCGGATCGATCTGTGTGAGGGTCCTGGGCCCCGGAATTGGGCGAAAACGTCCAGCTCGAAAAAATTGAGTCATCAGGATCTCAGGGTTCCGGAAGCCACCGCTCGGGTGCTGCTCGAAGTGCCCCTGGCCTAAGGTGCCCCCAGGATTTCCAGGGATGCCCCCACGGCCTCCAGAGCACCCCTCTCGAGGCCCAGGGGGCCCAGGGGTTCCAAACTGCAGCGAAAAGCTGGGTGCACCTTGGGCCAGGAGTATCCAAAGCAGCCCCCGAGCCGCGGGCTAACCTTCCGAGAGGTATCCAGCCGGGGTCCCGAGGCCCCCTGCACCCCTCTGGAGACACGCGCGGCGGGCACGTCCGTACCCGAACCCTGGCGGTCTGGATTCCAGGGCGCGATTTCGGGGATACGGATATGTTTTTCGCCCACGACGAGGCTTCCCCAAAAGGAAGGAAAGAAACGAAGGACCATGACCAAGACTGAACGCGGCAACGTCCGTGCCGATCTTGGCCATCGTCAATCAGTGGATCATCCTCGCGAATCCGCGACGGCCGGCATTGACTACGGCACAGACAGGCGCCGACAGGATCCCGCGACGTCTGGGCCATGGCCATCGTGCTTCCTCCCTCCGCCCGGATCCAAACGCTGAGCCGAGAGGAAACCCAGAAGCTGAGCCGCGAGGCGCCGCCGCCGCGCCGGGGCGCCGCGAAACTGCCGCACCCCTCAGCCGCGCGCGCACGCGCATCGGAGCCGGTCGCCGCCGGCCGCTGCGCGCCGCCGGCGGGGGGGTGTCGGCCGAGGACCGCGCGCGAGCCCGACTCGCCCGGAGTTGATCTTGAGGAAGACACCTCCCCTGTGCGCGACACCTCCCCCTGTGCGCCTCGAGTGACAGAAAGAACGCGGAGGCCTTTCTCGAAATTCGGCATCTGAGGGCCCTCGCCGGGCCCCGGGACCGTCAACGAAGATACTCTGGACGACAAGCCCGCCCTCAGGACGGGAACGGGACGTCGACTGCCCCGTATATAAGGAAAAAGCAAGGCGCTAGGCTCGCTGCAGAAGACCTGGGCGCAAAGCAGCTGCCGTCTCTTGAAGGGCCGATTTCTACCTCCGCCAGCCTTCCACCGGCGGAGCAACCCCCGATGTATGTCCGCCGCCTTCAGCCGTCCATTCGCCGAAGAAGAGGTGGCAGCGTCTCGATCCCTCGGGGGCGAGGCCCTTCCTGGAACGCCCTAGGTGACCGCAGCCCAAATCGGATGGGTATTTACTGGACGGGGTTCCGACACAATTCGGTGGCGCAACGGGCCAAAAACGTGCTAGAATGCCCCGTAAAATGTTCAAAGCATTGTTATGTGTAGACATGAGTGCATGATCGCATGTATATACAAATGGATACACATACACTCATACACATATACACATATAAACGTATACACATATACAGATGCATGTGTGTATACATGTGTGTGTGTGTTAATCAGCGTGGGGCCCAATCGTTTTTTTGTATAGGACCTTAGTTGTGCAATACTCGTGGTGCAACCTATGCGGCGCAATCTATGTAGTGTTATCGATGCTGTGCAAACTATGTTGTGTAGTTAATGGGGTGTGTGTGTTATTTGCGATGCGAACGGCGTGGTGCATTGGATGTGGTGCATGTTATGTAGTGCGAGCTATGCCGTGCAATCTATATGGTGCACCATGTGTTGTGCAATCTACGCTGACCAGTCTATGTTGTGCAGTGTGCGTGGCACGATCTGTGTGGTGCAATTGGAATATGTTCGCAATGAATTGTTCACTCCGCTGCTCGCGCGGACATCCCACCCACCCACCCACACCGTGGTTTGCAAAGCCCGTGCGGCGGCGATTGCGATGAGTGCTTGAAGTTG
Source organism: Prorocentrum cordatum (assembly GCA_963575745.1). Taxonomy (NCBI): domain Eukaryota; class Dinophyceae; order Prorocentrales; family Prorocentraceae; genus Prorocentrum; species Prorocentrum cordatum. The sequence continues at coordinate 67,901 of CAUYUJ010019704.1, forward strand.
GCTGGTGCATCTCCGCGGCCGCGCTAGCCCGCGCATGCTTGCGCACGCAGCGGCCAAACTGTTTGGCGCTACCGACGCGGCCGCGGTGGCGCTGACCGCTGGGCACTTCCCAGCGGGCACGTCAGTGCGAGTCGGCGATTTGGGCGGGCGCGGTGTCAGCGCAACGTCGACAACGGTAAACGCGTTGATGATGGTAGCGATGTAGCGATGTTGGTTACGCTGGTGACAACGACGACGGCAAGGCCAGTGACGGCGCCGATGCTGATCACGCCGACGACGAAGGCGGCGCCCTCGCGTCAGTGATGAAGGTTTTGGGGGGAGTTCGACATGCGCGCGCGGCCGACGCGCGAGAGTGACCCGCATGGTACTATTTGACAGGAGTCGCCCCCCCCCCAAGCAAGCGCGCAAGGGCGTGCGAATGATTTCGGCATGCGGCGCGAGGGGTCCGTTCGGCCGAATTTAATGATAATGTTGAAAAAAAACCGATGGCGTCCTTGAGAATTCGGCTCTTGCGCGCGCAAGCCTCGTCTTGAAAACTGGTGTTGTAAAAAAGCATTTCCCCAAGATTTCGGGACACTCGACGTTGAAATTCTTGCGGGCCTGGGGTTTTTGAAAGATTCCGGCATGCGCGCGCGACGACGCGCGCGCGTGCACTTCGTCCCATTTGCTGCCAGGGGTTCTTGCGACACCACGCGCGCAAAATCGTTCGAACGAGTTCGGCACACGCGCGCAAGAGGCCCGCGTGGTAACATGTCATGATAATGTCGAATACCGATTGTTTTTCCTGAAGAATCCGCAAGAGCGCGAACGCAAGCTTGCTTTGACCGTTCTTTTTGCGAAACTATGTGTGTTTAGATGTTCTCGGGACACTCGATTTTGAAACCTTAACATATATTTTAGTGTTTGACAGATTTCGGCATGCGCGCGCGACGGCGCGCGTATACAATTTCTCAAATGTGTTGCAAAGAGTTCTTGGAAACTGATGGTGTTTGATAAACGAACGCGCGCACATAATATCTGTTGCAGAGGATGGGGGAGCGTTACTAGTTTGCCTGGGATGATGCGAATTCAAAACAAAAAAAAAACACGATGGACGATGGGGCAGAGACACATGTAGCTGCAATAAGCGGTGGCCCATTAACCCCGATGGGGGGGGATATCCTGATACTCTGTTATCAGGTCAATTGGTTTTGGATAACTTGGACGCAGCAGCTCCACTACTCGCGCAACCATCCCACCCACCCACCTGCAACTTGGCTTGCAAAGCCCGTGAGGCGGCGATTGCGATGAGAGCATGGCGTTGGCTGGCCCATTTCTACGGCCGCGCTAGCCCGCGCATGCTCGCGCGCACAGCGGCCAGCTAGCCTGGCGTGACCGACGCGGCCGCGGTGGCGCTGACCCCTGGGCACTTCCCAGCGTGCGCTTGCGCGCGAGTCGGTGCCTTGGGCGGGCGCGGTAGCATGGCGACGCTGACAACGGTAGACACGATGATGGTAGTGGCGATGGTGGTGACGATGATGCGGATGACGACGGCAAGGCCTGTGACGGCGCCGATGCTGATCACGCCGATGAAGATGACGATGTCTTCGCGTCGGCGATGAAGGTTTTGGCAGGAGGCCGTCATGCGCGCGCGGCCGACGCGCGCGAGTGGCACGCATGGTATTATTTGAGCGGAATCGCGCCCCCCAGCTCGCACGCAACGGCGTCATAATGAGTTCGACCTGTGGCGCGAGAGGCCCGCTCGGCCGAATATAATGGAAATAAGGGAAAACCGATGGCGTGTTTGACAATTCCCAACCATCCTGTCTCGCTTCGAAGAGACAGCGCCCCGCGCCCCTCCCACCTCCTCCCCCCCGCCCTCCCTCCCCATCTCCACCATCATCGACACTCATTTCGGCACACCCCTAACACGGCCCGTGGCCTCATATGGAGCTCCACCTAAGGCCCCAATGGCGACGTTCCCACGCGTCCGCGCCACAGATGTCGGCACGCCACTCACACGGTTCGCGGCCCCATACAAAGCTCCGCCCAAATCCCCAACGGCGACGTTTCCATGCGTCCGCGCCACCGATGTCGGCACAGTCCTCACACGGTTCGTTGCCCCCTAGGGAGCCCCACCTGAAGCCCCAGCGGCGATGTTCCAACGCGTCCGCGCCACCCATTTTGGCTGACCCGCCGCGCGGTTCGTGGCCCCATAGGGAGCTCCACCGGCGACGTTCCCACGCGTCCGCGCGACCCACTTCGGCACGCCCCGCGCGCGGATCGCAGTCCCATGGGGAGATCCACCGACGGCCCCAGCGGCGACGCTCCCATGCGTCCGCGCCACCGATGTCGGCACGCCCTTCACGCGTTTCGCTGCCTTATAGGGAGCTCCACCCAAGACCCCAATGGCGACGTCCCCATGCGTCTGCGCCACCCATGTCGGCACACTCCTCACGCGGTTCGTGGCTCCATAAGGGAACTCCACCCACGGCCCCATATGGCGACGTTCCCACGCGTCCGCGCCACCCTTTTCGGCACACACACACACACACCAGCGGTTCGTGGCTCCATAAGGAGCTCCACCGAAGGGCCCAGCGGCGACGTTCCCATGCGTCCGCGCCACCAATTTCGGCATGCCCATCACGCGTTTCGCGGCCTCATAAGGAGCTCCACCTCAGGCCCCAATGGCTACGTCCCCATGCGTGCGCGCCACCCATTTCGGCGCACTCCTCACGCGGTTCGTGGCTCCATGAGGAGCTCCACCGAAGGCCCCAATGGCGACGTTCCCATGCGTCCGCGCCACCCATTTCGCACGCGCTTCGTGGCACCATAAAAAGCTCCACTTACAGCCCCATTGGCGACGTTCCCATGCGTCCGCGCGGCCAATTTCGGCACACCCGCCACGCGGTTCGCGGCATGTGCACGCATGGTGTGCGTGTATACATGGAATGTCGCATGTATTGTATGTACCACACATGTTGCACCGCATAAATTGCACATATTACATTACACCACATGGATGGTATCATATTCAGGGTCAGCCGCATCTGCTGCAACTCGTATGCAGATTGAGCCGCATATACTTGCACCGCACAGGCAGCACCAGCTAGCATGCATCGAACACAGATTGTACCACGTAGGTTGCACCACATCGAGAGTGCAAAAGCCTACTGCTTAGGGGCCCACGCTGGCCAACATCTTTTTTCTGCTGCAGGCCAAAGATCTGAATATGTGCGGGCGCCTTGTCTTCCGGAAAAACAGCAAAACTCCTGATCACGCCGCATCCGCAGGCGTGCGAACCACCCGTCGCAACCACATTCTGGGAACGCGTCTCTGGAGACGACGTGAGTCTGGCTCGCTGGGCGAGGCTCCGACTCGGAAGGTAATTACAGTCCACCCTTCCGTCGAGCAAAACTGGTCGGCAGCTGGCAGCGGGGCACGCCGTGTCTCCGCGCTGCAACGACCAACAAAATCTAGACGCACCAGGCCGCCGGGTGTCGGCAGCGGTTTCGTTCGAAATCTGGCAAGGCTGCCGAGGCGGGCGACATGTGGACTGGGAGCTGGAAGAGGAGGATCGGGTCGGATCGGAGTTCTAGAAATATTCAAGGCGTCGGGCTGAAACCAGTTGCTTCTCCGCTGCTGCGCTGCGCCGCAGCGACCTGCGAGTGGCGCAGCCTAGATGGCCGACTCCGGACCCCCTGGGCCCTAGAAATGTACAGTTGGAGCTCGACCACAAGAAACTCCCCAAGACGTCTCCTGATGTTTGGTGCGGGGACGTCACACTTTCCATAGCAGAACCATCGAAACCCAAGAAGCCCAGGGCACCCTGGAGGCGAGCAGGGTGTTTTTTGGCATGGGGTTCCACTGTAGACGTCGCCTCATCCTCATCCCCTCATCCCCTCATCCTCCGCCTTCTCCTCCTCATTTTCCTCCTCCTCCTCCTCCTCCTCCCTCCTCCTCCTCCTCCTCCCTCCTCCTCCTCCTCTCCTCCTTCCTCCTCCTCCTCCTCCTCCTCCTCCTCCTCCTCCTCCTCCTCCTCCTCTCCCTCCTCCTCCTCCTCTCCTCCTCCTCCTCCTCCTCCTCCTCCTCCTCCTCCTCCTCCTCCCTCCTCCTCCTCCTCCTCCTCCTCCTCCTCCTCCTCCTCCTCCTCCTCCTCCTCCTCTACCTCCTCCTCCTCCATCCTCCCCCTCCCCCTCCTCCTCCTCCTCCTCCTCCTCCTCCTCCTCCTCCTCCTCCTCCTCCTCCTCCTCCTCCTCCTCCTCCTCCATGTAGAGGTCCCAGAATCTCACTGCCCCCCCCTTCCGACGGCCTTCCAGCGCGGCTTCCGCTGGCGGACCCGCCGCCGCTCTCGACTTCCGCGGGAGCACACGCCGAGGCCTTCCCGCTCTGCTTCCGCCAGGAGGAGGAGGAGGCGAAGGAGGAGGAGGAGGCGGAGGAGAGGAGGAAGGAAGAGGCGCCGCAGACGATCACCAAGGGTGGTGCGGATCGCCTTTGGTGATCGCCTGCCTCTCTGCGGCGGCCCGAGCTCTCGGGAGGAGCAGCGCTGCCCTGAGAGGGCGCTTCTGATAGGTCCGACCGATGGCGCTGCCCTCCAGGGCCGCAGGAGCAAGGCAAAGCGAAAGGCGAGAAGGCGAAGGTAGCGGAAGCCCCGAGCGACACACCACCTAACGGGGCGAGACGCCCCTGGGCAAGGAAGCAAGGGGGAGGGGTCCAGATGGGCATGACGCCCAATGGGGTCAGGGCCTCCCTCTACTTCCCTCGCCACCACAACGCAACCTTGACATCGGACGCCTGCCCAACCGCCCAACTGCACAGTTTAAATGACGAGTGACAGATGATGACAATGCTAATGATAGTGCTGACGATGGTGATTATGCTGATAATGCTGCTGCTGATGATGATGATGTTGACGGTGATGGTGATGGTGATGGTGATGGTGAATGTGATGATGATGATGATGATGATGATGATGATGGTGAGGATGCTGCTGCTGATGATGATGCGGAGAAGGAGGGTGAGGAAAGATCCACCGCAAATCCCCGATGATGTTCGATGATGGCGATGCTGATCATGATGCTGCTGCAGATGATGATGATGATGATGATGATGATGATGATGATGATGATGATGATGATGATGATGGTGATGATGATGGTGATGGTGATGGTGATGGTGATGATGATGATGATGATGATGATGATGATGTTGGTGATGATGATAGTAAGGCTGGTGATCCATATGAAGATGAGACATGAAGATGAATCTGAATAGTATCATGATGAGGATGGTGAAAATGATGATGGTGATGGTGATGATTATGCTGGTGATGGTGATGCTGCTGATGATGGTGCTGCTGATGATGTTGAGGAAGTTGATGATTATGTTGATGATGATGATGATGATGATGATGATGATGATGATGATGTTGATGACGATGGTGAAGGTGACGAAGAGGAGGACGAGGAGGAGGACGAGGAGGAGGAGGAGGAGGAGGAGGAGGAGGAGGCGGACCATCACAACGGCGACGACAGCGACTTTCAAGTGCGCACTGGTGTTCTGATGAATCCCAGCCACTGCGCAGCTGGGCACCAAAAAGAATGTCCTCACGTACTCCTTCAGGGGGCCGGGGGCCCAATTTTGGATTCCGCGTAACTCGGGCTGGGTCGCATGGCTTTCCCAGAAGCCAGGGAGCACCGCCAGGCGGCCCACGAGGGTCCCGAGAAGCCCCTAGAACGCTCCAAGACGGACTGTTCCCAGAGGGGAGGGCGCCCAGAGGACCTCCAAGGAGGCCCCAAGACGCAAAACCATTGATTTCCCAAACGCTGCTGCTGTTTAAGAGCTTTGAAGGTCTTGGCACCGAGTCTCGCTGCAACAAGCTGGTTCGTACAATGGAGTGCAGCCAGGGGGGAAACAGCGCGGCTCGCTTGCATGCGTAAAACCCTGCAAAGACCCCACGGCGTGACGAAGCTTAAGACGCAAAGGTAACAAGCATCGCACTGCAAGTAGCCGCATAGCATGTGCGGACGTATGCATTCGAAATCAGTTGATGCTACATATGTGTTTGAATGAATGTAGCGTTCTCGCCTTTACGGGTTCCGAACTCTCAACAGGCCCCCCAAGTTCCGAGGCCCTCAAGACGGCCCGAGATGCCCCCGAAGAGAACCCAAGAGGCATCCAAAAGGGGCCCGAGGTAGAACCAAGAGGCGGAACCAGAACTGAGATTGCAGGCCCTTCTCCCGAAGATGAATCCCGAGACCACGAGCAGGTCCCCAAGAGGCCCCTTACACGCCCCCAAGAAGCCCCAAAGGCCCTGCAGGAGCTCCAAAAATTACTCCAAGAGGCACCCAAAAGGCATCCCAAGAGAAGTATCAGAAGCATCCAAGAGGCCTCAACCAAGGCACGCCAGCGCAGCTACAACCAATATAATCCAAGCGGTAACGGGGACACATGGCAGCGGCTGCGATCCACGTGAGCCAACTGGCAACAACCTGACCGCATGACCCCGTCCCAAGAATGTGGCGGCATGGGCGGAAGGCCACTACAGCCGGACCAAGGATAGAAGAACACCCTTCAAGAACATGAGACCCTCCGCCTGCCAAACTGAGGAACCTCCGAGAGCACGGTTCCCCAAGATGCACAAGAACACGCAACAAACGCGAAGAACGCCAGGGTAACCCTCCCCGAACCGACCTCGCTCTTTTACACCGGGCCGACCGTAGATCTGCCGCCCCCGTTTGCTTGTCACACGGGTGCACGGCGTGCTGCACTTTTGGCGGTCGCGGTCCCGTCGGGGAAGTTCCCAGCTGGGTCTCGGTCGACCCCGCCGCCCGCCCCGGAAAGCGGCCATCGCGGAGGGAGGCAAGGGTTCGCCCCTTCCAGATGGCATCCAGGATGGCCCGCACGACGGCCAAGATGGCGTCCAAGACGGCCAAGGTGGCCCCAAGGGAGCCCCTAAGATGGTCCCAAGATGCCCCCAAAACGGCCCAAGATGCACCCAGCATGGCCCAGGATGGCATCAAGATTACCCCAGGCGGCCCGAGAGGCCCCAAGGAGGCCTCCAAGAGTACCTCCAGGATGAAGGCCAACATTATGGATGTTCCTTAATTAACTCAGCGACTTTAGCGTTCTCGCCTGTTTGGGCTTCGGGCGCTCCAACTCGGACGCGTAAGCCCCCGAGACCGAAGACAGTCCACGAGGCTCCCGAGGGGCCCGCAAGACGACCCAAGAGGCCCCAAGAGGCCCCAAGACGGCCTCGCAGACCTCCAAGACGGCCCTCAAGCGCCCAAAGAGGGACCCACGACTGCCCACAAGCTGGCAGCGCGGGAACTACCAGCAACATCACTAATGAGCACTACTCCATCAGCGCGGGGCCTGGCAGAGCGCACGACCTGCAACTCATCAGCTAGAGCTCAAGACCGTCAAAATCGAAACTGACGAGCGGGTCGCTGTCGTCATCGGAACACTGCACGGCGCACCGAGGGACAAACGCACCAGCATCCGCAGCTCCCGAAATCGATCGGCTCCGTCCCCCAGCCGATTGAGCAACAGGTGAAGTACTGAAACTGAAACAGCGGCCTTCTCCAGGATCGTGAGGAAGTTGACGGGGACCAGGAACCCAAGCACAAGAGACAGCCGTGGCAGCTATGCCAAGCCTCTCCTCAGACTGTACCTCCTCGCCAAACGCACCTGCGCCGAACTACGAAACGTGCTCCTCTTCCTGGACAGCCACGTCCTGGACAGCCACGCCGCAATCCGCGGCCCCACCCTTAGTGCCTTCCACCATGGGGGGGATGCAAAGAAGCAGCGGCCCCCTGCACGTCAAGGGAACCCTCCAGCTCGCCGTCGATGCGGGAGCTCCCCGCGACGTCGACAACGTCGGTGTTGAGCGCCGCCGCCGAGCCCTGGCCCGCGTCGAACATCTTCCTCTCCTCGTCCGCGGCCGTGAGCTGAGGAGCCAGGCGCAAGCCCGCCAAGAGCCCATTGCTGAAGGCGCCCGCGAGGACCTCCGCGGGTAGCTGCCACACACCAGGCGCCAAAGCCACGGACAGGAACCAGAAAAGCACACAAAGGAATTTCACACAAAGAGTTTTGGCACCACCAACGGTGCAACGCATGTGCACACATGCCACTGGATCCCCAGCGATCCGAACCAGGGTTGATGCACGGCCGTGCTCTAGAATGCAGTTGACATGCACGGTGTGGCAAGGCTGTCGGCGGAGACGAGATCCCAATATCAGCTACAAACAAACATTCCATGGTGGTTGGGCACAGCCAAACCACCGTGCAACGTCAATTTGTTCATCCGTTGACAGCAGCACGCGTTGCGGCAGCAAAACGCAGTAGCGCGCGCGGGCATGCAGGGCCGGCGATGTGGCTGGCCAGCTGCCAGCGCGACTTCGGCAGAAGAGCCGAAATCCACGTAGGATCGTTTTGGGCGTGGTATCCGGCGCAGCTGCATCGCACTGCCAGGCGCCGCGGCCTTGCGATTGTAACGCCAGGCCCCGCGCGCTCCTCGAGGCGGGAAAGCAAGCTCTACACAAAGGAGTCGCGCGTGCTCTTGTGGGGGCGGCGAAAACGATCGTACACAAAGGAAACTCCTTTGTGTGCACCCCGCGTTGGCAGTGTAACCAGACCGTACACAAAGGAAGTACGCGAGACTTCGTGGCACACAAAGGAATTACAGCAACGCCCTTTGGGTTGCGTTCTTCGCGCGCGGTGACAGCTTCGAGCTGGAAAGGAAGGGGGGGCGGGACAAGGCAGAGCAGGGGAAGAAGAAAAAGAAGAGGAGGGCGAGAAAGAAGCGAAGGAAACAACGGAATGAAGCCAGGATGCGCGCACGCGAAACTAACACTGCGCGCCGAGACACTTGTTCGTTCGTTCGGTTGGCCGTGCGGCAGATGAGTAGAAAAATAATTGTTCGCTGCCTATCGAAGGGACTTCTTGGGAATGAGACTCGCGCTCTCTTCCCAACCCCCTTTCCCACACCCCGTTGCGAGCGCGCGACGATTTGTTCTGGCCCGCGGGCAGAGGACAGCCAGTTGCTGGCGAGCGGCCTTTCCACCCGTCACGCGTTCCGAACACATGCGACCAGCTAAACGCACTTGCCGCGCAAACCGCCAGCTCCAAACACCGACGCCACCCCGATCCCCGCATCCGTGCCAGGCCTCGTCTCAACGACGCCCCCTTCCGGCGTAAAACCAAGAAAACCCTTTGTGTTTATGTGTTTTTTCCTGTTCTGAACGGAGAGCTCCGCACACTCCTCGGCACCTTCCGCGCGAGGAGGCCCGAGCTCCTGGAGAAGGATGTCGACGTCCACGGATCCCTCCTGGTCGCCAACTCCACCTGCACCAGGCACCAGCGCCGCAGAGGCCCCGAGGCGCGGCCCAGCCGCTGCCACCGCGATCTCGTGGTCAGACGCCTCCACAAAACCATGCAGAGGGGCCTCGGCCGCGTGCAGCGCAGCGTTGCGGCGCCGGCGGGAACGGCCCGCGACCCGCTGGCCCGCGGCCGCACGCTGCAAAGCCGGGCGGGCGGCTCTCTCCCGGTCCTGCCACGAACCAGGGAGGACAGGCCCGCCTCCGCGCTGCAGAACGCCTCCAGCGCCGCTAGACGCCTGCGGCGGGCCGCCCGGCGCGCTGCCGAGGGCCCGAGGGTAAGCACCTCGAGCTGTCGCAACTCCTTGGGCCGCCACGCCGTGGGCAGCCCCCCGCAGCCACCGCCGCCTGCCCGCCCTGCCATCTCCGGAAACGGCTCTGGCGAAAGCGGGAAGAGAACAGCTTGAGCCAAAATGGCTTGAGCCAAAATGGCTACGGAGAAAAGAAAAAGGGGAAGAAACAAAAAAGGCCCCAAGACGGCCTCCGAAGACCAAGAGGCCTCTTAGAGAGCCCAAGAGGTCTGTAAGAGGCCGCAAGAGGCCCCATGAGGCACCCTAGTAGGCCCCAGGAGGCCCCCAAGAGGTCCCCCAGAGGCCCCCAAGAGGCTCCAAGGCAATTCCCAGGAGGCCTCTTCGTCCCCCTCCTTGTCCTCCTCCTCCTCGTCCTCCTCCTCACCATCATTATCATCATCACCACACCACCATCATCATCATCATCATCATCATCATCATCATCATCACCATCATCATCATCATCATCATCATCATCATCATCATCATCATCATCATCATCATCATCATCATCATCATCATCATCATCATCATCATCATCATCATCATCATCATCATCATCATCATCATCATCATCATCATCATCATCATCATCCTCATCCTCATCCTCATCCTCATCCTCATCCTCATCCTCATCCTCATCCTCATCCTAATCCTCATCCTAATCCTCCTCATCATCAACATCACCATCATCATCATCAACATCACCACCATCATCATCATTATCCTCAATGTCAACAACATCATAATTATCGTCATCATCATCCCCATCTCCATCCTCATCAGCATCATCGTCATCATCATCAAGAATAAGCTTAATCGTCATCACCATCATTATCACCACCACCATCATCACCACCACCACCATCGCCATAAACATCACCTTCACCAGAACCATCATGCTCACCACCATCACCGTCACCATCAACATCACCAGCACCATCACCATCAGCAGCATCATCATCACCATCACCCTCACAACCACCAACATCATCATCATCCCCATCATCACCACCATGGCCATCGTCGTCGTCATCATAATCATAATCCTCATCATCATCAGCAGCATCATCATCATCATCACCAGCATCATCAGAAGCGCCACCATCACCATCACAGTCAGCATCATCATCAGCATCATCGTCATCGCCATCACCATCATCATCAGCCGTATCATCACCATCCTCATCATCACCAACACCATCACCATCACCATCAGCAACTTCCGCACCATCAGCATCATCATCGCCTTCACCGTCATCATCATTATCTTCATCCTCATCATCATCACCATCATCACCACCACCATCACCATCATCATCAGCATCCGCATTATTAACATCACCATCATCCTCATCATCATCCTCATCAGCAGCATCATCAATATCATAATCATAATCATCCTCCCTCTCCTTCAGCTTTCCCTTCGTGTCCCACGTGTTCCCCCAAGGGGTTCCACGGCAGCTTGAAAAAACATGATCAAATAGCCAACAAGATTGGCCAGATTTCGGCCCAACGCTTGACAGCATGGGCTGCGCTTCCAAGAGGCAGGTAGCGCTGGTGATCCGCCGTAGGCGTCTTCGATCCGCCGCTCTCTGTGCTTGTCACAAGAGTGGTTGGCGCATCAAGTGCTTACTGTTTCGAGCTCTGCCACACAGGTACCCAGCGCCAGCGGAGGCTCGGCCGATCGTGCCAGTCACCCGGAAAGGCCCGGGCGAACCAGACGCCCCCACGGCAGCCAAGGTGCCCCCGGCCCAGGACGGCCAATGATGACTCCAAGACGGCCCCAAATGACGTCCAGACGACCAAGAAGAGGACATCCAGGAGGCAAACATCTTTCATTTCTTATGGTGTTTCAAATATGTTCGCGGTATCGCGGGCCCCAAGACGGGCCAAGAAGGCTCCAAGACGGCCCAAGAGACACCAACACGGCCCCACAAGCCTGCAATACCGCCCTTAATCGCCCCAGCAGGGCTCGACGACGACCTCGCGAGACCCCCAAGAGAGCCCCTTGAGGCCCCAGGAGGCCCCCGCAGGGGCCCCAGCAGGCCCCCGTGAGGCCCCGAGAAAATCCTTAGGAGGTCCCTAAAAGGCCCCATGAAGCCTCCCCCCCCCTCCTCCTCCTCCTCCTCCTCCTCCTCCTCCTCCTTCTCCTCCCTTCCGCGCGAGCCAGCGCAATCAGCGAAGCGCGGCTCCGACCAGCCGGCCAGCCGTCTCGTGGGCCATCGGCAAGACCAGCCACGGGTCCCGCCGCTCGGGGTTCCGGCGGCGTTTGTCCGCCTCCCCTCGGCGGCCACTGCGCGGTCGGCGCCCGAAGCCGCAGTTCAGGACGCTCGCGGCTCCTGGAACGCTGCAGCGGACTTCGCCGTCCGCCAGCATCCAGGGGCAGCCGCCACGCTGCGCCTCCCAGTCAATCAGCGCCTCCGCGCTCTCGACATCCAGCGTCGCTCCGCAGACGCTGCAGGGGCCGCCAGGCGGGGACGCGCACAGCGCAGCAGGCCGCGGTGCAGCGCCAGCGCCACCGATCCCAGGTCGGGATTGGCACCTGTGGGGCGCGGAACCCGCATTCCTGGCGGATGCGGCCCCACACGCCTCCGACATCCCGGCTTGCGCCTGTGTGTCGCCGCCGCAAGCGCAGAGGTAAGGCGTGCCGAGCCTTGCGGCAAAGCGGCTGGTCGCAAGGCGGCCCGGCCCGATCGCCACTGCGCAGGAGCAGGCGGTTGCAGCAGCGGCCGCCAGCGGGCGCGCAGTCCTGGCCCTGCAGCTCCTAGGCGGTGGCGCGGCAGTCTGAAACCTCCAGCCGCTGGCCCGGTCCGCCGTGCGCAAGCTTTCCGGACTCCTCCTCCACCTGCTCCTCCTCCTCCTCCTCCTCCTCCTCCTCCTCCTCCTCCTCCTCCCTCTCCTTCTCACCCCCCCTGCCTCCCCCAAGTGTTCCCCCAAGGCGTTTACACAACGGCAGGGGGAACACATAGTCCAATACATTGGCCCACTGGATAAATCATAAACTCAAGAACAAAACACGCACAAGTTGTCGAGACGCTGTAAAATGGCCACCGAAATGGTTCCAAGACGCCTCGAAGGCGCCAGTATGGCCCAGGAGAGCCCAATATGGCCCCAAGCTGCCTCCAACAATCCGAAGATGGCACAAGATTTCCCCAAGACGGCGTAAGAGACCAGTGAGACGCTACAAGTTGCTCCGAGAAGAGCTCAAGGATGCCCTCGGCAGGTCCAAATCCATTGGTTCCCCTGACATTCTTTACGAATTGCGAATTGTCGCCCTTCCGGGCTTCCGACGGCCCAAGACGGCCCCAGAGACCTCCAAGATGGCATCAAGATGGCCCATGGAGGCCCTAAGAAGGCCCCGAGGCGGGCCAAGAGGGCCCCAAGAGGGCCCGAGAGGCCGCCAAGTCGGGGTAGCGCCGCGAACATTCGTTGTAAACATCCGAAACAAATTCACAAACGGAGGGCGGCTCCTTTTCAACATGGAAATCTCGCTGTAGCGCCGCGCACATATCTCCTACATATGTTTAGCAGTTTCATTGATTGAGGGGGGTCGTTATCAAAATGTGGCCCTCGCCCTAGCGCCGCGGACAGTCGTCGTAACAGTCTGCAGCGGCTTCGCGCATGGAGTGCGGCTCCTTCACAAAATGTGGTTGTCCCCTCAGTGCCGCGCACATTCGTCTTAAAAGTTCCCAGCCGCGTCACAGATGGAAGGTAGCTCCTTTTCGAAATGTGGTCCCCGCCTTAGCGCCGCGCACATTCTCCTCGCAAGCTTGCAGCACTATTACAGATGGAGAGGGTGTAGTCGTCACACGTGCCTCTCGCCTTAGCGCCGCGCGCATTCGTCTCAAACGTTTGCAGCATGTTTACGGATGGACGGGGGATCGTTTTCAGAAGGGTACCCTCGCCTCAAAGTAACGCGCATTGTGCGTAAACGTGCACACTGGATTCACGGATGAAGGGCGGCTCTTTTTCAAGACGGGGCTCTCGCCTCAGCCGCGCGCGCTGTCGTCTTGAGATGCAGCGCCGGGCAGGGTGGAGGACTGCTCTCGCCCGAGGCCTCGCTAAGCTTTCGGGCCCGAAGCTTCAACGCGCGTCGCGCTGCACGGACCCACGGCGGTTCCTTTTCAAAGTGGGGCTGTCGCTTGAGATTTCCTCGGAGGCCATGGCCGCGGGTAGACGTGCGCAACTGCTGCACGGGTAGGAGGGCTGTCCGTCCTAGCAAGGGGGGTATTGCTGGACACCTCGCTAAACTGCCTCGTCATTGATATGGTTCGCTTCCCTGGCTAGGCGCCAGAGAGATGCAAGGCAGTTCCTTCTCAAAGTGGGGCTCACGCCAACATGGCAGGCCCCATTGTGCTGGTCTTTCAGGGTGGGCACTTCTTGTAGTGAAGAGGAGGGCTTGCACGGCGTGCGAGGAGACTTGGCATTGGAGGGTGTATTACAGTACTGCTCATGCATATTTGGTTTACTATTGTGTTCCTCCTCATCCTCCTCATCCTTTTCCTCTCCCCCATCCTCCTCATCCTCTTCCTCCTCCTCCTCATCCTCATCATCATCATCAGCATCATCATCAGCAGCATCATCATCATCATCATCATCATCAGCAGCAGCATCATCATACTCATCATCATCATGCTCATACTCCTCCTCCTCCTCATCATCATCATCATCATCAGCATCCTCCTCCTCCCTCTCAACTTCTCTCCCTCCCCCAAGAATTCCCACAAGGGTTTCCACATCTTCCTGGGAGGAAAAAATTGCCCAAGACCTTGGCAAGACTTCTGCCCAATGTTTTGACTACCTAAGCGTGTCCCAAAGCCAGGGGGAGTCGGTGGTTCGCCGTTTGCGTCGTCGTCGATACCGACGAACGCCTTCGCCCCGACTTCGGAGGACCCTCACAGGAGGATTCAGCTTGTGAGATGCCGAAGAGGACGGAGGCGAGGGATGAGACGTTATTTCTGAATGACGCAGTAGTTCTGGGGAGGGGGTGCGAAATACTACTCGGCAGGATTGTCAAGCCATTCGGGCATCGTCCAAAGATCCGCGAGCTGGGCTAGCTGACTGAATGCCCTGCCTGACTCAAACAACCTGACCAGTCCAACGCTCCAGGCGGTGGGCTGGTTTGGTCCAAGTCACGGCGGCGGCAGCAAAATGAAGCGCCCGACAAAAGCCAGGCGGCGGCACTGCACACGTCAAAAATAAATTGGCGGAGGTCGCTCGAAGAATTTGCTCTTGCGATCGGCCTTCGGGGTAGGAGGAGAAGGACAAGGGCGAGTGGCGATGGACAAGCAGTGGAAATGGAATAAGACGACGGGTGTGCTCGCACGTTCAACTCTGGCCGAAACTTCCTTGGATGTGTCACCGGGCAATGGCTTGAGAAACATCCAACGATTTGACGTTGGATGTGCAGCCCGATTCCGGGATGAGAAACATCCGCAACTGGCCGGGAACGTCATTGGCGCATGTACTCCCGTGGGGCCAGCGGCCTAGCCCGAAGGCCGATGTGCCGCCAGCTGGTCCAAAGTCGCGCTTTCGAAAGGCGGCGGCCTGCCTGCCAGTAGCCCCCTGGCGCGTTCCCCATAGCCCTTCAAGGATTGCTGTAGGTCCTTGGCGCCTTCCTCACACGTGGCGGTCAAGCTCAGCGCGCCTGAGGCGAAAGCGGGGAAGGAGCTGCAGGAGGGGGGGAAAGATTGGGGGGGGAGGGCGACCGCCGTACTCGGCAGCCGCCAGCCTCTCCTCACCCGTGGGAACGCCGTGCTCGGCAGCCGACGGGGGCTGTACACCGTGAAGGGCTGCGGGCACGCAGCGGGTCAAGTCCTGAACCTCAGGGGGACCATCATCCACCACCCATGCGGCACGTGCACCGAATGGAGAATACGAGGCAACTGAGATTAATCACTGGTCCCCTGGGGAACCCGACCAGACGGGCCTTCTTGCAGAGATCTCCAATCTATCGCCGAACCATTCCCTGCGACTTCGCCTCCGTGGGTTTCCAGTGGGGGTCCATCGAGCGGCCTGGCTGTCCAGAACGGCGCGGGGCGAACGCTGAATTACCCTTGCTGGAATCCATTTTCAGTCGACAAGTCCCGTTGAGAAGATCCTCCTGCGCTTCAGGGAAGACCAGGAGACCGAGGACCTGCCCAGCCGAAATCGCTCCGCTGAGAAGATCCTCCTGCGCTCCGGGGAAGAGGTCAAACAATCCACCCCCACAACAACCACCCCGACACGCGAAGTCGTTCAGCAAACGCGCCAGAAGAAGGAATCAAACAGGGCAGGCCTGTTTAGTAAACGTCCAAGGCCGTTTAGTAAACACCAGTGGTCGGGCCCGGGTGGCTTTTTCCTCCCTTGACCAGGGGAAGCCTGGGAGACCGAGAAACTGCCCCACCGAACTCGTGCTCTATGTGGCGGCCCCGACAACATGGCCGGTGGCCTGGGCACCTCCAGACGCTGGCCGCGCCTGCGTGTCGAGGCGAGTGCTGCAGGCAGAAGGGCACAGAAGACAGCTGCGAAGGGGCCCGGGAACGCACAGATGAATACGTACAGATCCTGGGATCCCGCCCAGGTTCCAGATGTTCTGGAGTTTCGTCCTCCCCCCCCACTTCCCCTGTTTTCCCATTTCTTCCTGGGGATCGACGATGAATTGTGTCTGTGTGTCTCTTCCCCTCCTGAAGCTGCAAGCCCAGATCTCCGACGACCCGATGAGGTTGGCGACGTTGGCCCACGGACCTCTCGACCACTCACCCAGGACAGGCTTTCCTTCCCGAGCTGCTTCCTATGGCCCTGGGGCCCAGCAAGGGCCTCCCAGGACCCGCAACTGCAAGAAAACAATCGGGCAGGATAAGCCTCGAGTCGCCAGAGGCCTGTGCGCGGCAAACCTCTTCCAAACGCCCCACCCCCCTCTCGGAAGCCCAGGGCCGGTGCAGAAACCAGGGACCTCTGAAAACCCTTGCCGCGCCAGAATGCCGCTGCCCCTCCACAAGCATTGGCGGCGCGCGCAAGGGGGAAGGGGGAGGGGGAAGGCTGCTTAGAAGGAGGCTGCTTCTTGGAAATCGCCGGCCTTACATCTACAGGCAAGGCCCGCGCCTTCTAATAAGCAGCGGTGCTTCCAAAAAGACTTCCACCTTCTCCCTACCACCCACTGCGCGTGGCCGAATGCACGTCCTTCGTTGTTTTCTCCCTTCTCCTCCTTCGCCATCTCGTTCCCACCCTCAAGACCCCCACCCGCCCCGCGCGGCTCTCTGCCAAAAACCGCTGCAAGTCTAGATCAGAAAGCCGTGTTTGGGGGTTTCCGTGGTGCCACGAACCAAGACGAACATGACAAGTGGATTTCGCGTGTTCTAGCAGATGCGAAGGCTACTCCACCAGTTCAGACTTCATCAAAGGCGAGTTCTCTTCGTTCAATGGGGTCGCCTTCGGCAAGTACTTGTCTGCAGTCGAACGGGGCGCTGCGGTAGAAAACGTCCGCAAGGCTTCGCTAGAATACGGCAGGCAGCAAGTATGAGCCAAGCCAGAGCAGCCTCTCGAGACAAGGGCGTTGCAGAGCGTCTTATTCGGAGTCAAGATGTTGGTCGACTGGGGCTTCGATAAGAAAAGTCTTTGGGCAGATACTTCAACAATAAGCCTGTCTTGCGGGAACGACCTCCCGTGGACAACAAAACGCCTACTAGTGATTATGGCGTGGAAAGGGAGACGTACATCATGCCAGACGGCACGAACAAGACCGTCACTGACCTGCTCGACGCGGCGAAAGAGAAGCTGCAGCGAAGCTCTGCTCCAAGCAAGGGCCTCGGCAAAGGCGAGGGGGAGCAGCCCTTCTAGGAGCTACCCCGATCGTTCACGAACCCGTCCAGTCTAGAACGTTGTCGGCAGCCTCTTTGGATCTTCTGCAAAAATGAAAGGACCAATTCTCCCACGAGACTGGCTAATTTACTTGCGGAACTTGATGTGGTGAAGTGAAGTATTGTTTGTTTTCGCGAGACAAGGGCCGCATGGAGGCCACTGCCTAATTTCCAGACTGGGCGAAGCACGCAATACAGGTACCGCTGTACTTTTGCATGCAGATCTCGCTGGCAAGTCAGCAGAGTTCGTCTACAGTCTGGAAGAATCACTGCCGTAGACATTGACAATCATTTGGGGCAGAACTTTCGGATCCTCGCTGTTTGCGTCCTAACCTTGGTTACGGCCACGCTTGTCTGCTCGATCTCTACGCGGAGCTGCAACACCTGGCGGTTGAAGCCGCGCACTCTGGTAGGAAGGTGCTGATTGGAGGAGACGTCAACACGCAACTCCGGCTAGGCCTGCGCAGTGACCTGCTTTGTGGGTTCGCTTCAGAGCACAAACTAACCATCACGACAAGCGGTGATAACATTCCTTGGGAAGACAAGTGGACCTTCGAGAGCACATTGGGAAAGCGACGCCAATTGGATTACATTCTCGTCGACAACACTTTCTGCTTCAGCGCGGCCAGGGCGTCAAACCAGCTCGACCTTGGGTCGGATCACCGGAGCGTCGTGTCATGCATTGATATTTTGGGGCCGCTTGCGGGAAGACCCACTCAACCGAGTCGCGCAAGATGGCGAGGGTCGTCACAGTATCAGGAGACAGTAGAGACCATGCTGGAGGTTTGTCCTGGCCGGTCAGTTCAAGATCTACAGAAGCTTGTGGTTGATGCGGCATGCCTGTCTGGGGCGCTGGAGCCCCCCCAGAGATGCCGGAGGCCGTGGCACAACCACGATCTTCAAGAACTACGGCGCCAACGCCTGCAGTGCTAGCTAATAGCCAGCGCGACGAGAAAAGCTCTGCGGGAGTGGCAGACAGAGAAAATTCGCGTGCAACTTGAGCGATGTTCAGATCGGAACAAGATTCCGGCACGCTGCGGAGCCTGTGAAAGGCAAAGCAGCGCCGCGACCTGACCCGCAGGCCTTCGCGACCATGTTTCAGGACGTCTACTCGTCGGAGGCCTGCGCGCCACCTCCCCAAGACACATCCCAGCTCCAACGTATACCAGGTATAACGCCGGGAGAATTGCAGACAGCTCTCAAGGCGATGACTTGCAAACGATGTGCTGATAAACGTGGTGTTTTGTTGGGAATGATTCGCCGTGCGGACCCGCTTGCCCAATCAGTCCTGGTTGCGTGTCTAAGCGGCGTCGTGAACACTGGTGTCTTACCTAGCGACTGCAGGGAGCTGTTGTATTTGATGATCCCCAAGGGTTCTGGACCCCTAACAACTGGAGGCCACTGGCTATCTTGGACATCTCATACAAGATCCTCGCCTGAATATTGCACGACCGCTCCAAAGCCTTTTTGGAGCGCCGCCAGCCGCCAGAGCTGTTGGGATTTCGATCCGCTACTGGGACAAAGCACGCGCTCTTGATACTCGAGAACGTTATTCAAAAACCAATTGAATCCGATTCGCCGGTATTGACCGTGAGCATCGATTTGACCAAGGCCTTCGACCGGATTGAAGATCGCGCGCTATTCGCTGCCACGTCAGAGCAAGTTCCTGTCGAGTACCGCACGCTGCTTCAATGAATGTACACCGATCAGCGCGGAATTGCGGATAGCTGCCAGTTCGACATAAAATGCGGTGTTAGACAGGGTGATGTGATTAGTCCGATGCTCTTCAACGCTGCGCTGGAAGCGGTAATGAGTCGGTGGCAGGCTTGGCTTGGCAATTGCGGTCTCTTGCTGAACCCGCGGAGCGGGCGCTTGACGAAATTTCGGCATGCAGACGATTTGCTCTTATTTTCTCGGTCGCTTGATGATGCAGTGTTTTATGCTCGATCGCCTCGTGGAGGAGCTGAGCAGAGCCGGTTTGTCAGTCAACGCTCGGAAGACGAAGATTCTGACAACAAATGTCAACGTTGCAGCAGACGAGGTTCCGCTCTTCCTCGATGCTGGCGGCGGGATGGTGGAGGTTGTCAAACGCGCGGACACGCGCAAATACCTTGGCCGGCTGCTGAGCGGCGATTTGAGGATGCGCGGTAAATGCAATTTGGAGCACAGCATGAAGTGCGCTTGGCTGAAGTAGCATCAGTTTGCAGACACCATGCAGAGCCGCAACATTCCGATCACATTGCGCCTGCGTCTGTTCGACTCCGTGATGACGCCGTCTGCCCTCTACAGTCTGACCACAACGCCACTCACCCAGAAAAACCTCGACAAGCTGGACGCGCTACAAAGGAAAATGTTGAGGCGTATAGTTGGGTGGGTACGTTTGGAAGAAGAAGCATGGCGGCTTAATTACCGGCCATCGCATGGAGCGCCGACTGGAGGCGGCTCTAGCGCAACATCCAATCACATAATGGAGTAACAGGCGCAACCGCCTGAGAGATTTGCTAGTCCAATAAATCGAACACGGACATCTGTCGCAGTGGCGTTCTTTTTCGTATGCTTGGCGACCCAATCGCGGGCGCCATGGAGACCGACCGCTTCAGAGGTGGACCGATTGAATCTGCGCCTGTCAGCGCGGAGTTCTTCGTGAAGGCCCTGGCGAACGAGATCTGACGGTTTTCTTCCCTTCTGCCCCCATTCCACCGCCCTCTTTAGCTCCCCGCCCCTGCCTGCCCGAGGAGCAATCCACGCAAGACGATCGCAAGTTTGCTGGGGTGCTGGAGGCACGGGCAAAGTTTTTCCCCCCGAGTTCTAGATTGGCACGGCCATCGGGCCAATCGGTAGGAGCGCAGCGTAGCGCTTGCATCGCAGCGACGCCTGTCACGCCGCTCGGCTGCCGAAGATTGACCTCGGATCTCTTGAAAACAAATCGAGGAACAACAAGTGTGCACCGCTGCAGGGTCGTCGAGGAACCGACGCTGGAGAACTCCAGGATTGTGCATCCAGAGCCAGCCAAAATCTAACATGCCCTACATTTGACAAAAGTTTTGCCCTGCACAGATCCATGTCGAAAGGCGTACGCGAGCGGTCCTAGATGACAGACGCTTGTGGACATGATCAAGCGCCTCCGCATTTTTATGCGGCCACCCAGCAACGCCCCGAGATTCCAGAATAACACGCCAACCAACTCGTGGAGACAGGGCTTCGCGAGAGCTGGGAGGCTGAATGAAAAAGAAGAGCGCCGGCGAACCTTCAGACACCACATGCGACCTCTTCTCGCAACGAGTCCGGCGAGAGGGCGAGAGGGCCCCGCGAGTGTGGTCCGAACTGCTGGGCGCGTCGGGGGCGGCCGCGGCCGCGGCCTGCCGTGGCTCCCCGAGGCCCCGCCCCTGCGCGGGGGCCCGGCGCACGGCGCGCCCGCGGCCGGCCTCCGAGCCCGGCGGCCGCCCGGCAGGCGCGAGAGACTGCGGCGGGCCACGCGGCGACGGCCGCCCCCCGGGCGCGGGTGGCCGGCCGGCAGGCGCCCACCCGGCGGGGCCCTCGTCGAGCGGGCGCTCCACGCCCAGTGCGCCGCGCCGTCGCACGCCGAGGAGCGCCCTGTGCAGGAGGGCCCCCCGCCTCGCAGGGATTCCCTGGCGCCGGCGCCGCCCACTGCGCCCGTCTGGCTTCCGCGCGAGAGGGCGGCAGGCGGCGAGCCGCAGGCTGGAGGCGCTGGAAGGCCGCTGGCCCGAGGCCGGCTCACGCGGCAAAGAACGCAGCGACTGGCGGCAGCCGCTCGTAGCTCTCGCGCGCTGCTGGCCTGTCGTCGGGCTGCGGGGCGAGCATGCTGCGCAGGTGCGCCTGTCCTGCGGTGCTCAGCCTCAGGAAATCGCCGGCGCCCTCGAGCAAGCCCTCGTTCGCCACGTCCTTGGTTACGACAACCTGGCCCGCGCACAGACTTGCGGCGAGGAGGCCCGCGGCGAAGACGTCGCACCCGAACGGGCAGGCGAGGCCGAGGGAGACCTCTGGTGGAAGTATCTCAGAAGTGAGGTCCGCGAGCTCGCTGACCCCGCCGTGGGCCTCGACTGCCATGTCCTGGGCGCTCCCGAAGTCGACAATCCTGACCCCTTGCGCGTCGACCGAGCTGCCCGCGCCTGGCTCCCCGCAGTCGACCATGACGTTGTGCCCGTGGAGGTCCCTGTGGGCCACCCACTGCGCGTGGAGATAGGACACCGCGTCCAGGACGCCCTCGAGGACGCTGTAGCGCCCTTTCTCGGAGAGCCTTGAGTGCCTGGGCAGGAGGGATGCCAGCTCCCTGCCGGGGCAGTACTCCATCACGATGGCGCGCCCTCTGGCAGTATGAATCAAAGACTCTGCGCGCACGACCCCCGGGTGGCACAGGCGGCGCAGGACGCGGTACTCCCTTTGCAGCGTGGTGTTCAGGATGCCGTCCTGGATGGCCTCGTTGGTCCCTTTGGCGGCGAAGCTCTGCCCCCCCTTCCTCACGAGGACGACGCTGAAACCGCGGTTTGCCCTGCTGCGCCCGATCACGCCGTCGACGCGGTAGCCTCTTGCACAGAGAACCTCGCGCCAGCCCTGCACTGGCCCCGGCATTCTCAGCTGGATCCCCGAGCCGACGAAGCCTCTCCTCCGCGCCAGAGCCCCACGAGTCGGGAAAGATCGCGTGCCCGCCTCAGAGACTGCCTTCTCTAAAAGGACCTCGCCCGACTCCGCAAAGCGAGGCTCTGTATACGGCCGGGAGGGAGGACAGCTGTGGGAAGTCTGCCTCGTCATCTCAGCCTCGCCGCCACGGCCATCGAACAAAGAAAGGTCGTTCAGAGACAGGACACCTTCCCCTACCCCAGTCGTTGCCTCGGAAGCCGCTGTGTCGAAAACGCACCCCTCACGCACCATCCGCCCAGTCCAGCTGCCCGCCACGCCGCCGGGATCTTTGAGCTCGCCCACACGCAGCGACGAGCCCTGCCGCTCACCGAGCGCGTGGCTTCCGGGGTGCGCGGACCTCCCCTCGGGGGATGTCCATCGCTCCGCGTGTTCCTGGAGGACCGGTGCCATGCGCCCGTGTGGAGGCGTCGCGGGCCCGCGGGGTCTACCTGGCCCTTACAAACTTGCTCTGCTGAAGCCGAAAACCGCGGAATGAACCGAACATGGCTGTGGACTCTGAGCATGGTTGGGGTGAGCACGCTCCTTCCCGAGCCGTGCGCTCCAAAGACTTCGCAATTGCCCTCCGTCAGCCCAGTGTCTGCTTTGCACCTATAACGTTGCCCCTTGTGGGGGCGTGGTGCACTCTGGATGAGACAATCATCGCCCCCCTCGAATCCGCTGGGGGGGTTGGGCACGTGCTGTCGGCACGGGTGGAGGGGGGGGTGGAGGAAGAGGAGGAGGATGAGGAGGGGGAGGAGGACGGAGGGGGCGGGATTGGGCAAGCTCGGTCGGGAGGTTAATCACCCAGCCCTGGATAAACAACCGATGCAGAGTATGCACAGCTCTGCCTGGAAGCGGGTCTGCAATGTGGGCGTTCCCCCCGCCCTCCAAAAGCTCTCCGGGCGGCCCGGCGCCTCTGGCGGTCCCTAAGGAATCCACGATCTCCTACATGGCTTCCACGAAGGACGTGCACATGCCTTGGAGGTTTTCGAGAACGACCCAAGAGGCTCCGACGGGCCCCGAAGCGAGGACCCCAGCGGGCCGAATATTTTTCTCTCCGAGCCAAAGCAATCCTCGCGGCCATGCTTGGTTAATAGATCCTCTGGTGTGATGTGGTCTGATCACAGCGGAAACTGCCAGGACACTCGGTCCAGTCGGCTTGGCTGCTGGGTTTTGTCCAGTCCAGCGGGCCGAATAGAGGGGCCAGACATCCCAAATGATGGAGCCCAAATGTGCTCTTCCAGTGCTGGTGGCTTCCCAGGTTCTCGGCTCAAGATCACCCCTGGAACGAGAAGGATAGAGAGCGACACAGAACGACAGGGAGCACCAGGGAGCAGAATACGGCAGGAGAGAGGCCCAGCAGAGACCAGCATGGAGAAGCAGAGAGCAGCACATACGAGCATGCCTCAGCAGCCTGAGCAGCAGGGGAGGGCAGAGCGCAGCTGAGAGCGGCACACAGCATCGGGGGCCAGCAAGGAATCGCAGAGCAGCGGAGACCAGCGGAGACCCGCAGAGAGCGGCAGCGAGCGGCAGAGCACAGCAGGCCAGCACAGAGGCAGCCGAGAGCAGCGGAGAGGCAGCGTTCGCGCTCGGATCCCCTCTCGCTCGCAGCCAGGCACAGGCCAGAAGGACGCGCCTCGAGAGGATGAGACCCTCCGCGGACCAAACACAAAGAACAGCCAAGGGTAGCCTACCCAGGATACACAAGAACATCCAACAAAGACGAAAAACACGAGGGTACCCTCCCCGAACCAACCTCGATCTTATACCTCGGTCCGACTACATTCGATACTCATGCTCAATTCCGCTCGGGCAGACACTCACAGAGAGCAATTTCGAAAAATGGGATGCACGCGACGTATGTGCAAAACTCCGCGCCGAGCACGAAGGAGCCCAAAGGTACCGATACCGCTACTCCACGGACTCTCCCTGAGTGCGCTCTGGCAAGGACTTCGAGGCGGATCCAGCCGTGGCGACGAGGGCGCTCCAGGAAGTCCCAAAAGGCAAAAGCGAGGAAGGGTAGCGGCATCGGTACACGTCCCTCCTCTGAGCGTCGAGAACATGGCCTCCGAGCCACTTCCGCAGAGTTCCACCAACATCGACCACACGCAAGAGTGATCCTAGGCAAGAGTGACTGTTAGTGCGGGGCTTGCGAGGGCCGAGGGTGGGCCAAATCCAAGCGCGCAGGCCAATGCCGGGGCCGGGGGCACCCGTGAGCCCGCACCAAAAGGTCACTCCGGCGAAGGGTCACTCTTACGCGAAGCCGACACAAATCCTCCGCAGGCTCCCGCAAGCCTTTCCCCCGGCCGCCTCCCACAGGGGAGGGGTCATCTCGCCGACCGCCCCCCCACGACTACGGGTACCCTTCCCGGAGTGGCCCGCTCCGCGTCCGCGCACCTGCTGGCACCGCAGTGCAGCTGGGCTCTGCCTTGCCTGGCTGCGCGTTACCAACGCGCGAACCCGTCCTCCCACAGTGGGTACATCCGAAAAGAAATCCCGCTACGGGAAATCTAAGGGCATATTTGTCGACGATTTCTGAGCTTCCTAAGGTGTCCCGAGGCTTCTGCGGGTCCCCAGGGTCATCGGGGGATTTGAAATTTCCGTGAGGTTTCTAATTTGATGCACCTGCTGTACTTGCCGCCCGCGCTGCTCCTCGTCCTCACAATCTAAATTTGCCGGCGCTGCGGGTGTTTCACCTCTAGCGCGCGCTTTGCTACATCGGCTCACATTCACAAGCCTCTCACTGAGACTCAAATGGCGAGAATTCGAGACAGCTAGACACAAATGACCCATTCCGAAGGGATCGGGGGTCACAATCGGCCTCTCAACGTTTTGCCCCACCCGGGTGGGACACTGGCCGTGGATGCCAAAAACATACCCGTCCTCCTCCTCCTCCTCCTCCTCCTCCGCCTCTGCTGCTGGCACTGCAGTCACCAGGTCCCCACTCGCTTGTAGCCGCCCGAAGGCCCGCCCTTGGCCTGCTCTCTGCCATGGCGTCTGGCAAGACTGGGTCTCCCCCGGCGCGGGCCTGCCCGAGAGGGCTCCTGGGCTTCCGAGCTGGCTGCTCGGCAGAATCCCGCCCCTCAGGAAACGCACTCCACCTGCGCGTGTGCGACGGCAGTCCGCCTGCAGACGACGACGCATGGCAGCGGAAAGCAGGAACCAAAAGGCGTAGAGAGCTAAGGAAGACAGACGAAGAGCCGAGAGGGCGGGGCTGGGGTGGAGGTGGAGGAGGTGCAGGAACTGCTCCCCCTTCACGTTCGTGATAGAAGCCGTGTCTTCGTTGCTCGCACGGGAATGTATAAGGCCGAGTGGGTCCCACAAATCCGTTTTTATGTTACAGGCGTGTGAAGATGCTCCCTCGCACGTGGCTGCGCAGGTCACTGTGGCGCTTCCCGCCCACACCCGGTTTCTGCTGCAGGCTGCATCCCTTCCCCCCAAGCCTGCATCTGTCCTGGCGGCCACCATGGCCCAGAGCCTGGCGCCGATTGCCGCCATGGCTGCTGCAGAATCGAACTCCCGGTTCAGCTGCGCAGCCACTCGTTTTACACCTCGCCATCGCTCGGACGTCCTTTCCACTGTGCATGCTTCGGTACCGTGCGTGCATTTTCTGTCGCGCAAGATGACCCCAACCGCTCTCCGATGGTTCTTGCCGAAAAAACACACGTCCGAGCGATGCCAAGACACAGGCATCTCAGCAAACGAAGGATAAGCGAATGAGTATGCCTAGCTGACTGGCCTGTGGGGCGTGGGAGGTATCAGTTCCTCATGTCCTCCAGTGGATGGCTTACCCCCATGTTTACCCACCTTGCTGCTAATTCGCCGACCATTTGGGGCTTCCTCAGCGTGTGAGACTCTTGCCCCTCTCCAGACCCCTGCCCCAGGCGACGCACCAGAGGACGGGCCAGGGGACGCACTGGCTGGAGCGCCATAGGACGTGTCAGGGGACGTGCCAGGGGCCAGGGGACGCGCCAGGGGAAGCGCAACGAGACGCGCCAGAGGACGAGCCATGGGGACGCGCAGGGAACGCACCAGGGAGCGCGGGAGCGCTAGGGGACACGCGCCAGTGGACGCGCCAGGGGACGCGCCAGAGGGACGCGCAAGGGGACGTGCCGGGCCTCCTGAGGCGTCCTGGAGCCTTCTGGAGCCTCCTGGTGCCAGTTTGGGCTTCGCGTCCTGGGGCCTCCAGAAGTCTCCTATGGCACCCTGGACCCCCTTACATCGAGGATTCTACGCGGGAAGCGCACCCGTGGTATCGAAGAGTCTACGAGGGAAGCGCAACATCCTCGAGCACGCACGGGAACCACTTGTTCAATGCGTCTTGCAACTTACATGGCTGGTGACCCCGTTACTTGCGAGGCACACTATCAAAACGCCTCCGGAGCGTCATGCTCATCTGAGAAACAACGGTCTCAAAGCACCGTCATTCATCATCAAGCATCCAATGTGGCAGTGGGGGGCGCACTTTCATCGAGCGGGCACACACGGCATGCAGTTTGTTGATGGACCCTTAAAAAACCCTCACCCCGTCATTTGTCAACGGTAACTCAGCAGACCGAGCCGACCAACAACAAAAAGGGCACGGGAGAACATGCTTACCTACTAAATGAGAGCAGCGCGACCCTAGCAAGGGGTCTTCTTCTTTTTACCTAACAGCGAAGACTGATAGGTTTCTAGTGGGCTCAAAAGAAAGCATCTTGACTCCCCAAGGGGGTCTCGGCGGGTGCTGGGAGAAGCCGGGGAACCCGGGGACTCTCCAGGACTCCTCTAGATTCCTATAGTTTCCTATGGATTCCTACTCTTCGTGTTCCCAGAACACCATTCCCAGGCCACATTTTGAATGCCCTGAACCAGCTGTCGGCCATTTCGTGTTCTTCGTCTTCCGAGAACACCATTCCCAGGCCACATTTTGAATGCCCGGAGCCAACTGTAGGCCACTTCGTGTTCTTCGTGTTCCCAGAACACCAGTCCCAGGCCACATTTTGAATGCCCGGAGCCAGCTGTAGGCCACTTCGTGCTCTTCGTGCTCCCAGAACACCATTCCTGTAGCATATTTTCATTGCCCGGAGCCAACTGTGGGCCACTTCGTGATCTTCGTGTTCCCAGAACACAAATCCTGTGCTATATTTTGCATACCCGAGCTGAGGCAGGCTGAGGCCGAGGCAGGCTGAGGCCGAGGCAGGCTGAGGCTAAGGCTGAGGTAAGCCGAGGCAGGCTGAGGCTGAGGCTGAGGCAGGCTGAGGCTGAGGCAGGCTGAGGCTGAGGCTGAGGCTGAGGCCGAGGCAGGCTGAGGCTGAGGCTGATGCAGGCTGAGGCTGAGGCAGGCTGAGGCTGAGGGTGAGGCAGGCTGAGGCTGAGGCTGAGGCTGATGCAGGCTGAGGCTGAGAGGCTGACGCTGAGGCTGAGGCAGGCTGAGGCTGAGGCTGAGGCAGACTGAGGCTGAGGCTAAGGCAAGCCGAGGCAGGCTGAGGCTGAGGCTGAAGCTGAGGCAGGCTGAGGCTGAGGCTGAGGCTGTGGCTGAGGCTGAGGCAAGCTGCGGCTGAGGCAGGCTGAGGCTGATGCTGAGGCAGGCTGAGGCTGAGACTGGCTGAGGCTGAGGCAAGCTGAGGCCGAGGCAGGCTCAGGCCGAGACACGCTGAGGCTGAGACTGAGGCTGAGGCTGAGGATAAGGCCGAGGCAGGCCGAAGCTGAGACAAGGTGAGGCTGAATGGGGGGGGGGGAAGGGGGGGGGGAAGGGGGGAAGGAGGGGAGGCTGAGGCAGGCTGAGGCCGAGGCAGGCTGAGGCCGAGGCAGGCTGAGGCCAAGGCAGGCTGAGGCCGAGGCAGGGTGAGGCTGAGGCTGAGGCAAGCCGAGGCAGGCTGAGGCTGAGGCTGAGGCTGAGGCTGAGGCTGAGGCAGGCTGAGGCTGAGGCTGAGGCTGACGCAGGCTGAGGCCGAGGCAGGCTGAGGCTGAGGCTGAGGCAAGCCGAGGCAGGCTGAGGCTGAGGCTGAAACTGAGGCAGGCTGAGGCATCCGTAGGAATCCATAGGAATCTTTAGGAATCCATAGGAATCCTTGGGAATCCGTAGGCATCCTTGGAAATCCGTAGGCATAGTTAAGCATCCTCAGGAATCCTTAGGAATCCTTAGGATTCCCTAGGAATCCTTAGGAATACCCAGGAATCCCTAGGAATCCTAAGGTGTCCTAAGGATTCCTATGGATTCCTAAGGATGCCTAAGGATGCCTTAGGAATCCTTAGAATTCCATTGGATCCTAAGGCCGTTGCCACTGTGACTGTCATTGCGGATGCGACTGCGACTGCGAGAACAGCAGAATTCTACAACTGGATTCTCACATGAATCTTAAGGGGAATGCTTCCAGATATGCTTATACACATCGCTGTTCGGTTGCTTTGCCGGGATATGTTTTCTGACAGCGAGCGCCAGCCAATCGTGGTCGTCGATCTCAAATGGTCAGTTTTGATAAACTCCTGAAAAACAGCGGCTGACAGAGCAGCCCGCGAGAAACACGAAGGGAATACATCACCTTCTCCAAAACGTCTACACAGGACTGGACCGCGGCACGAACTCACGGAAGCCGGGCGCCCTGCTCACTCATCCTCCTCCTGCAGCCACTTGGCGGCCTGCACGGCGTAGTAGGTCAGGATCACCGAGGCGCCCGCCCGCCTGATGCACATCAAGGCCTCCAGCACGGCCCTCTTCTCGTCCACCCAGCCGTTCAGAGCGGCCGCCTTCAGCATCGCGTACTCGCCAGAGACGTGGTAGGCCGCAATGGGCAGGTTGCTCTGGTCGGAGAGGCCCTTGATAACATCCAGGTAGGGCAGGCCCGGCTTCACCATCATGATGTCCGCGCCCTCCTCCTCGTCCAGCGCGGCCTCCAGGAGGGCCTCCCGGTAGTTGGCTGGGCTCTGCTGGTAGGTGGCCTTGTCGCTGGGAACGGTCCAGCCCTCGAGTCCGGCGGGCGCCGAGTCGAGCGCCTCTCGGAAGGGGCCGTAGAAGGCAGAATTGTACTTGGCGCTGTACGACATGATGCCGACGTCCGTGAAGCCGGCCGCGTCCAGCGCGTCGCGCAGGGCGCCCACGCGGCCGTCCATCATGTCGCTCGGGCTGACGAAATCTGCCCCGGCCTCCGCCTGCGACACAGCCTGCTTGCACAAATAATTGATCGTCTCATCGTTCAGGATGACGCCGTCGGAACGGACGATGCCGTCGTGGCCTAGTGTGTTGTAGGGGTCCAGCGCGACGTCGGTGTAAACGACCACTTCGGGAAAAGCCCGCTTGACGTTGCGGATGGCCCTCTGGGCCAGGCCGTTCGGGTTGAACGCCTCTTCGCCAGTGGCTGTCTTGAGCTCGTCCGGCGTTTTTGGGAAGAGCACGACCGACTTCACGCCCACCTTCACGGCCTCACCCACGGCGTCCAGCAGGCCTGTGTCCACGCCGAGGCGCGAGACGCCGGGCATGGACGAGATCGGGATGCTCTCGCTGCCCTCGTGCACAAAGAGGGGGAGGATAAAGTTGGCGGCCGTCAGCGTCGTTTCCTGCACCATCTCGCGCAACACGGGGCTGCGGCGGTTCCTGCGGGGCCGCTTGCGGATCGACATCGGGTGCTTTGCGGGCGTGCCCTCCGGCACGCGCGGCTTCGCCGGCGCAGGCGCATTGTCCATGTTCGCGTTCCGTAGCGCCACACGATGCTTCCCAGCCGCCCGCCTGCGCTGCGCTGCGCCGACGGCGGCGGCGGCCGCCGCCGCGGCCAGGGGCAGCGCCGCCGCGGCCGCCGACGCCGACGAGGAGCACGGCGCGCTGAAGGCGGCGCGGTCCGCGTGTGCGGCCGCGGGCGGCGCTGCAGCGCCACGCAGGCTGGGCGCGGTGCCCGCCGACCAGCACAAGGCGGCGCCACCCGTGAGCGCGCACGCGCCGCCGGCGAGGTGCTGGGCACCGCTCCGCTGGGCCATCGTCCTGAATTGACGCGGCAAGAGGATTCGCAGACGATGGCGGGGCGGCAATGCAGCTTGGGCCAAAACTTGAGCCAGCAAGGCAACTCAAAGCAATTCTGAGCAGCTCACAGCAACGAAATGCAATACAAGACACTGATTGGCGTTCCTTGAAACCGTTGCATGCCATTGCTTGGCATTGCGCTGCGTTGCTTTGATTTGCGTTGCATTGTGATGCATTGCTTGCTGTTGAGTGGCGTTGTTTGACAGTCCGTATATTGCTTAGAGATGCTTGGCACTGAATGACACTGCTTGGAACCGTTGCTTGGACTCGTTTGTTTGCAATGCTTGGCGTTGCTTGGCATTGCTTGACATTACTTGGAATTGCTGGGCACTCCTTGGCATTGCTTGGCATTACTTGATATTGCTTGGCATTGGCGTTGCATTGCGTTGCTTCGCATTGCTTCGCACTGCTTTGCATTGCTTCGCATCGCCTGGCGTTGCTTGCCATTGAGTTGCAGTGCATTGCAGTACTTCGTATTTTCGGCGCTTGGCATTGCTTGGCAGTCCTTGGCATTGCTTGGCGCTGATTGGCGTTGCTTGCCGTTGGCTTTGCATTGGTTGGCATTGCTTGGCATTGCTTGGTATTGCTGGGGATCGTTGCGCTGCATCCCTTTACGCTGCTTAGCA
The DNA here is from genome assembly GCA_963575745.1 of Prorocentrum cordatum. Taxonomy (NCBI): domain Eukaryota; class Dinophyceae; order Prorocentrales; family Prorocentraceae; genus Prorocentrum; species Prorocentrum cordatum. The sequence continues at coordinate 98,645 of CAUYUJ010019704.1, forward strand.
TGCCTTGGAACTGCTTTGCATTACTCTGCATTGCGTTGCATTCCTTAGCGTTGCTTCGTGTTACCTGGCACTGCTTGGCGCTGCTATGAGGAAAGCCCAAGGAAGCCGAGGAACTCTGGGCAACGCCGGGGCCCGAGCAACGCCGAGGAACGCTGGCTGGGAAGAGCCCCGAACCCACGTCGGTGTTCGTGCGTGCAACATGAAAACCCCGCCGCCCCCCCGCCTGCCAGGGGTGCAAAGGCGTATGCGATGATTAGCTGTCCGCCTCCCAGGGAGCTCAAAATCGTGTTGAAGGGGGGTGGCGGGGAGGGGCATCTGGGACTAATCCCAACTAACTGAGACCAATCCTAACCGCCTGGTACTTTTTCCGACCAGCTCGAGAGACAAACTGATACTAATCCCAACTGGCAAAGTACCCTCACCATGCGATTTGAATTGTAAGGCGATGAACGTGTATCACAAAACTAAATGGTCGGCGTATGCGTGCACACTTATTCCACCGCCCGGGCTGAAATTGGTACCAAGACGGCTTGCGATGATGTGGACCTTGAGATGTGGATGCGGATGGCGATACGAATGAATAGATACTATGTATTTTAGCGTCCAGACGAAGGATCCAACCATATGCAGATGTGACTGGCGCAGCGCAGGGGAAGAAAGGGGAGCTTCCTCATGGAGCCACGAAACACGTCCAGGGTGACCGAATCGGGCGGGGCGCCGCCTGGCGGGCGCTGCGACTTGGGTCTGCGGTGGGGTTCCACACGGGGCTGCGAAACGCGTGAACGGTGTGTCGAAATTTAAGCGGCGGTGCCATGCGGATGCGGCCGTTGGAGCCTTCTGTGGGGTCCCCATATGGGGCCACGAAACGTGTGAGGTGCGTGCCAAAGTGGGGCGGCGGCGCCATGCGGGCGCTGCCTTGTGGGCCTTCGGTGGGGCTCCGTATGGGGCTACGAAGCGCGAGGGGTGTGCCAGAGTGGGCCGGCTGTGCCATGCAAGCGCTGCTGCGCGGGCCGTCGGTGGAGCCCCCATCATGGGGCCACGAAACGCGTGAGGTGTATGCCGAAATGGAGCGGCGGTGCCATGCGGGCGCTGCCGTTTGGGCCTTCGGTGAAGCTCCTTATAGACCCACGGAGCGTATGAAGGGTGTTCCGAAATGGGGCGGCGGCGCCATGCGGGCGCTGCCATTTGGGACCTTCGGTGCGGACCCCTTATGGGGCCACGAAACGAATGAGGGGTGTGCCGAAATGGAGCGCCGGCACCATGCGGGCGCTGCCATGTGGGCCTTCGGTAGGACTTAATGTGGAGCCACGAAACGTTTGAAGGGCGTGCCGAAATGGGCGGCGGGATCGAATGCGAACTGCACCACTGGTACCTTCGGTGGGGCTCCCTTTCGGGGCACGCAACGTGTAAAGGGTTTGCCCAAATCCATGGCGGGCCCGCATGCGTTTGCGCCACTGGGACCTTCGGTTGAGCTCCCTGTGAGGCCACGAAACGTGTGAGGTGTGTGCCGAAATGGGTGGCGGGACCGCTTGCGAAGTGCGCCACTGAGACCTTCGGTGGAGCTTCCTATGGGACTACGAAACGTTTGAGAGGTGTGTCGACATGGGTGGCGGGACCGCATGCGAAATGCGCCAATGGGAACTTCGGTGGAGCTCCCTATGGGACCACGAAACGTGTGAAAGGTGTGCCGAAATGGGACGGCGGCGCCATTCGGGCGCTACGATGTGGGCCTTCGGTGGAGCTCCCTGTGGTGCCGCGAAACGAGTGAGGGGTGTGCCGAAATGGGTGGCGGGACCGCCTGCGAACTGCGCCACTGGGACCTTCGGTGGAGCCCCCTTATGGGGCCACGGAACGTGTGAGGTGAGTGCCAACATGGGTGGCGGGACCGCATGCGAACTGCGCCACTGGGACCTTCGGTGGAGCTCCCCATGGGGCCGCCAAACGTGCGAAAGGGGTGCCGAAATGGGCAAGACCGCGTGCGAACTGCGCAACTGGGATCGTCGGTGGAGCAGCCTATGGAGCCGCGAAACGTGTGAGAGGTGTGCCGCAATGGGCGGCGGGACTCGATGCGAACTGCGTCACTGGGACCTTCGGTGAAGCTCCCTATGAGGGCACGCAGCACGTGAAGGGTGTGTCGAAATGGGTGGTGGAATCGCATGCGAACTGCGCCACTGGGACCTTCGGTGGAGCTCCCCATGGGGCCGCGAAACGTGTGAAAGGTGTGCCGAAATGGGCGGCAAGACCGCATGGGAACTGCGCAACCGGGATCGTCGGTGGAGCAGCCTATAGGGCCGCGAAACGTGTGAGAGGTGTGCCGAAATGGGTGGCGGGACCCGATGCGAACTGCATCACTGGGACCTTCGGTGAAGCTACCTATGAGGGCACGCAGCACGTGAAGGGTGTGTCGAAATGGGTGGCGGGACCGCATGCGAACTGCGCTACTGGGACCTTCGGCGGAGCCTCGTATGGGCCCACGGAACGTGTGAGGGGTGTGCCGAAACGGGTGGCGGGACCGCATGCGAACTGCGCTACTGGGATCTTCGGTGGAACTCCCTGTGGAGGCACGAACCGTGTGACGGGTGTTTCGAAATTGTTGGCGGGACCGCATGCGAACAGCGCCACTGGGACGAGCCACGAAAAGTGTGAGAGGTGTGCCAAACTCGGGACCGCATGCAAGCTGCGCCACTAGGACCTTCGGTAGAGCTCCCCGTGGGGCCACGAAACGTGTACGGGGCGTGCACAAACTGATGATGATGATGGTGATGAGGACGTCTATGATGATGATGACGATGATGACGATGATGATGCTGATAATGATGATGATGATGTTGCCGCTGATGATGCTAATGATGATGATGATGATGATGATGATGCTGATGATGATGATCATGGTGATGGTGATGATGCTGATGTTGATGTTGATGGTGATGATGATGCTGACGCTGATGATGGTGATGGTGACGATGATCATGATTGCGGTGGTGATGATGCTGACGATGATGACGATGATGATGGTAACGATAATGATAAGAATGATGATGATGATGTTGATGATGATGATGATGATGATGATGATGATGATGATCAGGCTAATCATGAGGGCGATGATGATGGTGATGATGGTGATGATCATGATGATGATCATGATCATGGTGATGATGATATTGATGATGATGCTGACTGTGATGATGGTGATGGTGATGATGGCGATGGTGGTGGTGGTGATGATGATGATGATGGTGGTGGTGGTGCTGGTGGTGGTCATGATGATGCTGATGAGGTTGATGATGATGATAATGCTGATGCTGATGCTGATGCTGATGCTGAAGCTGACGACGATGACGATGATGATGATGATGATAGTGATGATGGGAGGGAGAAGAGTCAGGGACACGGGGCGCTGCCCCTTCAAAACGAGGACCCAAACCCACAAGGTGGTTAGGAACACATCGAGGACAACCCTCAATGATGTAAGCAAGAAGTGTCTCAGGATGTAGTCGGGGCAGACGCTCAAGCGAGAGCACCGTTCGCAATCAGGGATGTGGCCAGCGCTCGGACGACTGCACACTTCCCAACCAAGGATGTGGCCAACGGAGACTGCACGTCCCCTCGCAGAGACCTCCCAGACGCCTCGCAGCGGCACCTGTAACACGCCTCACAGACGAGGTGAGGCTCCTGTAAGACGCCTCGAAGAGGCGCCTGTAAGACACCTCGCAGACGCCTCGCAAAAACTTCTCACCAAAGTGGTCGGAATGAGTGCCAAAGTGGTTGGAATTTAAACGACAGTGGTTGGAATTTGTTCTAGTTGGTTGTCATTCGTCACATTGCTGGGTGGCAGGGGGAGTTGGAGCTCCCAAACACTTCCCCGGCGCCTCCGCAACCTGTCCGAAGCCCCAAGATGGCCCAAGAGGGCTGCAACAGAGCGCCAAGACAGTACACATCAGCGTCACGATGGCCCAAGGTAACCCCACGACGTTCCCAGATGACTTCGAGACGGCCCAAGTGCCCCCGACGGCACCCCAAAAGTGCTCCCGGAGGACCACCGAGATCCCCAAGAGGCAAGCATCGTCCCATTCCCGGAGGAAACCTTGTATGTTTGCAGTATTCGCGCCTTTGTCGTTCACGGCGTCCAGGACGGCCCAGGAGCTCCAAGATCGTCCCAAGACGGACCACAAGGCCCCCGAGAGGCCCCCAAGATGACGCCAAGATGGCCTCAAATTGCCAAACGACTGCCCCAGGGCCTCCCAAGACGGCCTAAGAGAGCGCCAATAGGGCCCGAAGAGGGGCCCAAGAGGAGTACGGATTCACATTTCGAGCCTGTCCCCCCAAGATGGCTCCAATCGACCCCCTGAAGCCCACGAGGCGCCCCCAAGAGGCCCCAAGAGGCCCCCACGAGGCTCCCAAGACGCCCCCAAGGAGCCCTCAAGAAGCCCCGACAAGAACCCCCCAGATTCCTCCAAGAGCCCTCCAAGAGGCCCAACCTCGGGGGTCGGCGGAATGGCGTAGACTTCTTGAGTTCGCCCGCCCACCGGGCTGAGGGGCGTGTGGGATCTAACCACGATAGCTCCTTACAATGCTTTGATCCCCCTCCTTATAATCACCCCCAAGAGGCCTCCGCCATTCCGCTGCCCAGCTGCGCCCAAGCCCACTTGCGGTCCCCAAGACGCCTCCCAGACGGCTTCCAAGACGAGCTCGATTTTCACATCGTTCTGAGAACGCCTCTTGGGCGCGTTTTGGCGTCATTTCGGCCCTGTCGGGGCTGGCCTCCAAAATCCGCTCCCGGGGCCCTCGAGAACGCCTTTGCGGCCCGTTCTCGCCGAAAAGCTGGAAGGTCAAAAAGTATAGCAAAGACTACGATTGTTTCTCTGATTTTCGCTTCCCCGGGGGTGACCCCGACACTTCTTACAACTGCCTTTCGGGCTCGTTTGGAGTATTTTCCATCATCCAAATTTGGACGCCGCTTTTGGGCGCGCTGCGGGGTCCATTTTGGAAAATTCGGGACCCCGCTTGGGTCCCCAAACGGACCCAAAACAACCTAGAACCCGCCTGGTTTTTACAGGAAGACGGACGGGGCGGCCCAAGAGGCCGCCAAGACGGCCCCAGGACGATCCAAGTGGGCCCCAAAACGGCCCAAGAGGGCTCCAAAACGGCCCAAGAGGGCTCCAAGATCGCCCCCCAAGAGGGCCCCAAGGCGGTCCAAGAGGCCCCCAGGACGGCCCAAGAGGGGCCCAACAGGGGGAGCCCGAACAAACTTTTCGAGCCCTCCGTCCCAAGAGGCCCTGCAGGAGGCCCCAACAGCCCCGAGAAACCCCAAGGGGCCCCCAGCAAGCCCGACGACGCCCCCGACAGGCCCAGAAGAGGCCCACACACGCCCCCCAAGATGGCCCGAGAGACTTCCCTGGTGCCCGAATGGTGCCACTTGAAGCCTACATACTCAAGAAGCACCCAAGAGGCATCCCGAAGGCTCGCGGACACAGACTGTTATGGTTCACGCCTGGCCGACCTGTGTCGTCGTCCACGTCATCGTCGTCGTCATCGTCGTCGTCGTCGTCGCCGTCGTCGTCGTCGTTGCGTCCCCTGCGTCAACTCTATAACAGTCTCTCTCTCCTCCTCCTCCTCCTCCTCCTCCTCCTCCTCCTCCTCCTCCTCCTCCTCCTCCTCCTCCTCCTCCTCCTCCTCCTCCACGTCCTCCTCATCCTCCTGATCCTCCTGCTCCTCCTCCTCTTCCAACCCCACTCCCTCCGATCGATCTGCTTCCAGCGGTGCCACTGGGATGCCAGTTCAGCCATGGAGCATCCGACACACCTCCCTAGCACCAGGGGTCCACGCCCGCAGGGATCCACATGACGCTCACGATACCACTTCGGTACTAAATTGGTCATACCGATTGCACCAACGCAAACACCGTACAATAGCCATATGCTTTCGCAAGGCAATCCACGCAACCCCGAGCAGCATCCAGGCACGAAGGCCACTAGATCTCGGGCAGCGTGTCGAGTGCTATGGCATGAAGCCGCATGACGCTGCACGCCATGCCTGAGTTCACGCCCAAGCAGAACATGACGTCAAATACAAACAACGACCCAGCCGCCTGCATGCATCGACAGAACCCCGACCCCCTACCTGGGACCAACAACTCGTGCTGTACCTACATACACCTGCTCCAACACCTACGTCGTTTGTGGACTCGATCCAGGATCCATGTCGGACGCTCCTGGGCTTCACGTGGGTTCCAAAACAAAGCCCAAACCGGCCCCAAACCAGCCCGAGTTGCAATGCCATTCCGACGGAGTCACGGCCAGAACACGGACGTGCTGTCGCTTCGGCCGTTCAACGCCCGCCTGAGCCGCATGGGTCTCTGCTTGGCTCCTTTTTGGCAGCGTTCGGGCCGTTTTTAGTTGATCTTGGGCAGTGGTCGGGCTATTTCTGGCCTCCTGGCGTGGATCTTAAGCAAGGGCCCAGAGAGCCAACGTCCATATCACTGATCCGTCGGTACTGATGACGAGACGACGACCAAACGGCAAATCGACGATCGATCAGCCACGCGGCATGCCTGACCCTAATAGGCTACGGGTTGGGAACAACAATGGAGCGCGGGCAAAAACAACAAAACACACATCTGCGGGGGGTCTTGTATGATTTGCTGCATATGTTCATACCGTCGTCGAGCCGTCTTCGCCTCGTCCGGCGAAAACTGGAGTGAGCAGGCGGTGAACGCGAAGCGTCTTAAACAACATGCAATGCCGAGACAGGCAGGAATCGAATTACCGAACGCAGTCACAATAGCATTGATATCGACGAATCTGCTTCTCCGCGTGATGTTGGAGGGGAGGAGGGGCAGCGGACATAGCAGCACGATGACAAGCTCGGTGGCGCAATCGTGAAGCGACTAAGCCATCTGGCTACTTCAAGCGCCGTGCACACGGGTGGTATTAAAGCGTCCAGTCAGGTCGCGAGGCTGTTCTGCGAGCGATGGTTTGTTTGGACGACTGCTTGACGTGGGAAAACGGACCACTGTGCATCCAGGGGCGCTGGACACGGACACGGGCGACCCCGCAGCGTTCACCGCGAGAGGGATGAGCAGAAGGAGTAGCAGGAGGAGGAGGAGGCGGAGGAGGAGGAGGAGGAGGAGGAAAGAGAGAGAGCACCGAACCAAAGCATATGCTCTCCATGCGAACGCAGGCCGATACGACTTCACCCCAAACTGTATTAGTGGCGCTGGCATGGCAGGGGAAAAGGGAATGGAAGGACTGGCTATAGCCCCGGGCCCAGGAGAAACTATGACTAAAACTGCGAAGAACCAAGCAAATTTGCCACCGGAGCAGAGAAGGAGGACCGAAAAGGAAGAAAAACACGCTCCGTACTTCACATCTGCAATCAGATCAAGAAGGGGCGGATGCCGATGATCGGGCATAGCATTGACATCGACGATGGTGGCCGCGTCAGAGTTAAACTTCAGTGCTGGCCCCAGTGAATGTGATTGCTATGACGTTTCGGTTCCAGTTCGGTTTCGGAACCTAGATCATTCTGCTAATGCTACCCTTCATGCGGCGGAGGGCTACACCGTTGTGTCCCAATACCTGCGCCGTCAAAAGATGATGGCTGGCTTTTCCTCTGATGCGGAGAAGGGCAAGAAGAGGAAGAAGAGGGAGAGGAGAGAGAGAGAGAGAGAGGTGTAGGATCAGGAGTATGAGTTCAATGAAGATAAGGACAGGGTGTAATACGAGGGGGAGGAGGAGGTGGAGCAGGAGGAGGAGGTGGAGGAGTCGTCCATCCTTGTTCTTCTCCACCTCGTCCTCCTCTCCCCCTGCTCATCCTACTCCCATTGCTCCCATCAATCTCCCTCGTCGCCCTCCTTCTCCTCCTCGTTCTCACTCCTGTCCCTCATTCTCCTCATATCTCTCACACGGGAGGCGAAGGAGAAGGGAGGGGAAGGAGGGATAATGATGACGAGGGGAAGGGGGACGAAGAGGGGCTGCCACAGGATGATGAATATGAGGGTGATGCTGAGGAGGTGCTTCAGGGGTCACTCCTCCTCATCAGCCCTCCTCCACCTTCCTACCCCTACAATCGGAGAGATAGGATGAGGATAAAGAGGATGAGCAGGAGTGATAGAAGTAGGGTGATGAGGAGGATGAAGGCTGATGGGAGCTGACTCCTGAACCTCCTCATCATCCTCCAACTCCTTCCGCCTTCCTCATGTCATGCCTCCTTCTCATACCACTCCTCCTCCTTCCATATGTGAGATTCGAAATGAAATGATACCGGAGAAAAACCCCAATCAGATTTTTGTTAGGGTTATAGGGCTATAGGGATATAGGGCTATTGGGCTATAGGGCTATCGGGCTGTAGGGCTATCGGGCTATAGGACTGCGACCTATAGGGCCATAGGGCTATAGGGCTATAGGGCTATAGAGCTATATGGGCTATGGGGCTATAGGGCTATAGGGCTGTAGGGCTATTAGGGCTATAGGGATATAAGGCTATAGGGCTACAGGGCTATAGGGCTATACGGCTATAGGGCTTTAGGGCTATAGGGCTACTGGGCTATTGGCACCCCCGGGCACCCCTGGGCACCCGGGCACCCCCGGGCACCCGGGCACCCGGGCACCCTGGCCCGGCCACCGAAATCGGCCACCCGGGCACCCCCGGGCACCCGGGCACCCGGCCCCGGCCACCGAAATCGGCCGCTCACCTCACCTCAGCTTTATATCCGCTAGGACCCCTATAGAAGCAAGCTCTGATTAGGGAAAATTGCCCAGGCGAAGGACCCAACCATATGCACATGTGGGTGCCGTGTTGTGGGTACATCTTTCGACAGGCCTTCCTATGGGGCCAGCAACTCGGGATGCCTTCTCGTCCCCAATCCTGACCCTCATCCTCTTCATCCCCATGGTGATCATCGTCATCATCCTCCCTCCTCTTCATCCTCCTCATCCTCCAACTCCGCCTCCTCCTCACTTTCCCCCGCGTCCATAGTCATCCTCATTATTGTCGTCTTCCCCACTCTCATCGTGGTCGTCGTTCTCATTGATGTCCCGCTTCCTCCTTCTCCTCCTCCTCCTCCTCCTCCTGCTCATCCTTCCCCCTCCTCGTCCCGCACCTGATCCTCGTTCTCTTCATCCTCATGATGATCATCGTCATCATCTTCGTCCTCCTCCTCATCTGTAGTCATCCTCAGTATGGTCGTCGTCCTCAACAGTGTCGCGCCTCCTCCTCGTCCTCCTGCTCCTCCTCCTTCTCCTCGCCCCCCTCCTGCGACTCGTCCTCCTCGTCCTCATGATGATCGCCCTCCTCCTCCTCCTCCTCCTCCTCCTCCTCCTCCTCCTCCTCCTCCCCCTCCTCCTCTTCCTCCTCCTCCGCCGCCTCATCCTCCTCGCCTCGCCTCCTCCACCTCCTCGTCATCCTCCTCGTCCTCCTCCGGTTGGATATGGAGGGCGAGAGAGGGGATATCCGCTGTAATTCAGTCCCCGGACCGCTTCCTGGATTCAGACGCAACAGTGTTCCAAGCTGTGTCGCGACGACCCCGGCGCCCCACAGGCGAACTGCGCCACTGTGACCTTAGCTGAAGTTCCGTATGGGGCCACGAAACGTGTGAAGATTGTGCCGCAGCGAGGGCGACGCCCACATGCGAGCTGTGCCTCTGGGGCCTGAGGTGGAGCTCCCTGTGGGGCCACGAAACGTGTGAGGGGTGAGCCGAACCGGGGGTGACGTCCACATGCGAACTGCGCCACTAGGACCTTTGGTGGAGCTCCCTATGGAGCCACGAAGCGTGAGAGGGGTGAACCGAAACGGGGGTGACGCCGACATGCGAACTGCGCCACTGGGGCTTCGGTTGAGCTCCCTATGGGGCCACGGAACGTGTGAGCGGTGTGTCGAAATTGGGGTTTCGCCCTCATGCGAACTGTGCCACTGGGGCTTTAGGTGGAGCTCCCTGTGGGGCCGTGAGTGGAGTGCCGAAGCTCATGGCGAAATGGTGATCATGACGGCGATGGAGATGACGATGATGGTGACGGCCATGATGATGATAATGAGGTTGAAGGTGATGATGATGATGATGATGATGATGATGATGATGATGGTGATGGTGATGGTGATGGTGATGATTATGATGATGGTGATGGTGATGATGCTGATGCTGGTGATTAGGATCATGGTGATGATGCTGATGAGGATGATGATGACGACGACGATGATGACGACCATGATGCTTTTGATGATGCCGTTGATGATGGTGATGATGATGATGATGATAGTGGTACGGATGCTGATGATGCTGCTGGTGATGATGATGATGGTGATGATGGTGATGATGCTGATGCTGATGCTGATGAGGATGATGGTGATGGAAGGATGAGGGAGGGGCCAGCGGGAGGAGAGGCGCGGTGCGCTGTCTTTTCAACACGAGGACCCAACACAACAGGATGGTTGGGAAACGCAGACTCAGGCGAGGTATGAGGAATGGGGAGTGATGGGGCCTGGATGATGACAATAAGGAGGAGGAGAAATAGTTACTCACCACCACCATTCTAGGTTCCCTCAGCACCCTTATCCTCATCACAATCCTTATCCTCCTACCAACTGTCCACCGCAGTGTGGTCAGCATCGCCCCCCTCCTTCTCCTCCTCTTCATCCTACGTCTCCTGCTGCTCCCCGTAGCTCTCCTCCTCCTCCTCCTCCTCAATCTCCTCATGATCCTCCTCATCTTCATCCTGCTCCTCCTCCTCCTCCTCCTCCTCCTCCTCCTCGTCCTCCTCATCCTCATCCTCCTCATCTTCCGCCACTTCCTCCTGCTCCTCCTCCTCCTCCTCCTCCTACACCTGATCTGCCTCACCTGTCCACCCTCCCCTTCATCATATCACCGTTCCTCCTCATCTCCCTCCCTCCCCCCCATCCCACCTTCTTCCATAGAGGCGATGGGAAGAGGATGGAAGGGGGAGGACGAGTGGTAGAATGAGGAAGGCGACAAGGACGAGGAGGTGTGAGAGGATCATGGGGAGAAGGAGGAGGAGAAGTAGGAGGAGGAGGAGGAGGAGGAGGAGGAAGAAGAATCTGAGGAGGAAGAGGAGGAGAAGGATGGGGAGGATGAGGAGGAGGAGGAGAATGAGGGGGAGGAGGGCGATGGGGAACGACAGCGTGCGCATAGGAGAAGCACAGCTGAGAAGGCTGGAGAGACTGAGAGGGGAGGAGGACGGTGAAACCGATAACGATGTTGAGCAGTACCGAGTCCTCTTCCTTATTCTCGTCATCATCCTGCTCCAATCACCCCCTGTCCTCATATCACTGCTCTGCCTCATCAGCATTCGCCTCCTCCTCGCATCTCCCCTAGCCATCGGAGGCTGAGGAGGAAGGTGATGAGTGCCGTGATGAGGACGAGAACGATTTGGCGGACGATGAGGTCCCGCTGCCTCCATAATCATCCTCATCGTCCTCCTTCCATCATTCCTGCTCCTCCCCCTAGCTCTCCTACAGGACGAGGAGGAGGGAGAAGGAGAAGGAGTGAGGAGGGAGAGGAGTGACCCCTCAACCTCCTCCTCCTCTTCTTTCTCCTCCTCCTACTCTTCGTATCTTCCTCTGGCACTGCCTCGTCCTCCCTCGCCCCGCTCATCATCATCATCATCACCATCATCATCATCATCGTCATCACCACCATCATCATCATCATCATCATCATCATCATCATCATCATCATCATCATCCCTCCGTCCCCTCCGTCCTCCTCAGTTTTTTCATGGGAGCGATAAGAGGAGGAGCAGGAGCGATAGAAGGAGGATAAGGAAGATCGATGGAAACTGAATGAGGAGGAGGAGGCGCGGGGAGGAGAAGGATGATGAGGCAGAGGATAGGGGGAGGAGGAGGAGGAGGAACAGGAGGATGTGGCTCCTAAACATCCTCCTCCTCGTCGTCGTCCTCCTCCTCCTCCAAATCAGGACCCCCGTTCAGGGCGGAACTAATGAACACCATAGGAAACACACATACCCCGGGGAGGGGGGGAAGTTACCCAGGATTGTTGCTTTTTGTGTGTTTATTTCTTATGTTTCCCCAATTAGTATTGCCTAAGGGGTTCCTACTGGGTGAAAGGTTGGGGTCTCGGGAGGCGACTTTGCCTCGGGTTCCCTGGATTCCCCAGGTTCCAAAGGTTCCTCGGGTTCTTCCTCGGGACCCTCGGGTTCCCCGGGTTCCCCGGGTTCCTCGGGATCCTCGAGTTCCTCGGGTTCCCCTGGTTCCTCGGATTCCCCGGGTTTCTCGCCAATACCAAGCAATGCCAAGCAATGCCAAGCAATTCGAAGCAATACCAAGCAATGCCAAGTACTACGCCCATGCAATAAGAAGCGTTCCCCTAGTTGGGGTCGCGCCCGGTTCATTCCTTTGGTCTTCACTGCTTCCGCCATAACGGGGGAAACCGACTGGGAGAAGGAGAACGAGGAAGATAGGAAGACGGAGGAGGAAGAGGGGAGAAAGAGAGAGAGAGAGACGGAGAAGATGGAAGACGGGAGTCCCAAGAAAACCAGGAGATGGTTCCGTGCGGAAGTCCTACGCCGTTCCTTTCAAAAAACCTTTGAAAGGCTTCGGGGAAATCTTAAAATCGCGGGGGTCCGAAGCCGAATTGGAGCTGATGTTTCCGATGATGACGCTTATGGCAACGGCGGCGGAGACGGTGGGAACTGATTCGCCCTTCGCAAAACGAATCAATGCTTCTATGAAAAAACGCGCCTCCCACACAGTTGCTCTTCTAGCCATCCCAAGCCCCGAGTTGTCAAGGATGGTTTCATGCTATCGTGTGCCTCGTCCTCGAGTAAATAAACGTCGGTTGTCTGTATGCCTTTCTCTTTCAGCCTGGCGGCCATCAGGCGGGCTGCGGCCGGTATTCCATTCCCTGGGGGGTTTGGTTCCTGCGTCTCGTGCTGCGTGGATATGAAGAGGACAGACGTGACCGTCCGGACCTCCTTGGTCAGGTAATCTGCCGCACGGCATTCAGCAAGCTCAAACATGTCGGGCATCAAGTGCAACGAGGGCGATCCCAATATGATCTTCCCGAAAAGGCCAGGGCGCATGAACAGAGTTCGGAGCGAAAAGCCGCCGCTCAGTGAGCAGCCCAGGATTGCCCTGCACGCAGCAGGAAGCTCGACCGCACCAAGTTGCTGCTCCGCCCATGGCACTACATTCTCACAGAGCACCGTTAACAACTTGCTGCAATCCTTCCAATAATCACGCTGGCGAAGCGCACGGAACGAAGCGATATCCCACCCACATTTCGACATACTAATGCAGGCAGGATCATGCCCGACACCTACCACTGCAAGGTGCCTCAACGGGGAATACATCGGAGAGTCCTGATCAACACAGTAGCCCGTCCGGCTGTAAAGGTGGAGAGCAGAAAGAGCAAACAGCTCAGGCTCAGCATCCATGACATACAGGACCGCGTCAGGGACTCCACCGGCAACTGGAGGAGCAAGGCTGACTCGCAACTTCAACTCGCCAAAATCGAAAGGATGGTGACTTGCGCGCATCAGGCCATACGCAGGACATTGATCCATACCAGGTGTTGTGTCAGGCTGCTGTAACGAAGGCGAAGCATCCCCTGTGCTTGCAGCAGCAGCGAAAGCATTCCCAGCCCTCAGACGCTTGGCTGCTCCCGCATGTGTTGCTACACTCGCAGCGCGTTTAAGAAACGCCTTGACTGCCACGTCGATCGACTCACCCTTGTACGTCGCATCAATGTCCTCGCCAGTCACGCCATCGAGCGAAGATTGCTTCTCAATGCGGAGTACATGTTTCAACGCCGCTTCCGCTTCAACGATGACTGCCTCGGGCGTTCCATCCGCGTCAACCGATTTCAAGAAATCTCTGAAGCTTGCTGGCATGGCGTGGCTGACAAGCGAATCGGAATGGAACAAAATTTACCTTCGGCGCTTGTGCCGCAACCCCTGCGAGTGGCACGGTTGGTGATGATGGCGGCTAGCTCGAGCAACCTACAAAGGTTGGCATCGAAACATGTTTTAGACTGCCATGTGTGCACGACTGCGCTGGTCAAGAGAAAGCTGCCCGAATTACACACACGCACGTCCAGCTAAAAACATGACTAATCACTCTGGTGGATGATTCAAGACTCTGCGCTTTACCTGCGTGTCAGAAGCAAGTGCATATATGACGGTGTAACAAGTGCACAGATCAACAAATACCCACTCCGCGGGGCTTCATGAACAATTTCATGCTGGAACGTAATTGACCAAACACGTAGAGGTATACAAAGCATTCGCGATTCACCGTGTGCATCAAACAGCGCGTGCTCCCAATGAACCCTGGGGAACCATACTATACTGGAGTCTGATCTAAACTACTGGCGACCGAACTACGAATGCGACTGCAAAACGAAGTGCAGCGTCAGAGGCGCGTCAAGCTCATAAAATGTCTGACCGAGAACCTGGGGACGGACCCCCAGCGAACGCGTCAGCCTATCGATCAAGAGAGAAAACAGGTTGCCTGACAATACTGCACAGCTCGCTCGGACGCGTTGGCCATGTCCTTGACCACGGTGGCAGGAGAAGCGAGACGCGAAAGAAGTGGAGACAGCGAGGAATAACAGCAGCGGAACAAGAGACCGACACAGGATAGAGAAGAAGGACGGATAGGATGCAGGTCGACAAGAGGGACACACCTTTCAAGCAACCAACATCCAAGCAGGCCTTCAGACCAGCAGTGTTTCCGAAGGGGTCCCACAGACTTACTCTGGAGCACTGAAGACTGCGTAAGACCTTTGAACTTTACTACGCTGCTCCTCGAGAGCTGCTGAATGGAGCAGTGGCAACCCGTCAGCACGCGCATAAAGTTCAGAGCCCATGCCGACGACGCTGGATCGAGGTCCGAGGTTCGAGCAAGAGAAGGAGGAGTATCAGGGCGCTGTTTGCACGATTCGTGTCTGGGCGATCTCCCCCCAGGACCTCCGGAGACACCCATGGAGGAGGCAGGAGGGAAGAGGGAGGAGAAGAGCACAGCGCAGCAGGGTGGAGAACGAGGAGGCGGAGGAGGAAAGGGGGAGGTTTGAAAAGGCCCAGGGGCACACAAATATAAGTAGACACAAATCCCAAGATCCCCCATATTTGTTTTACATCTGCTCTGGATGTCCGTCTTCCCCTCCACCTCCCCATCTTCCCACATGTTTTCCGGAATCGACGTTTATGTGTGTCTGTGTCTTCTTTTCCCTCCTGGTAGGAGGATTGAGCAGGGACCGACCGTCCCAGAGTTCCGATTGGCCTACCACGACATGATCTCAGAACAAAATGTTCCAAGAACAACAGCAATGCTCTTAGAACACCAAGCCGATGTGCTTAAACAAGACAGTCTGAGCCAAAAATGTTCTAAGAGCACTTCGTGCAAACCACGAAAGGTACTCAGAACATTCTTTGGTGGGCAAGCCAGGACGCCTTGTCACTGCTCGAGAGGAGGGGGACCAGAGCGTGGAGGGACCGGGGGCGGGGAAGGGCAGGGGGAGGAGGATGGCGAGGACGAGGCCCCCCTCTCGGGCGGGGTGGTCATCGGGGGCTTGGCTGCCCCGATGCGCAGCACGCGACGCGTAGCGCGTTGGCACGTGACGCAACACGTAGACTGAAAACGCAGGTCTGGCGCGATACGTTCGCCAATACGTGGGCCAACACGTGCCGAGCCAGCACACACAGCGTGTCAACACGGACGTTTTGAACACCGCCCTCCAAAACGGGCGCATCAGGGCAGCTGGGTGGACGACGTGGGGGGGGGGACAGAAAGGGGCTCCCCAAAGGGGCCCTTTCGGATCGTTTTGGGCCCCTGCTGGCTGCAAGAGGGGCCCCACAGGACCCCTTTAGAGGCCCTGTTCTTCACCCCCCACTCCGGTCACCCCCACTACCACCTGCCAAACCCTCTCCCCCCCGCCCCCCTCACCATCGCCATCCACCAGCCCGGCACCGTCTCTTGCGGCATCTCGTAGGAGCCTCCCATACCATCTCGTTTGGCTCTGGCGAATCGACGCTAATCGACGCTAGCCGACGCCGGGTCGACGCCAATCCAAGCCAATCGACGCTAAATCGCGCTATATCATCGACAGCCAAGCGCTAATCGAGCGCGAGTGTACTCTAAAGACGGAGTTACGAGGGCACCCGTCGGTCGGAAGAAGTGGGTGGAAACATGAAGTAGGAAGGCGTTGGAAGTAGATTGGGTGTCCGACAGCCCCCTGAAGAGGAGTGAAGAGGGAAACCCACTCGACTCTTGAAGCAAGAGCGCCTAAAATATATTGGGGTCTTACAAAGCAGAGACACCTACATTCGTCGACCGGAGTGTACACAGGGCTCCCATGATTTGCAACCGAAGCCGTCCTCGGACGACTCTCCCCTTTTTTTGCTCGTGGGTCGACTCCACTATTGGCCCTATGCCACCGCTCGGTCGTCAGCGCGACCGCCCCACACGCAACAGCTTGGATCGTTGGAAGCACCAGATCTCCACGGATAAGTAGGGGTTACCCCATGTTGCTTAACGGGCGAGAGAGATATAAAATAAACTGTTTCGACGTCGGGGGCGCCTGTCCCAGGGCGGCTGGAAACCTAACTTATACCCCTATGGTGGCACGTCAGTGTGTAAACTTTTCCAGCCGCCCCAGGACAGGCGACCCCGGTGACGGACAAATATATACCGTTCTGCGCCGGCTAAATTACGGACGTCCTGAATCACAACAGGTTGCCATCTCCAGCCTGCATCCGCAGGCATCTTTATACTTCCGCTGGTGTCTGCAGGCCTTCCGCCGCCTTCCACCAGCGAAGCCGCCCCTGCTCGACGCCCGCCTCCACAGGCTCTCCGCCGCCTTCCGCCGGGGAGGAGATGTCAACCTCGCGCCCCTTCCTGGAACGCCATAGGGTTTACGTCGGTGCTCTCCAGAAGATTCAAAAGGTCCTCCGGCACTGCCAGTGTGTAAACAAAACAAAAACGTCGTCGTCGGAGGCGTCGTCCGCATCGCCCGGCGCCGTCTGCCGCCGCCGCCCTTCGGCGGCTGCGGCCACCGCAATGTCGGCGTCGCCGCCGCCGCTCGCTGACGCCGCCAGCGGTGGCGTCGACGGCGGCGCTGGCGTCGCCGCTTTGGCAGACGCGGAAGCCCGAGCACCTGGCGCCTCGCTGTTGCTCGAGGTGCGGGCCCCCGACCTCTCGACCACTTCCTGAGTCTGGCTCTTCGTCCGGGGCCGCGCTTCGACGGACGGCGCGAAACAACTGCAGCATCGTGAAAAATACCGGCTGGAGCCCCGAACCCTACCCCTTTCGCCACATCTGTCGAGACAGATCGATCTGTGAGGGTCCCGGGGCCCGAAGCGGGGCGCCAAGATCTCAGGGTGAATCGAGACGCCGGATGTCTGGGTTCCCAGGGACCCCGACGTCAGAATCTTCTCATCATGACGTGGACCCCGAGAGGTCTCGACCCAGATCCCGGGACACACTTTTCATCCTCAGTCTTTTTTGCTGGCCCCGAGGCCCAGTCACGGACCATGGAAGCCGAACATGAAGAAGCAGACACCCGCCCGTACCCTGAGATCCGACGTCTCGGACAGTAATTAGACATCATGAAAGATCACGACTGGGGCCCTGGACAGCCTCTTTCTACGCCATGTTTCGAGCCCGATCCATCCGTGAGGGCCCCGGGGCCCGAAACTGGGGCGAGAGAACGTCCGGCTCGAACACACTGGGCCGCCAGGATCTGACGATCGTGATCTCCTGCCCCTGCCTCGGGGAGGCCTGGGCCCGCGGCCTCGGCACAGCGCGCGCGCGTGCGGGCGCAGGCCGCGCTCCTCCGCGGCAGAGCCGGGGCGGCGGCCCGCGCGCGGCGCCCCGCCGCCTCGCCGCGGGGGGGGGGGGGGGCGGCCACGCGGCGGCCGCGGCGGCGGAAGAGGAAGGCGGGGAGGGCGAAGAGGAGGCGGCGGCGGAAGAGAGGGGTGGGGGGCGACAACGGGGAGGGCGAGAGGGCGGGAGGGAGGGGGGGAGGGCAAGAGGAGAGGGAGGGGGAAAGGGGGGGACGGCGAAAGGGGGGGGGCGAGAGGGCGAGGGACGGCGAGGGGGGAGGGCGAAAGGGGAGGGGCGAAAGGGGGGGGGGGAGGCGACGGGGGGGGGACGGCGAAAGGGGGAGGGCGAAAGAGGGGAGGGCGAGAAGGCGAGGGATGGCGAGGGGGGGAGGGCGAAGGGGGGGGGGGGGGGGGGAACATCCCGGCGGACGGTTGTTGCCAAGCGGCGGCCTCTGGGAGCCCTTGCTGGGCCCCAGGGCCTGCCAAAAAAGAGAGATCCAGGATGAGAAGCCAGCCCCGGGAAGGGGGTCGAGAGGTCAGGGGGGCCACGCCGTTAAAAATCACGATGTCGGATACCTGGGGGGGGAGGCTAGGAGGACGGGGACGTACAGATGTACAGCTTAAGAGAAAAGGAAAGTCAAGTTGTTGCGTGATCGTGGGGCATTCCGCAGCTACAGCTCAAGGAAGTAGCATCATCCATCGAGTTGTTTCGGGTTAGTGATCTGGTCGTCCCTGCTCCTAATCCCAATCCCCACCATACACTTCACACTACATGCGTGCGTTTGTTCTTGCATTTCTATATTTCTCTGTGTGCTGTACTTGCCAAGCGCTCATCATGGATTCGCAAAATCAGTTTGCCTCGCGCCCTCCGGCATACCAGGGTGGTGTCGGCCGCGGCATGCCGATGCCAACTTATTCGTTTCCTCCAATGTCAGCGCCGACAGCACCGCCGGTCCCCAGGCCAGGAGCGATGCATATCTTCGAGGGCCAGGTCGTAGACCTGAGAGATGTCTGTGAGGATGGTCACTGCCGGTACTTGCCCCTTCACCACGATGATCCCTCGAAATTTGAGGTCGTGGCGATTGCTAGCAACAATGTTGGCATGACAGATCTCATGAAGAAAGAAAAGTCGTGCCCGTCCTCACGAAAGCGAACGAGGATTGAAACAAGACTCTTGACAGGGCAGAGGAGATCTCTCAGCTTATCCCTATGGCAGCATCAGATGAGGACTGGAACGACATCATGACTGGCGTGAAGGCAGTCCACCAGAAGCTCAGCATCCGGATGGGCGAGTCTGTGGCCTCGTTCCTGGACCGTAAGCACGCGGAAGAGTCAACTCGGCGTGATCGCCGCCATGCGTCGTCATTCTCAGCTCCTGGTGCGCAGCCGGCTGTGCGCAGGAACTTGTTCGAGACAGACTTCGGTACCAATCGTGCATGGGAGGCTGAGCCCTCCGACAGTCGCTTCCCAAGGACTTGATCGGTCTTGAGGTCCGTGGCAATGACCTTGATCGTAAAGGCAAGGTTGTCGGTCTCACCATGAACCCGGATGCAGTCTTGGCAGTTCACTGGGGCGACGGACTCGAAGCCGAACTCTCTTACGAGGAGATTCGCCAACTCGACCTTCCGGGAGCATCTGTGCACTTCGACATCGGCACGCCCAACCCTCGTGCCAGGAAGGGCGTTCGCCGGAACAAGGACGATCTTGCTGCTGTTTCGACTGAGAGGGATGGGATCTGCGCTTCCCGCACGGACTGATCATCATAAGGATGGCTGTTCCGAGTTGCCCGGCAATGTTGGCAACTCAGTGCTTCCAACAGTGCATTCATAGTGCCGCACTTCGCGCGTCTAGGCCTGCAGGCAAACAATTGTGCATGTCTCTCCTCTTCCTCCCTGCCTTGCTGCTGCAGCCGTTTCTCCGTCCGGAAGTGGTTGTGTGGATGCCGCGACGAAGCCAGCGATGACGTGGCGGGTGATGTCGCGAGAGTCATTGCCCATCCCAGCGTCGACAGGCCTGCTATTGTTGCTGCTCTGTGTTGCGTTTTTGCTTGTGTACAATGTTGAGGCTGGCGAGAAGGATCCTCATGCGAAGTGCAGGGCTTTCCAACATGTCATGCGCATTTCTTCCTCCCTCCTCCATGTTGCGTTTGAGCACATAGCACCAAGTCTCAAGATAAAACGTGGTTGTCCTCTGCTGTTCACGTTTTGAACCACATCCTGGCTATCGTTGCTGTGAGGTGGATGGGTGTCTCGAAGTTTCGATCGCATCAGAAAATGTTGAGCATGCTCTATGTTGTGCGCACGTCTGTTCAGTGTGATCGGGCTGCTCGTCATGATTCGCGTAATGTTATTCACGTGTGATTCTCTATGTGTCACAATTTCATGTACGTGGGGAAACATAACAAGTCCTTTGTTGAGCGCGCTAATGAGCACCATTACGCTATGTTCTCGTGCCGGAAGGATTCCCAAATCCCCGCTTACTACAAAATGCGGTCTCTCGGCGTCGGCTCCTTCATTCAGATGCCTCTTGTGTATTTGTCCTCCAGCTCGGACGTGGAGTTGCGGTTCATTGAAGAACAGTTTGTGAGCGCATTGCATGCCCGGCTGAACGCCCCGTTTGCTCAAATATGTGAAACAAGGTTGTCGTCAGCAGTGCCATACTTCTGTCACCATCCGGGGGGAGGGGTCTAAAACCCGTAGAAAAGTTGTCTCACAATCGGCGCCCCGTTCCTTCTTACTCGCATCTTCATATTTGCACTGCCGATGATGCCCCTGCTGTCCATGACACTCCCACGGCTCATTTGCTTCAGTCTAAACTGTCCGTCTTAGTGTGTCGTCTGGGGGAGCTGAGGCGCAAGGGTAATAACTGCATGATTTTTCTGAAATCGTTCATCGATCGACGGCCGGGGCTTGTAAACATGCTCGTTGAGCGCGTCGAGAAGAACTTCGTCGGTTCCAACTTGTCTGTAGCCGGCCGACGGATTTTTCAGGTTCTGGGGGGCACGAAACGCATGCATCAGAGCAATTTTGTTGTCAAATTGCCTCATATTCCTGGGTGTCGCGTGCATGATGTCGTCATGAGGTTGTTCCGTGACGTGTGTGCACCGTGTATCCCTCGTGGTCATGCTTTTGCGGTGCACGTTCGTCCTGTTTTCTCGCCTTCTCCTCAAGACATTCTTGTTAACTCCAAGTGGTGGGGTAAACGGTTGCAGTCCTATGATTTCCCGTAAACGTGCAATGAATTGGGTTCATTACTCGGCGTTCCTTTGCCGGTGGACGGTCACGTGTGCGCGAGGGCTGAGAATTGTACTCCTAATGGGAGCATCCCTCGTCATTTCCACTATGACGGCCCGTGTGTGTGGTCAAGGGGACATGTGATCAAGTGCATTGGTAAAAGCATGGAGGCTCTTGCACGTCGCCTTGTGAAGGCCGGTGTTCACGTGAAGTGGAGCGCTTCTGATACCCACGCTTACTTTCGTGAAATGTACAGTAATGCTTATGATTTTCGCCAGCGGGGGGTTCTTGAGCATGACGTTCGGGCTTGGAAGAAACTGTTGTTTTCGCGTGCCGTTATCACGCCAATCAACAGATGTTCTTCTTCCGTTGCTCTGTCATGTCCTCGAGGGTGGCAGCTCCGGGCCAGAGCCTGCGCGTTCAGTAGCAATCGCCCTGTGCGGTCTTTCATGGGTTCGAACGCTTTGCATAATCGATTCAGGGAAGCCCAGGAGCGCTTGAGATACACTGGTGTCGTCTGCGCGTCTCCTGAAAGACACCTTTTTGGCATGATTGCCGCTTGGCCTAAACATTCCGACCTTGCTCGTAAGAGTCGCCCAGTTGGTTCGTACTGGTCTCATTGCTTGAAACCTTTGTTTTCTTTGTTGTGCCGCGTTCTTAATTTCATGGTCTGGTTTGTCTATCCCGACTCTATCAGCGTCTTGTCGAACCAGAAAGTCATCGATACTTTTCATACTTTCAACCTCGATGTTGCCGATAACAAGAGGAAGGGGTTCGTTCCAGTGTTCATGCCTTTTGAGCGTGACATTGACGGTTTCTTCAATAACGTCCCTTGGGCTTTAATACATCGTGCTCTTGACTGGTTGATAAATAAGTGGAAAGATGTTGCCTGCACTCGGAGGATGTACGTCCAGGTTCCCCGATATCGCCGTAAACCGGCCCCGCAAGGTGGCGCTCCACTGTGCTTCTCGCGGGCGTTTAAAGGCCATTTACGCACCCTTGCAAAACCTGGCGTTGACGAGGCTCGGCCGCCCAATTCCCGTAGTTTGGCCGCTGATAAATATATGTATATATATATATATATATATCATGTTTCCGACATCCCTTGGCTTGTCAACTTTGATCTTGCTCACAGTTTCCTCCACATTGGTAACGTGCTTTTGGCTCCTCATAAGGGGATGACCCAAGGGTGCCCTCATGCCCCTGGCGTGTGCAATGTTGCATACTGTTACCTCGAGTACGACAGTAGTCGGCTCCCGAAAGGCATCGATGTACACTTCGTGCACCACGTTCTTCTTTGAGGCTCCGTTGGGTTGATGATATTTACGGCATTCATTGTTTTTGGCTCCCTCCCCAAAATGCTGTTGACTATGCGTCTGGCCCTCCTCCGAAGAGACGCCGGATCTGCAAGTCTTCTGGTCATGGGTCTGTGTTTTTGGAAGTCGACGCTCTCTCGCAGCGTTTCGTTCGCCATGTGGAGACCATGTACACTGATGCTGTGTTGACCCGGGCTCGGAGGAACCAGTGCATGAACGCCCTCTCGTTGAAAATCGAGGATGCCTATGTTTTCGTAGGTTTGGACGTGAACGTGTCAGGTGAGAGCGTGTCCCTCGCCCCCCACACGTGCAACGGCGATCTGCTTCGTCAGTCGTGCGTTTCCTTGACCCGGCCTCGGTTCCAAGCGTTTCATAGAAACGTGCCTGTCTCTATTATGATAAGGGCTATTGAAGGCCATCTCGTGCAGACGATTGATCGGTGTCTCGATTCTGACCCGTCTTCTCTTCTTGCCAATGTCATCATTGAGTTGCGTTGTCTAGAATTCCCCTGGCCTGTCCTTGACTGGGCAGTGAAACGCGTCTGCCGAAAGCATCCCTACCTCTCGTGCCTGAAGCAGGCTGTCTGTCTAGCGCGGTCGAAGATCGGATAATGTGCCTTCTCTTGCCCTTTCTTGCCCTCCCGTTCTTATCCTCCCTCTCTTGTCTCCCTCTCTTCCTTTCTTGTCTTCCCTCTCTTCCTCCCTCTGGTCCTCCCTCTCTCCCTCTCTTTCCTTCTCGCTTGTGTCGTCTCGTCGTTGCGTGTCTGTGTTGTGTGGCGTGTGTGTGTGTGTATTTTCTTGTGCCTCGTCTTGCTCTGTCGGCCAATGGGGGCCGAAGTTGGCGGCATTCGTCTGGAGATTGAGGGTTTCACGCTCACGTTCGCTTGTGTGTGTGTGTGTCTGCACGCGCACGCTTGCATGTATGTGCACGTGAACTGGCACGGACCGGCAGTCCGAGTGTCCAGGTCTATAGTCTACTGGTGATGGAGGGTGTTTGTTGTTTGTATGTGTACGTGAACTGGCACGGACCGGCTGTCCGAGTGTCCAGGTTCATACTCTACTGGTGCTGGAGGGAATTTTCATTGTACTTGCTTGTCTGTGTACGTGAACTGGCACGGACCGGCAGTCCGAGTGTCTAGGTTCATTGTCTACTGGTGATGGTGGGAGTTTGTCGCATTGTACTTGCATTCATTTGTTCTTTGGACTGACTGACAAATCTTCTACTGGCGATGTGAGGAGTTTCCTTTTCTCGTCTGTCTTGCCTCCCCTTCTTCCTCCCCGTTGCCTCTTGCTGTTGCCTCCATGTTGTTGTTGTACTTTGTCGTGTGTGTGACCACAACCGCTCCGACGGATGAGTGGCGGGGCTCGTGCTTCTCCCCTGCTCCTGGTATGCCATGATAGTCCTGAGCGCGCTGTCGTCATGTTCCTGCATTGTGTATACGAGCGACAGTAAGTTGAGCAATTCTACAGTAATTCTGGCGGCGTCGCACTTTTACCGCATCGTCAAGTTGTTGCGTGATCGTGGGACACTCCGCAGCTGCAGCTCAAGGAAGCAGCATCCTCCATCGAGTCGGGGGAGGAGACTACGCCCGCCTGGCCTCCCCGGCCCTGGCCCCCTGGCCGAGGGCGAAGCTGCGTGGGCGGGCACGAAGAACGGACGCTCCTCTGGCCGAGGGCGCCGCCGGGCGAAACGACCGCCGCCCCCCCGGGTTGGGCGGCGGTGGCCCGGGGTGCCCCGCCGTGGTGTCCCGTGGTGGCCCGTCGGTGGCCCGTCGGTGGCCCGTCGGTGTCCCGTCGGTGTCCCCCAGTGGGATCGGCGGTGGGATAGACAGTGAGGCCGATGGTGGGATCGATGGTCCAACCGATTGCGAGATCGACAGTGAGATCGATATTGAGGTCGATAGTGAGATCGATAGTGAGATCGATAGTGAGATCGATCGTGAGATCGATAGTGAGATCGATCGTGTGATCGATCGTGGGATCGATAGTGGGATGAATTGAGCGAGACTTAGTGAGATCGATTGTGACATCGATTGTGACATCGATTGTGATATTGAAAGCGACATCGATAGTGGGATCGAACGAGAAAATCGATGGTCAGATCGATGGTGATATCGATCGTGAGATCGATGGCCAGATCGATGGCGAGATCGATCGTGAAACCGATTGTGAGATCGATAGTGGGTGGGATCGATGGTGAGAGCGACAGTGAGATCGATAGTGCGACCGATAGTGAAAACGATAATAGGATCGATCGTGAGATCAATAGTGAGACCGATAAGGAGATCGATTGAGTGAGATGTTGGTTCCTCACCCCCCCCCCGACCCTCCTTATCATTCGAAGGGTGGTCGTACAGGTAGGCATGCTGCGGAGTTTGCTGAACGGAAGCGCTCTGAGCTCGAGAGTGCGGCTGCGGATGCGTCAACGCATCGCGTGTTCAAGGTTGTAAAACCGCTGTGCAAACTGTCCCAACAATCAGCTGCCAACGCTAAGGGCCCGATGGCGCGCTTACGTTCAGTGTGCGATACAACGCGTGAGCTGTCCAAACATTTTGCCTACCTGCTTGTTGGAGAGCACAAAGGCGTATGGACAAAGACAAGACCAGCAACCTTGATTCTAGATCCACTGCACACATCGACAAGGCAGATTAACAACTCGCGCCGAGTTTGTTGAAATCGCCTCCACGTTTGTGCACATGCATCCGTTTGTAAACAGATCTGAATATTGTACAGATTTTGTGTTTTTAAAAGCGGCTCCGCTGGGGTGCACAATGCTGTTCCGCACGCTTGTTTACAAGTGTGTCGGCGTCTAAATCGCGTCTACGTCAGCGTCTAGGTCGCCCTTCGGACATGAGAGTCGGCGCCCGCCGCACGAAATGAAAGTCGGCGTCTAAGTCGCTCCTTGCTCATGAGGTCCAAGGGAGCGCCTGATCTTGCGACTACTCCTCGGAGCTACAAGTTGGTGGAGATCTGAACGGTGGCTCCACTGAGTTTGCGCATCTTTGAATGGCCGCGGGCATGGATAACTACGCCAGGGCAACAAAATTGTGGTTCGGAGCTTTGTCCACTGATTTGTCAGCTGTTTTTGTAAGCATTGCTCGTGTAGTCGCCTTCCAAGCGCCCCCACCCTCCATGGATGCATTCGTCGCTCACTTCGTGGAGTCTGGATACAGTTCCGAGGGCGCGGGTGCCACTCCTGAAGTCGTGCTTGCCTACGAGCATTGGACTGACAGCGGAGGCACCAAACATTAGCTTGCCAGCCATGCTGAGCAAATTTCACCGGCAATCGTGGATTGCAGTTGAGCGGTGTCTGGCTGCGTGAAGAGAACTTCGGGCTTTCTTGCTGGCGTTTCATTAGGTGACGTTGCTGTCCTGCTTGCTTTCAGTCGCGTGACGCGCGCTGTCGAGAATCGCATCGCTGCAGAAGGGTGGTTGCACGAGCTCGCTATTCACGCGGTCCTCCCCAACTTAGGGGTGGAGCCAGCGGCCGGACCCCATGGCGATGCCGTGAGCGTTAGCCCTGATGGGTACATGGATAACGTCGTGCAGCCTCCGATGGCACCTGCTGCCTGCTGCTAGCATCGTTCAAACAGTGCGAGCGTGCGCTACTTAGCATATTCAGGAACGTTTTTATCCTGCTACGCTTTGGTCATCCCTCAACAGGGGGAAGACCAAAGTCCTTTTTCGATTTGTTGGCGCTGGATCGGCGGACGCGAAAAAGCGCTTTTTCCCTCAGGAAATGCTTGCACTTCGGGGCGCCTTCGTGTCTTCGCAAGGATTGGGTAAGTTTGGCGTGATTTCGCCATGTTGCCGCCCGATGCCGACCGCTGCCGCCTCGCGCGCTGGGTCGGTCCGGCGAGATTTCGCCACGTTGCTACTCGTTGCCGCGTCGTTGCGCAGGGTGGGTCCGGCGAAATTTCGCCACTTGCTTGTCGTTGCCGCCTCGTTGCCGCCTTTAGCTCGCACCACGCATGCTGCACCACAGGTCCAAAGAGGTTTCGCCATGTTGCCGACCGTTGCCGCCTCGTGCGATGGGAGGGTCTGGCGTCTGGCGAGATTTAGCCACGTTGCCGCCAGTTGCCACGAGAGTGAAGTGGAGGAGGAGGAGGCGGAGGAGGAGGGAGGAGGAGGAGGGAGTAGGAGAAAGGAGGAGGAGGAAGGAGGAGCAAGAGGAGGAAGAGGAGGAGGAGGAGGAGGAGATCAGAAAGGAAAAGGCAACCGCCGGTGCGCAACACGGTTGCTTCAACTCTGTCCCAAACCACAAGTGAATGAAAAACAAAGACCGGCCACCAGAGGAAGGGAACGGGGCAGACAGGAGGCCGAGAACGCGGACGGGGGGGAGAGAGGCAGGAGGAAACCAGAAAGCGACATATACGAATTGCCCTCAAAAGATTTGGTGCCGCGGTGGCACATAGATTGTGTCATAGTCCCTGCCGCATGGCCCAAACGGCTGCTGCAATATATCCTACACAACGTGAGGTCAGAGAGAGAGAGAGGAAGAGGAAGCAGAGGCGAACGAGCAGCCACGAGCTGGCCACTTGCGTGCGGCTCAAAGGGTTTGATTGCAGAGGAGCAGCAGCGGCGGCAGCGGGAGAAGCGGCAAGACGGGGGGGAAAAACGACTGCGCATCAGTCCAGGCGCGCGCGAATTAAGCCGCCGCAGCGCCATGCCCGCGTCCAATCTCCGTAGATGTGTGGGCGAATGCTTGCCAGGCTAACGGGCAGAGGCCTTCACGGTGATGCCCGTGGCGACACTGCAACAAAAACATGGCTGCTAAGCTAATGCTGCTCCACGCCAGCGCATAGCGAACTCCCGTTGCATTGCGCGGCACCAGCATCGCAAGTCCTCCATGGTGTCTGGGCCCACTGGCGCGTCGAGGCGCAGGATGCGGGCCCCGTGCTCGATGCTGTCCTCGCGCTGGCACCCGAAGATGCACCCACCCTGCTCCTGAAAACGGCGGCGCGCAACCCAACAGGTCCACCAAGGTTGCGGGACCGCAGCCCGCACGCAGGCAGGCAGGCAAGGACTCGGCGCCGGCGGGCCCAGCACCGCGCGCTCGGCGCAGATCCGCCCGTGCAACATCGCGCCGTGCGGTGCCCGTCGCCGCCGCAGGAAGGCTTGAGGAGTGGCCTGGGGTGACGGTGATCCACCGGAGCTCTGCAGGTCTTCGGCCACCGGCGCCAGAACATGACGAACTCCTCGGGTGTGGGGGGGTGGGGCATCTCCCAGAATGCGTTCCTGGACCCGCGACGCCCCAAAATCGGCCTCTACGGAGCGGTCGACGGCAGAGTCCAGCTGAAGCGCAAAGACAGATGTGAACCAAAGCGCTGTTATGTGCAAGCGCTACCACTGGGTGCAACGAGGAAGATAGAGCGCGAGGTGAATCGACCGCAGACGTGAAAGAACACCCGCCGAATGGCTGAGATCCACCATGCTTTCGTTTGCCAGGCTTGTTCCTGCACGCGTGCCTCCCGGCAGCAGCTAGCTCCCATGGCTTTACTGTGCACGGCGTGAGACGGCGCACGCGTGTGCTTATTGACGTAGCGCAGTGCCCCGTGTGCATGCAGTTTTTTCCACTCGTGTAAGAAACGTTACTCACCTTGAGGAGCGTTCTGAGAAATGCCGCGCTATCATGCTGCAGTGCTTCCCACCTTTGCCAAGCAGACACAGTCATATCGGACCCTGGCAGGCGGGACGCAGAGGCCTCTGGAGCCCGTGGAAGGAAGGGCTAGATACCAGCTCACGCAGACGCCCCAGAGTCCCAGAGTGTTGGTTGGTTAGTCCGTTTGACCAGGGAGGCTTTTCAAGCTGGCCTGAGCCACAAGTCCCCCATCTACCTCTCTTGGTCCTTCGAGTCGAGCTGTTATCGAGACGCCTCCGGAGGAAAGACGCCTGCCTTCCCATACTGCCCCACATCATTTCCCCCCTGCCAAAACATAACCTCCTCCACTAAGGGGAACGCCCCAAGCCGCTACGGAACCGAAGCGGGAAGAGGGAGGGGAGCAGGAGATCGCTTGTTATTTTTCGGCGATAACCCGGGATACCCGGGGGGGGCAGAGGTGTCTGCCGATAAGAACCTCTTCGCTTTCGGCAGCCCCACGTGTGTCCGCGCGCACCAATACTGCGCACCCCCTTCGGACCTGCACAACTGACAGTGCCAGGTCACGTATCTGGAACCGCGGGGGAGGGCGGGCCCGACACTCCCGCTCATCGTGGACTCTACAAGCAAACCATCTCCGGCGGGGGCAAGGAGGGAAGCAGGCGAGGGAGCAGGGAGGGAAGGAGAGATGCGGCGCGGGGTGAAAGGTGATTAACCAAGAAAGAACATCTGACCCTGTGGGAGAGGACCTAAGTTAGGAGGGCCAAATAACATTCGGGACAGGGGCTCTTGTTCTCATCTATCCGACCAGACCGCCCAGATCTATCATCCCTAACGCGAAGATGGGGACCTCAGTGAGGCCGCGTCTTCATCGCGTTATTCTGGTTAAGGGTTCATGCTCGATGAAAAGGTCACTGCGCCGACCTTGCAGAAGCGCTGCAGCGAATTTGTGTGGATTTCTGTCAATGCAAAACGTCGATACGGCGAGCGAAAAACGAAGTGAATCTCGCGTGAATGTTTTTTAATCTTCACCCCTGGCCAAACAAATCCGCACGAAATTCGCCTCGAAATCCGGAACGAAAATTCTCCAGGACGCTCCGGGTCCATCCTGCCGTTTTCCGAACGAAATCCGCTCTGCGATGCTGGCGCCATGAACAAGGAAGGGACGGAAAGGGGCGGGCACCGTCGAGAGCCGCCGCGTCCGCGAGCAGCGCCAGGCGCGCCGGCAGGAGGTAGGACACGCCGTGCAGCGCGTAGCGCACCAGGCGGCTGCTGGGGCAGCGGCGGGGGGCAGCGCACGGAGGGAGGAACAGGAGGGAGGAACAGGAGGGAGGAGGAGGAGGAGGAGGAGGAGGCGGAGGAGGAGGAGATGGAGGGAGGAACAAGATGAGGGAGGAGAAGGAGGTGGAGGAAGACAAAGGAGGAGGAGGAGGAGGAGGAGGAGTCAGAGGAGGAGGAGGGAGGAGGACGGAGGAGCAAGAGGAGGGAGGAAGAGGAGAAAGGAGGAGGAGGAGGAGGCAGAAGGAGGATAAGGTGAAGGAGGAGGAGGAGGAGGAGGAGGAGGAGGAGGAGGAGGAGGAGGAGGAGTGAGGAGGTGTGAGGTGCGTGGCGGTTCGACGCATCGGAATGTCAATATCGTGGGGAGGGACTGTGTGCGACCAACACCTGCAGGCAGCAAACCTCTGGACAGCCTTGTCTGGACAGCCTTGCGAGGGGGCTCATCCCTCCTACGAGGAATGTCTGGCCAGGCGAGTCAGGGGAGGCAGCGGGGTAGCCTTTGTTCTTTCCCCCGGGGCTCTAGAATCGGAGCCTGCCTTACCCGTGCGCATGCTGTTCCCAAGGGGGAGCAGAGGATGAAGGAGGAGGAGGAGGAGGAGGAGGAGGAGGAAAAGGAGGAGGAGGCGGAGGAAAAGGAGGAGATGGAGCAGGAGGAGGAGGAGGAGGAAGAGGAAGAGGAGAGAGGGTGAAGGAGGACGACAGGCTTCACCAAACAAAGAGTGGGAGGGTCAGTTGGAGGTTGGAGGTTAACAAATGACAGGGAATGGCCCAGCATGGGCGTGGCATTGTGCTGGTTATTCGGACGGAGGTTCGAAGCTGGCTTGAGGCACCAGTGCGCTCAAGGAGCCCTGGACGTCCTGCCTGGATCATCCGACAGCCGCTTTCCAATCACAGCTTTCAGCTTCAATGCCTGCGTAGAAGCTCAAGCTCTCGGGTCAGGGCCTGAACTTCCCCCAGAAGTGAATCCCTCATGGCAAGCTTGGGTTCTCGCGCATGGTTCAGCCATGTTGTAGCCATGTTGAGGCCCTCAGGTCAGGACCTCAACCCCCCCCCCTGGACATGTTTCCAGCATTACAGGCGTGGAAATCTCGCGCATGTCAAGGCCATGCTGGGGCCTCGTTAAGGCCCTCAGGTCCGGGCCTCAGCTCAGCCTCCCCCCAGCCCCAACATGAACTCCGTAACTGGATGCTGGTGATGTTGAAGCCATATTGGACCTCGGGTCATGGCCTCAACATCCCATGACGTGGATCCAGCAACGCAGGCTTGGATTATCAGGCCCGTGATGCGGCCATGTTGAGGCCCTCAGGTCCGGGCCTCAACACCCCACCGACGTACTTCCCGCGCAGCACGCTTGGATTCTGGGGCCCATGTTGAGGCCATGCTGAAGCTCTCAGGTCAGGGCATCAACATCCCCTCGACGTGGATTCCGAAACGCAGGCTTGGATGCTGGGGCCCAATGTTCAGGTCGTGTAAGGCCTTCAGGTCAGGGCCTCAGCATCTCCCCGACGTGTTTCCCGCATGGTCGGCTTGGATGCTGAGGACCATGCTCAGGCCAAGCCATAGCCATGCTGAGGCCCTGGCCCTCAGGCCCGGGCCTCATCAGCCCCCCCACCGGCGTGTTTCCCGCACAGCATCCTTGGATGCTGGAGCCCATTCTGAAGCCATCTTCAGGTCGCGTTGAAGCCCTCTGGTCAGGGCATCAACATCCCCCCACGTGCTTGCCGCAAAGCAGGCTTGGCTGCTGGGGTTCGTCTTGAGGCCAGCTGAGGCCATGTTGAGGCTATCAGGTCAGGGCATCAACATTCCCCACACCCGACGTGTATCCCGCAACGCAGGCTTGGATGCTGGGGCCCATGTTCAGGCCATGTGGAGGCCTTCAGGTCAGGGCCTCAACATCCCCCCGCCGTGTTTCCTACAAAGCAGGCTTGGATGTAGGGGCCCATGTTGAGGCTGCGTTGAGGCCCTCAGGTCCGGGCCTCAGAATCCCACCGGCGTGATTCCCGCATAACATACTTAGATGCCGGGGCCCATGTTTAGACCCTGCCGGCTGTGGTTTGGAAAATACTTGAAAGGGCGCGCATGCGGGAACATGCACCTTGTGCGCATGCGTTGCCGACATCGCATGCTTTGTGCATGCGATGTCGAGACGACGCATCTTGGGAACAGCTGACACATGCGTTATACCTCTACGCCCACCCTGCCCCCCAAAACCCCCTGCCCCAGAGCCTACTGCCCCCAACCACCACCCAGAATCCCCTGTCCGACCCATTCCTTCTACACCCTTTCCCTCCTACCCATCGTCCCTCTCCTCCTCAAAACTCCTTCTCCCTTATGACTAACTCCTCCCTGTCGCACCCAAGAGCCAGTCGGAGGGGCAGGCCGGGCATTTCGTCTGAGGTTCCTCACCATGTTTGATCCTGAAGCTTAAAAACTGGCAATAGCTTCACAGATGATGGGCGGGCCGTATTCAACATGTGGCTTTCGCCTTAGTTCCGCGCAAATTCGTTTTTAACGTTTGCAAGAGTTTCACGGATTGATGGCGAGCCGTTTTCAAAATGCGGCTCTCGCTTTAGCGCCGCGCACACTCGTTTTCCACGTTTGCAAGAGTTTCACGGATTGAGGGCGGGCCGTTTTCAAAATGCGGCTCTCGCTATAGCGCCGCGCATACTCGTTTTCCACGTTTGTAAGAGCTTCACGGATTGAGGGCGGGCCGTTTTCGAAATGTGGCTCTCGCCTGCGCGCCGTGCGCATTCGTCTTAAAAGTTTGCAGCAAATTCAAAGATTCCCATGGTTAACGTCCCAACAATTCTTTTTCGACGCGATCTCGGAATGTCAGGGCGCAACAGTCATGTTGATTCCCGGTGTTGAAGTCCCAGGAATCGCATTCTGGCACGATTCAGGATCGTCAAGACGCAAAAGCCAGGTTGATTCGTGGCGTTGGATTGCTGAGAACGGTGTTTCAGCACGCTTCAGGATCTTCAAACGGCTGTCTCCCAACGGGGCAGCTCCCTCAATGGAAAATTAACCCTTGTAGAGGTCTGTGTTTATTCCGACATCGCTGATGAGTCTTGGGTTTACACTGGTCCTCGTCCTTCCTACCCGTCGTCGTCCTCGTCCGACGGGGGACGGACGACGACGACGACGAGGAGAAGGACGACTATGACGACGAGGAGATGAACGACTTCCCCGCTCCGTTCCTCATGCACCCGTTCCAACCTCGTTCCCTCCTTTCCCCTATTTTCCGCGTTTCGCTCGCCCACACCAACTCCCCCGCTCGAGAGCCATCCCATACCATCCCTGTCAGAAACACTGCAAAGCGCGCGCTGCGGAATACACCGGACTGTGCGGACATCCCATCATAATTTAGCAATGCTTCTTTGTGTTGTTGATGTAACGTGCGCTGACGCACCTGGCACACTTTGCGCGCTGCGCACGTATTTAGCTTCTCCCACGCTCGCGGTGCATGCATGGTGTAGACGGTTCTGTTCGACGCACTCCAGGATAGATTCAGCAGAAACGGATGTGGAAAAAGAGCAGAGTTTGGAGCAGGGGTGCACTACCACCCAAAGCTCGCCTGAGGCACCTAAGAGAGGCAACAAGTTGAGGGCAACCGGCAGGAGGAGGAGACGGCAAAGAGACGAAAGAACACAAACACACTGTTCGCAATGCCGGGTATCAACCCGTGCAGCCACCACCGCGAGACAAAGATCACCTTGACGTCAGCGACCCCGCAATGCCTGTCCCACACGCGCTTACGCTGTTTGCATCCTGCCTCGTCGAGCTGGTGTTGCTCTGCCAAGAAGTCGTGCCTCCACATGCGCTTCTTCATCGGCTTCGCTGGGCACCCCGACGACGCGCAAAAACACAGTTGCATTGAACTGCTGTGGAAAACCACCATTTGCATTGAAATCCCATGGGAAACCAACTGCACATATATCTATAACTATACATACGTTGATATGTGTAAATGTATATGTATATGTGTGTATATATGTGGACATATATAGCTCATATTGGAAACGAACAGTCATATTAAATCCCAACAGAAGGTAACCAGGAGTTCTAATGGAACATCGACGTATATGCAGTTGTCGCTGGCGATAAATGTTCCCATTGAGTTATCATAGAAAACATAAATTGCGCTTGAGACCCTATCAAAGACAATTGTGCTCATGGAGATCCCATTGGAACAACTATGTATACTGAATGCCGATTGACAACACGTGTTTATATATATATATATATGTGTCCAACTAGGGAATTCATAATGAAAACGTATGGGCCTCTGGGGCCCTCATTCTCCCCTGTGGCCGCCAGGATGCCTAATAATCGATCTACTCTTGCTCAAGTAGGGTGCCAACACGCACACAGACGCCCCTAGGGGGCTCCAAGACGACCCCCTGCGTTCAACAGCGTCTAAAACAGCCCAGTACGCCCCCAATGATCGTTCCAAGACGGCCCGGGCCCCAAGACGGCCGAAGTGAGTCACAAGACGGCCAAGAGGCGCCCAAGATGGCCTAAGAGAGCCCCAACAGGGCCCCAAGAGGGGCCCAAGAGAGGTAGCTCGAACTGACACTCCGAGCCCTCCCCCCAAAGAGGACCCCCGAGACCGCCAGCAGGCATCCAAGAAACCCCC
>CAUYUJ010019704.1:140000-231181 GCA_963575745.1 Prorocentrum cordatum
TCATCAAGATCACACTCACATGACCATCATCTCCCTCTCGTTTCCTCTCCTCCTATCTCCTTACCGTTCCTCCTGACCTTCCTGTCTGCCTCCAGCCTGCCTCCTCACCTTCCCCGTCCCTCCGCCTCCACCATCCATTGCCCTCTCTCCCACTCCCTCAACCTTCACTGTAATACTCCTTCTCGTTATACGGTCAATCGCTTCTCTCTCCCGTTTCTCCTCCTCCGACTCCTCAACATCCACCACATCATCCGCCTACACCTGCTTATCCCACGCACTCAATGTCCAATATCATCTCTGTTCCCTCCTCTTACCTTCTCTTCCCCCGGCCCCCCTATTATCCACCCTGATCTGTCTTCACCATCCACCCTCCCGCCCCTACATTCTCGCCTTCTCTCCCACTCCCATCCCCCTATCTCCTCTCACTTCTACATGATCCTGATGCCTCGTCGCCCCCTTCCTTCTCGTTGTGCCCCTCTCCTCCCAATTATCCTCCCCGCAATCCTCCCTCTCATTTCCACCTTCTCCCCATCCCCTCCGTTATCCTCCACTCCCTTGTGCCTTTCTGCATCCTCCCCTCCCCCCCATCCTTTGCCCCGTACGCCAGGAACTGTCCGAACCGTGAGAGCGCGCGAGTGCTCAATCTGCTCTAACATGCCCCCGCCCCCCGCCCAATGTCCTTTCCTCTGCGCCTCTTGGGCGGTCGCAACCCAAAACATCCACCGATGTGTTTTTTGTTCCAGTCCGCGTTCCCAGGATTTCCGTCTCTTTCCCGCAGGTAGTTCTGCGTCCCAGAACCACGTTTGATCCTTCCTGGGCCTCAGAGCGCCCTCTGGGGGGCGCGAACTGAAGGAAGACCGCCGGAATACCCCAGCAAAGCACCCCGAACCGCAGCACGGGTCCAAAGGAACCCGTGTGGCCTGTGGGACCTGTGGGACCTGTGAGACCTCTGAGCCAGTGGGACCTGTGCGACCTGTGGGACCCGTGGGACATGTGGGGCCTGTGATACGTGAGGGACCTGTGGGGTACGTGGGACCCGTGGGGCAAGTGGGAACTGTGGACTTGTGCGAGGAGTGGGACCTGCGGAACCGGTGGGCTTGGACCTGTAGGACCTATTGGGCCAATGGTGCCCGTGAGACCTGTGGGGCCTGTGGGCCTTGTGGAACCTGTGGAACTTGTGGGACTTGAGAAACCTGTGGGATCTGTGGAACCTGTGGGGCCTGTACGACCCGCGGGACCTGTGGGGCCCGTGGGACTTGTGGGACCTGTGGGACCTGGGGCACATGTAGATGTGGCCTGTGGGGCCATGTGGAGCCCGCGGGACCCGAGGGACCTGTGGGACTTGTGGGACATGTGGGCCTTGTGGGGCCTCTCGGGCCTGTGGGACTTGTGGGACCTGTGGGGCCTGTACGACGCGCGGTCTCCCCGTGGTAGCTGGCTTTGCGGCGCGAACACGATTCAAACAAAAGTGCGAAGGAGTCTTTTTTTTTGCCTCCCCCCCAGTGCCAATCCGACCCTCGCAACCGACCGGGCGGTCTCGGGCTCACCGCGCCCCCTGTGGGACTATCTTGCTGCTCGTTGTGAAGAACTTGTACAACTCTCCAGCCCAACGCTACTTGGAACTGTAGCTGGCAACGAGGCGAGAGCACGCTTCGTGAATCAATTGCGACGACTTCTCAAACGACACGGCTGCCAGACCAGGCGGTCACGGCCCCCCGTCCGCTGCAGTGACCGGCGCTGAGGCGAGAGCACGACTCCTGCACACACTGCGGTCAACTATCAGGCGAAGCCGCCGCCGAACCCCTGCGAGCACGGCCATGCGTACGTGCGTAATTTCTGCCGCGAGGGCTCGTGGCCGTCCAGACCAGGACATGTGCATCTCAGTATGGTTGTTGTTCCAGGGAGCATGGACGTCTGGACCAGACCATGAGCACCTTACTGTGTCTGGTTACAAAGGTCCGTAACCGTCCACACCTAAAGTGTAGCCAGCATTGAGGCGGGAGCACAGAACTCTCATACAGTGTGAGGAAATCTTAGGCGAAGCGGCTGCCGCACCTGCTGCCAGACGAAACATCCTCAGGCTCCCCGCCCCCGCTGTGGGACTCTTCTGTTGCCCTGTGTCACACAGGGAGACACCTCCTCCACACAAAAACTGCGTGGGAGGTCTGGGCATGTCATGACCTCTCGTTGGCGCAGCGGAGGGCCGACGGCCGCTGCAGAGCACGATGATGATGGTGGTGATGATGATGACGGTGATGAAGAAGATGATGATGATGATGACGAGGAGTAGGAGGAGAAGGCTGAGGAAGGTGATAGTGTTGGTAATGATGCTGATGATGATGATCATCATCCTGATGCTGGTGCTGGTGATGTTGATGGTGATTATGATGCTGATGACACGGATGACGATGATGATGATGATGATGATGATGATGGTGATGATGATGATGATGATGATGATGGTGATGGTGATGATGGCAACGACGACGGAAGTCATGATGATGGTGATGATGATGCGCATGACGACGATGATGACGATGATCATCATGATCATCATGATCATCATGATCATGATGATGCTGATGATGGTGGTGCAGGTGATGATGATACTGCTAACGATGATGATGGTGGTGTTGATGATGGCGAGGAGGATGTGGATGATAATGATGATGATGCTGCTGTTGATGCTGCTGTTGCTGATGCAGAGTATGATGATGCTGATGCTGATGCTGCTGCTGCTGCTGATGCTGATGCTGATGCTGATGATGATGCTGATGCTGATGATGCTGATGCTGATGATGCTGATGCTGATGCTGATGCTGATGCTGATGCTGATGATGATGATGATGATGATGATGATGATGATGATGATGATGATGATGATGATGATGATGATGTACGCCCCGTCCGTTTTCGCAAATGAGCGGGCGGGCTTAGTTCGCGTGAGGGGCGGGAAAAAGCTGTTCCGCGCGGGGTGGAGGGGGGAATCGCCTGGGGCTTTAGGCGCGAAGAGGGGTCCGAATGGCTGCCACTGTGGGATGTCACGGGGGGAGAACGACGTGATTGAAAGATCTACAATGCATTCGTAAGCCGCCACGGGCGCTGACTCGATGTCACGGCCCCGTCTGAGATTGCCTTTGGCTGGCCCCTTGCAAAAGGCGCTGCAATGCAAATGATCGCACCACGGCCGGTGGTGCTCCAACCGTCTTCGAGTGGCAGGCGCCAGCGCCAAGGCCGATTTGTCTCTTAACTCTGAACTGATCAATTGAGCGACGGAAAGACACGGGTCTTACACGAGATGGCACAGCGACCTTGCGCCGCGGCTTACGCGAGCCGCCAGCGCGGCACGCAACATTGGAGACGATGGCGCTGACGCGCGACCCTACGCGGGCAGCTTACGCGCGAACGTCGGTGAAGACGATCCCGTTTTCTGGCGTCACTCCGTTGCTTCTTTCCTTCCGTGCTGGACCCCCTGCGGGCGCAGTGCGCCGCGGGATCCCCTCTCTACATCGGGGCCTGCCGCCGACGATTGGCAAGGGGGGCGGGGGCCCTGAAGAGGCAAGGTCTTGCGCTCGCAAGCGCGAGGTGCTGGCGGAACTGGTGGGGCCGAATGCCAACTCCTCGCCCCAAGCTCAGGCCGCACTCTTCACCTCCTCCAGGCCCTCGCCCTCGCCCTCGCCCTCGTCCTCCTCCTCCTCTTCCTCCTCCTCCTCCTCCTCCGCCTCCAGGCCCTCGCCCTCGTCCTCGTCCTCGTCCTCGTCGTCGTCCTCCTCCTCCTCCTCCTCCTCGCAAGCAGCAGGGAAGGAGGGGGAGGGCAGGGGAGGGCTTGGAGGAAGCGGGGGGGCTGGTGGGCGAGGGGGGGATTTCCTCAGGAAGCACAGCGGGCGGATGGCTGGCTGGGCGCAGGAGCCGCCGGGGGCTGAGCCACAGAGGTCGCCGCCAAGCTCGGGCCCCGACGGGCTCGCTCACGAGGTCGGCCATCACCCCCGCGCGCGGCCATGGGGGCGGGGGTGGGGAGGCGGGCCACCAGGGCGGAGGGCAGGGGGGGGAGGCATGGGCGCGAGAAAGGACAAGGTCGATGTGCCGACTATACTTTCGCGCGACGCCCCACACGACACGTCAATACACCGCCCTGTCATATGAGGGACCGCAGCCTGGTCGAGAAGGTAGCAGCGAGGGCGAGCAACAGGGGAACCGGCAGCATTTCACACGCGAGAGCAAGGCGAGAAAGCGGCGCAAGGTGCGCGCCACGCGCCCGGTGGCGAGCCGTGAAAGCATAATCAGGCTACGGTCGGCCACTTTTGCTCAGCGTGCCGCGGCGGCGGCCCCAGCGTCACGCTGTGTCCTGCAAGCGGATAGCGTGTCGCTCCGCTTCGTGGGGCGGGAGGCCAGGAAAAGCTCGGAACGTTGGTGCTTCGGGCTGGGACGCCTTTAAGTTATAGGCGCGCCGGAAGGTGGTGGGCCAGAACCGGCGGCGCGACACGCTCAGCCAACGCTCCCGACCGGAAGTCTACACCCTCCCGAACTCAGAAGCAGGCCTCCTGGAACGCCCTGACTTCCTCCAGGCCCTGCAGCACCACGGCCGCTCTCTCCGCGCACTCGGGCACGTCCAGCAGCCTCCGAACGAGGCCCTCGCCCTCGGGGCCCGTGGCGCCGGCGATCTCCCTGCCCACGGCGCCCTTCTTCCCCAGCATCTCCAGGACGCAGAGGGCCCGCAGGCGCGGCTGCCAGGGCTCCCCGCAGCCCTCCGCCCACGCCAGCTGCGCGACGATGGCGCTGGCAAGGGGGCCAGGATCGAGCACGCAGCCGTAGAGCAAGCAGCACCTTGACCACAGGGCGTCCAGCTCCACCGCGTCCGGCACCACGCTGTGTTCGCGGTGCCCTGCGCAGAAGCCTGCTATGAGCTCGTCGGCCGCCTGGTTGTCGTGCGACGTGACCCCATCGGTCGCAGCTCTCTGCGCATCCTCGTTGGACACGGGCGCCCCGAAGCCGTCCTCGGCGAAAGCAGACTCCACATCATGGCAAGAACGGTCCGCGGCGTTCAAGAAGGACACGAATGAGCCCCACATGGACGTGTCTGGAGGCTTGTAAGTCGCCTCGCAAGTCCTGCACAGGTACCAGTTGCACTGCCGGCAGTCCATCACCTCCTCGCCATCCTCCACGAACCTCTGGCACCCGTCGCAAGTGCCCGCGCGGGCGACCCAGGAATGCAGGCAGTGCCCGGCTGGGCACCTGAGGATCGTGGCCCCGTCGTTGCCGATGCCCTGGATGCGGCTGGAGTCCATCGCCGATCGCAACCGCCGCGCCGGAGCGCGGGGCCCGGCTCGGCACCGCCAGCGCGCCGCGCTTCGGGGGGCGCGGCGCCCGCCCACTTTCAGGCGTCGCAGCTGGGGCGGCCAGGACGCGCAGCGCGAGCGGGGGGCCCCACGACTGAGGGCGCCGCAGCGACTGGCGCACCGGCGCTCTGACTTGAGCCAAGATAACTACGGGCGCGAACAAGAAGCAGGGAGGAGGGGGGAGATAGGAGAGCGGAGGAGAGAGGGAGGTTGGAGCGGAGGTGGCGAGGAGGGATCGCTCAGAGCTCCCCCCATGCTTGAGCCCTCACTCTCACACGCACACCAGACAGTCGAGCCCTGAGACTCTCCAAAGCCTGAGGTGATCCCCACTGCAGCTGCTTGACCCTGCATCTGCGACTCGCCCGCTCGAGCCTCGGCGCGGCACCCCCGAGGCCGTGTGCGCGTCCCCGTGGGGCGAGGATCGGCGGCGAGAGAGGGGGGGAAGTGAGAAAGAGAAGGCCTTCTCAAAAGGCGGCGCGACTTCTCAGAAGCCCTCGCGCCTTCTGAAAAGTGTTCATGGTCTTCGGGGAAGGCTTAGAAAACTTATCAGAAGGCTGAGGGACTTCCGAAACCTTCTGAGAAGGCCTTTTCCTTCTCACTTCCCCCCCTCGCTCGCCGCTGACGAGAGGAGAAGGGGGGAGGGCGGGAAGGGCAAATGAAGGGCGCTCCCCTCCCCCCCTCGTCGGGCGAGGAAGGCCAGGAGGATGGCGAAGGGGGGGCGTCAAGGCCAAGGCGCGCCGGGGGCGAACCCAGGCCGACGGCGGTCCAGTGGGGATCGACTGCAGAGCTGACGTGTCCCAGAGCGGGTGCTGTCTGTTGGCCGGATCTGCAGCAGCATGTACAACTCCCCAAAAAGTGCCTGCACTTAGGGGTTCTTACTTGGGGCTTCGGTGGAGCTCACCATGGGGCCGCGAAGTGCTGTGGGAGGTCCCGCTGGGAGCTTCGGTGGGGCTCCCTATGGGCCACGAAACGTGCGAGGGGTGTGCCAAATTGGGTGTGGGGGACGCGTGCGGGCGGTGGCACTGGGGCCTTCGTTGGAGCTCCCTATGGGGCCACGAAGCGCGTGAGGGGTGTGCCAAAGTGGGCGTGGGGGACGCATGCGGGCGGTGGAGAGGAGGAGGGGGGAGAGGAGGAGAAGAGGAACGCGGGGACCGTCTCTTCAGAACGTGGACCCAACACCACAGCATGGTTGGGAACAACGCGCGCGCATTCGTTCATCACCAAACATTAGTTGTCAAGAACCACCTGCAACAAATGAAACGAAGTGCGCACACGCGCGCATCGTCGCGCGCGTATGCCGAAATCCTTCAAGACCTTCGGTTTCGAAAGGACTTACAAATCGAGTGCCCTAAATTATCCAGGCGAAGGGACCCAACCATACGAAGTTGTGGGTACTGCAATTGTGAATATTTTCTTCGGTGAAGCTCCCCATGGGGCCACGGAGCGCTGCGCTGGGCGGGGGGGGGGAACGCATGCGGGCGGTAGCGCGGGGGCCGTCGGTGGAGCTCCCTATGGGGCCACGAAACGCTGCACTGGGCGGGTGAAACTACCAAATTAGGCGTGTGGGACGCATGCGGGCGGCCCCATTGGGGGCTTCTGTGGAGCTCACCATGGGGCCGCGAAACGTTGTGAAGGGTGTGTCAAAGTGCCAAATTAGGTGTGGGGGACGCATGCGGGCTGCCCCACTGGGGGCTTCGGTGGGGCTCCCTATGGGGCCACGAAGCGCTGTACTTGGTCGGTGAAAATGTAAAATTCTGTGTGGGGGACGCATGCGGGCGGTCCCACTGGAGGCTTCGGTGGAGCTCCCTGTGGGGGACGCATGCGGGCAGTCCCACTGGGGGCGTCGGTGGAGCTCCCTATGGGGCCACGAAGCGCTGTGCTGTACTGGGCGGGTGAAAATGCCAAATTAGGCATGGTGGGCGCATGCGGGCGGCCCCACTGGGGGTTTCGGTCGAGCTCCCGATGGGGCCACGGAACAGTGTACTGGGTGGGTGACAATGCCAAATCGGGTGTGGGGGACGCATGCGGGCGGTCCCACTGGGGGCTTCGGTGAGGCTCCCTATGGGGCCACGAAGCGCTGTACTGGGTGGGTGACACTACCAAATTGGGTGTGGGGGACGCATGCGGGCGGTCCCACTGGGGGCTTCGGTGGTGCTCCCCATTGGGCCACGAAACGTTGTGCTGGGTTGGTGAGAATGCCAAATTGGGTGTGGGAGACGCATGCGGGCTGCCCCACTGGGGGCTTCGGTGGGGCTCCCTATGGGGCCACGAAGCGCTGTACTTGGCCGGTGAAAATGCAAAATTGGGAGTGGGGGGCGAATGCGGGCGGTCCCACTGTGGCTTCGGTGGGGTTCCCTATGGGGCCACGGAACAGTGTACTGGATGGGTGAAAACAAATTGAGCGTGGGGGACGCATGCGGGCGTTCCCACTGGGGGGTTCGGTGGAGCTCCCTATGGGGCCACGAAGCGCTGTACTGGGCAAGTGGAAATGCCAAATTGGGTGTGGGTGACGCATACGGGCGATCCCACTGGGGGCTTCGGCTTCGGTGGAGCTCCCTATGGGGCCACGAAACACTGTGTTGGGTGGTGAAACGCACGAAGAAAAGAGGAGGGAGGAGAGGAGGGAGAGGAGGAGGAGAAGAGGAAAACAGGACAACAACGCGGGGACCGTCTCTTCAAAACGAAGACCCAACACCACAGGATGGTAGGGACAAAAAACCCATGGGCTCGCAACGCGGATTGTCAAACAAAAAACGTGCGCGAGCGCTCCTGCGAACTTTTCCTTAACACATAAGTTGTTCAACATGTTCTGAAAATGCTACCAAACAGGCTTCGCGCGCGCATGCCAAAATCGTTCGAACGCCTTTGCGCGCGTGCCGTCGCGAGAATCCTTTGCAACAGATGCGACGAAGTGCACGCGCGCGCGCCGTCGCGCGTGCATGCCAACAGTCATTCGAAAACCGCCGCTTTCGCAACGATTCCGAAACCGAATCTCAAAACAACTCCAAGAACACATGGTTTCGCGACATCAATGCTCAAAAAAACATGCGCGCTCTTGCGAATTCCTTACAAAACCATCGGTGATCAACCGTTTCGTGGGATTCTGCCAAGCGGGTTTCTGACGCCGCATGCCGACAACATTCGCACGCCCTTGCGCGCGTGTTGGGGGGGGGCACGATCCGTGTCAAATAGTAGCCATGCGGGCCACTCTCGCGCGTCGGCCGCGCGCGCATGTCCAACTCTTTCCAAAACCTTTTCACCGACGCGAGGACGCCGTCATCGTCGTCGGCGTGATCAGCGTCGGCGCCCGTTCTGGCCGCGCCTTCGTCGGTGCGAACATCGTCACCAGCCAAGCCATCGTCGGCGCGGCCGCAGAGATGGCCCAGCCAACGCCAAGCATGTATCGCAATCGCCGCCGCATGGGTTTTACAAACAAGTTGCGGGTGGGTGGGTGGGATGTTTGCAAAGGCGTGGGAGCTAACAACACACTGCGAACATACATTAACTCTGCTTTATCCCCCCCCCGGCGTTATCGCCCCCCCTTTCGGGAATGTAAATCATATATGATTATGGCCACATGTCCATCCGAAATATGAATTTACACTATCCCCGGGGGGCCGGTATCGGCCCCCTGAGGTTCCCTTGTAAGAAACGATACGCGGGGACATCTTTTGTTCTAACATCGCACTTATTCGCGAATCCTGTGCAAAAGTGGGACGAAGTGCACACGCGCGCGTCGTCGCGCGCGCATGCCGAAATCCTTCAAAAATCTTCGGTGTCGGAAGAATTTCGCAATCGAGTTTCCAAAACAAACATACGAAAACACATGGTTTCGCAACACTGATTGGCTAAAGAAGCTTACGCGCGAGCTCTTGCGAAATCTTAAGAAAACCATAGGTGTTCCAAGATTTTCAAAACATGCTACCAAACGGGTTTCGGGCGCGCGCATGCCGAAATCTGTCGAACGCCGGTGCGCGTGTGCCGTAGCGAGTATCCTCTGCAAGAAATGGGACGAAGTGCAGACGCGCGCGTCGTCGCGCGCGTATGCCGAAATCCTTCAGAACCCATCGGTTTCGGAAGGATTTCAAAATCGTGTGTCCAAAAAACCTACAAAAACACAAGGTTTCGCGACACGGATTTTCAACAAAAGCGTGCGCGCGCGCTCTTGCGTCGTCGTCGTCGTCGTCGTCGTCGCCGTCCTCCCTCCTCGCGCGTCGTCGTCGTCGCCTACGTCGTCTTCTGTCTTTCCTCGTGTTCGTCGTCGTCGTCCTCTTTGGCGTCGTCTTCGTTTCCGTCGTCGTTGTCGCCGTGGTCGTCCCTCGTGGTTGTCGTCGTCGTCCGACGTCGGCATCTCGTCGTCGTCCCCCCTATTTCGCCGCCGTCGTCGTCGTCGTCGTCGTCGTCGTCTTCCCTCCTCCCTCGTCGCAGCCGTCGTCGGCGTCGCCGTCCTTCCTCCTTCTTCGTCGTTCGCGTCGTCGCCGCCCTCCCTCCTCCCTCGTCGTTGTCGTCGTTGTCGTCGTTGTCGCCGTCGTCGTCCTCCCTCCTCCCTCGTCGTCGTCTTCGTTGGCGACGTCGTCGTCGTCTTCGTCTTCGTCGTCGTCGTCGGCGTCGTCGTCGTCTTCGTCGTCGTCGACGTCGGCGTCGTTGACGTCGCCGCCGTCGTCATCGTCGTCGTCGTCGTCGGCGTCGTTGACGTCGTCGTCGGCGTCGGCGTCGGCGTCGTCGTCGTCTGCGTCGTCGTCGACGTCGGCGTCGTCGTCGTCGCCGCCGTCGTCATCGTCGTCGTCGGCGTCGTTGACGTCGTCGTCGTCGTCGGTGTCGTCGTTGTCGTCGTGGTCGGCGTCGTCAACGTCGTCGTCGTCGTCGGCGTCGGCGTCGTCGTCGTCGGTGTCGTCGTCGTTGTCGTCGTCGTCGTTGTCGTCGTCGTCGTTGTCGTCGTCGTCGAAGTCGTCGGAGACGTCGTCGGTGTCGTCGTAGTCGTCGTCGGTGTCGTCGTAGTCGGTCTTAAGAGGTTTTGCAAACCAAGTAGCGGGTAAGTGGGTGGGATGTTTGCAAGAGCATGGGATGTATCAAATAATGGGTAAAAATCAATTCTACTTTCTAAAAAGAGGATAGACTCTACCGCCCCCCCAGACTTAACGCTTCCCCCTGGGATAATATAATTTCATATATATATATATTTATATATATATATATATATATATCTGCACACTCGTCCATCCCAAATCTGAAATCATACCATCCCAGGCAGGCCAGTTTCCCCCCCCCCCTGAGGGTCCCTTGTAAAAAAACACTATGCGGTGACATTTGTTGTTCTAACATAACACTTTTTCGCGAATCCCTTGCAACAGAATGACACGAAGTGCACACGCGCGCGTCGTCGCGCGCGCATGCCGAAATCCTTCAGAAACCTTCGGTGCCGCAAGAATTTCGCAATCGAGTTTCCCAAAAACATACAAAAACACATGGTTTCGCAACACTGATTTGCTAAAAAAGCTTCCGCGCGAGCTCTTGCGAAATCTTAAGAAAACCACAGGTGTTCCAAGATTTTCACAAAATGCTACCAAACGGGCTTCGCGCGCGCGCATGTCGATATCTGTCGAACGCCCTTGCGCGTGTGCCGTAGCGAGGATCCTCTGCAAAAAACTGGACGAAGTGCAGACGCGCGCGTCGTCGCGCGCGTACGCCGAAATCCCTCAAAACCCATCGGTTTCGGA
Organism: Prorocentrum cordatum; assembly: GCA_963575745.1. Classification (NCBI taxonomy): domain Eukaryota; class Dinophyceae; order Prorocentrales; family Prorocentraceae; genus Prorocentrum; species Prorocentrum cordatum. Next base: position 151,054 of record CAUYUJ010019704.1, read on the forward strand.
AGGACGAAAGTGCAGACGCGCGCGTCGTCGCGCGCGTACGCCGAAATCCCTCAAAACCCATCGGTTTCGGAAGGAGTTCGAAATCGCGCGTCCAAAAAACCTACAAAAGCCCAAGATTTCGCAACACGGATGTTCAACAAAAGCGTGCGCGCGCGCTCTTGCGTCGTCGTCGTCGTCGCCGTCCTCCCTCCTCCCGCGTCGTTGTCGTCGTCGTCGTCGTCGTCGCCTACGTCGTCCTCTGTCTTTCCTCGTGTTCGTCGTTGTCGTCCTCTTTGGCGTCGTGGTCGTTTCCGTCGTCGTTGTCGCCGTGGTCGTCCTTCCTCCTCCTCCCGTCGTCGTCGTCGTCGTCCGTCGTCGGCGTCTCGTCGTCGTCCCTCCTATTTCGTCGCCGTCGTCGTCGTCGTAGTTGTCGTCGTCGTCTTCCCTCCTCCCTCGTCGTTGCCGTCGTCGGCGTCGCCGTCCTTCCTCCTTCTTCGTCGTTCGCGTCGTCGCCGTCCTCCCTCCTCCCTCGTCGTTGTCGTCGTTGTCGCCGTTGTCGCCGTCGTCGTCCTCCCTCTTCCCTCGTCGTCGTCTTCGTTGGCGACGTCGTCGTCGTCTTCGTCGTCGTCGTCGGCGTCGTCGTCGTCTTCGCCGTCGTTGTCGGCGTCGTCGTCGTCGCCGCGCGTCGTCGTCGTCGTCGTCGTCGTCGTCGGCGTCGTTGACGTCGTCGTCGTCGGCGTCGTCGGCGTCGTTCGTCGTCGTCGGCGTCGTCATCGTCGTCGTCGTTGTCATCGTCGTCGTCGTCGTCGGCGTCGGCGTCGGCGTCGGCGTCGTCGTCGTCGTCGTCGTCGTCGTCGTCGTCGTTGTCGGCGTCGTCGAAGTCGTTGGAGACGTCGTCGGTGTCGTCGTAGTCGTTGTCGGCGGCGTCGTCGTCGTTGTCGCTGTCGTCGTCGGCGTCGCTGTCGTTGGCAAGTGCCATTTGGTACCCACCGTCACGGTCTTAAGAGATTTTGCGAACCAAGTTGCGGGTGGGTGGGTGGGATGTTTGCGCGAGCAGTGGAGTGGTCAAGCGCGGTGCAGGGTAGTCAATTGCACCGCATAGATTGCACCGCAGATCTTGCATTACATAGGTTACATCGCACACATTGCACCACGTAGATTGCACCGCATAGACTGCAATAACCTACTTTTTGTGGTCCACGCTGGCTAACGGAATATTCTAGACGAAAGAAAAGTTTACGCACATCTGTCGTAGAGTCGACGGCGGGGAAAAAAGTTTGAGGCACATCATCGGCTACACACAAGAGTGACCCTAAGCAAGGGTGACGTTTGGTGCGCGGCTTACCAGGGAACACGGGGTGGCCAAACCTGGGTGCGCAAGCCACTGGGGGGACGATTGGGCCCGCATCAAAGGTCAATCCTGCAAAAGGTCACATTTTTTCGTCCAGTCGAAATCGACTCTGCAGGCACACTGGGCTGGACACAAAGGGTGCCCCTGCGGAGTCACGCGGATGCTATGCCCAGGCCTCCGCGAGGAGAAACGGGCGGCGGGCGGGCCCGTCGGGCGAGGCGGGGGCGTCTACCGCCCGCTGGCAGCGGGGTGGCGACTGGCCGTCCGCCCCCCCCCCCACCCCGGTCGCCGAGCGGCCGTCCTCGCCCCCTCCGACCACGTCATCGCCGTCGTCGGCGCCTAGGGGGGAAGGCAGGGGGAGGGAGGGAGGGAGTCAGGGGGGGGAGGGGGGGGAGGAAGGGAGAGAGGAGGGAGGGAGGGAGGGAGCGAGGGAGGGAGGGAGGAACCCTCCTCCTCCTTCTCTCCTCCTCCTTCCTTCTCCTCCACCTCCCTCTCCTCCCTCCTCCTCCTCCTCCTCTCCTCCCTCCTCCTCCTCCTCCTCCTCCTCCTCCCCTCCTCTCCTCCTCACATCATCCTCATCCTCATCCTCATCCTCATCCTCATCCTCATCCTCATCCATCATCCATCATCCATCATCATCATCATCATCATCATCATCATCATCATCATCATCATCATCATCATCATCATCATCATCATCATCATCATCATCCTCATCCTCATCATCATCATCATCCTCATCCTCATCCTCATCCTCATCATCAGCATCATCATCATCATTATCATCATCGTCATCGTCATCGTCATCATCATCATTATCATCATCATCGTCATCATCATCATCATCACCATCATCATACGGCTGACCATCATCATCAGCATCATTAGCACCATCATGCTGACCAGCATCATCATCATCGTCATCAGCATCATCAGCACCATCATCAACATCATCTCAATCATCATCTGCATCAGCAGCATCCTCATTACCATCAGTATCATCATGATCATCGTCATCATCTGCATCCTCCTCCTCCTCATCATCATCACTACCATCCTCATCAGCATCAGCATCCGCATCACCAGCATCATCATTAGCAGCACCATCAACACCATCATTGTCGCCCCCAGCATCATCATCAGCAGCAGCAACAGCGACAGCATCCTCATCATCATCAGCATCATCCCCCTCATCATCAGCATCATCAGCAGCAGCATCAGCTCGATCATTGTCGTCACCATCATCATCAGCAGCCGCATCATCAGCAGCATCGTCATCATGATCATCACCATCGTCAGTATCAAAACCATCATCACTGTCATTATCATCATCAACAACACCAATTGAATACTGATCGCTCTTATCTGCTCGCGTGTCAAACAACATGTATATCCCAAACCCTTGATACGCCCCCCCTCTTCGTCTTCGATCGTACCCCCTTGGGAGTATATCTTCCTTACCTGCAACGTGTATTTCGTGCAGCCCCTGAGGCAGGGGAAGAGAGGACGGATGAAAGGAAGGGACAAGATGATGGAGCACGAGAGAGAGTATCTGAAGGGGGGCTAGGAGCAGAAAGCAAGTGGCAAAACCAGAGGGACAGATCGAGCAGATCGGCCCTAACGGGCGGGTCGGCAAGGCGGGCCCAGGCGGCCAGGTTGAGCAAGCGGGTTGCCGAAGCGTGCGTCCTGCATAAATCGCGAGGAAATTTCGAGCGATAGCGCGATCTGCAACGGGGCCACGAAGGGCAGCGAGGGGACCACGAAGGAACGAGGCCACGAAGGGTAGCGAGGGGGCCACGAAGGGCTGCAATGGGGCCACGAAAGGCAGCGGACAGGACAGGACAGGAGCCGATGTGCGCCCCGGGGGGCGGCCCTCTGAGAGTTCGGCGGGGGCGCCAGAGCGCCGAAACTCAGATGCCGTATCGTAGTACATGGTTACTTTACGATCTCGAGTGTGTACTATTGGCTACACTGGTACAATCCTTCCCATAAGTTTGAACATGCAGCGTCGTAAAAACGAAGGGGCGCGTTTGCCTCACATACGTTTGTGCGAAACCCATCACCTCGGCCATCTTTTGTATAATTTGTACATCAATTCCAAAAACTCGTCTGTCTTGCTCAGCGGGTCTCCAATCCCATTGTGAGAATTTGTCGCATGCACTCCGCCAGAAACAATATCGGTGCATGAACTCATAACGCTGCTCCACTTCAACCCTCGATAACTTCGTGTGGTCTGGACTGGGGAATCTCCTCTTCCTCCTCTGCCTTCTCTTTTCTCCTCCTCCTCCTCCTCCTCCTCCTCCTCCTCCTCATCCTCCCCCTCCTCCTCCTCCTTCTTCTCCTCAGCTTCCTGCCCCCACAACTACAGGGTGCCGATACCCCGCTCGGAATGCCAAGACGAGGTGGGGACCCCATAGGGAGGGGCTCCCGTTCAAGACTCCCTCGCGATCCCCTCCGGCACAAGGGCGGCTCCGTTGCAGCATTGGGCTCCCCTCGCGAATGCCGGGCCGACGGGGCGCTCGTCTTGCAGGGGGGCGATTCGGGTCGTGAAAAAGACGCGTCGCGGCCACCTGCGAGGAGGACACATGGGACGGGAGGGCGCCTTGCAGCATCAATGGTGCATCTTGAGCTCATCCTGGTGCGCCCGCTGCGCATCTCGTCAACCGACGGTGCGCCGCAGTCTACTCACCTCACCCTCGCGGCACTCACTGCATGGTTCCTGAGCCGAAATCGGCAGCATCCTTTCCCGCCCATGGCCGGAGAATGACACGAGTAGACCCCGAACGTGCTACCGATCCTGAGAAGATGGCGCTGTGATAAAAGGCTCCTGGAACCCATGAAGCATAGCAAGGCTCAGGCATCCGCCAAAAACTTGGATTTGCGGGGGAGGGCGAGAAAAGACAAGGGGCAGGCAGGAGGCCGCAGGGGCGGCGCCTGGAACCAGGCCTTCCCCGCCCTCCGAGATGGCTGGCCCAAACGGACGACCCTCCGCGCTCCGAGCCGAGCCCTGCAACGCGGCGAGGCTTTCCGAGCCGAGTCCGGCACGTCAGACGTTCGGGTCCGAGCCCTCACGGCGACACCCCGTCCTCCTCCCCCTCGTCCTCGTCCCTCTCCTGACCCTTCTAAAGACGTCCTAGTCCTCCCGCTCCTCCCCTTTACCTCCTCCCCTTCGTACTCAGTTTCGCACCCTTCCTCACCAACATCAAACATCCTCCTGTCCTTCAGAATCCTCCTCCATCCTCTTTCTCCTCTGCATCCTCATCCTCATGTTGCAACTGCTGTCGCGTCAGTGGTAACTCCTCCGCCCTCCCCCCCTATCACGGTTTGATGCTCGCGCGTCCAGACTCCACGTCCCCACGGTTTCCTCGTTACCCGACGCTGCGTTCTTTACTGGCAACACATGCGTCCATTATTATCCGCCACCGTGCCTCGAAGCACGAAGTGGTGTGTCCTGCCGAAGTGGGATGTTCTCAAGTCCTCAAGGGTTCCCTGTTCTCTGTACTCAGGACTGGGTGATTATAGTATTCTGAAGGCTGGGGCCCCAAACGTGTCAACTTTTCGGGGCGTTCCCGCGCGCTCCTGGGCTGCCCCGCATGACTTTTCCAGAAGCCAGAGGGCCCCAAGACGGGCCAAGGGGGCCCCAGAAAACGCCCAAGAGGGCCCAAGAGACCTCCAAGGCAGCCCAAGAGCGCTCCACGACGTCCAAGATGTGCCCCCAGACGGCCCAAGAGGCCAGCAAGAAGCCCCAAGAGCGCTCCGAGAGGATCCCTAAGAGGGCCTAAAGAGGCACAAATCATTGATTGTCCTTATGTTGTTCTATGCTTTTCGCGTTCTCGCGTTTTCGGGCTTCCGACGTTCCAAGGTGGCCCCAGAGGCCCCCAAGACCGCCGCAAGACAGCCCAAGAGGCCTCCGAGAGGGTCCCGAGACGATCCAAGAGGGCATCAAAACGGCCCAAGATCGCCCAAGATGGCCCCAAGACGGCCCCAAAAAGCCCAAGAGGGGGAACACGAACCGACAATTCGAGCCTTCCGCCCCAAGGAGCCCCCAGAAGGCCCCAAGAGGCTCCCAAGAGAGCCTGAGAGGCCCCCTAGAAGGCCCACGAGGCCCCCCAAAGGCCCCAAGAGGCCCCAAGAGGCACCCAAATGGCCCCCCAGAGCTTTCAAAGCTGCCTCCAAGAGGCCCCCGAGAGGCCTCCCACAGTATCCAAACGATCATCCAAGAGGCTCTTTTTCCAGAAGAGCCCTCCCCATGGGCCTCCGGTCCGTGCCGCCGGCCTCCCAGAAACGGTGGTCGCCGTGCCTCCCCAACGGCCGTTTCGCTCGGGACATCCTCAAAACATCACGATACTGGGGTCCAGATGGCCCAAGATGGCCTCCAAGACGGCCCAAGAGGGTCCAAGATGGCTCCGAGTCCGCCCACGAAGCCTCCAAGATGGCCCAAGACGGCCCAAGAGGCCACCAAGAGGCGTCCAAGACGGCCCAAGAGGTCTCCAAGAGGTCCTCCAGGAGGGCCTAGATCACCCTGACGCCCATTCCTGAGCCACCCTACGATCCAATACCACACCCGATTCCTGGTCCGCTCACGCCCTTTGCTGAGGATCCCCCACGCATTGATTCCCCTTGCATGTTTGAAGACTTGTGGCGTCCAATAAGCCTCCAAGATCCAAGACGGCCCAAGACGGGCCAAGAAGTCCCGAAGAAGCCTTCTAAACGGCCCAAGAAAACTCCAAGAGGTTCCCGGAAGGGTCGAAGAGATGGAAATCGAAGTTTCCCGTAGATGTGTCACGGATTTGGGCAGTTGCTTCTTTTCGGCCTTCCGACGGGCCACGACGGCCCAAGACGCCCTGAAAATCGCGCCAAGATGGCACCTAAGGCCTCCGCGATGGCCTTACGATGACTTCCCTCGTCTGATCGTCCTCTTCTTTTCCACGTGTTCCCCGAAGGCTTTCCGAACCGACTCGGGGAACACATGGTCCGATAGCTTCGCTTAAATTTAACTCAGCTTTCGGCCACATAGGCGTTCCAAAAAAGCAGGGGGCGGCGGTGATTCGCTGTAGGCGTCTTCGGTATTCTTCCCCTTCTCTACAGGGATCGACCTCCTCATCGCCGTCGTCCCCAACTTATTCCTCATCGTCTACCTCACTTTCCCTCCCGTGCCACCCCCTCCCACCATTCCCCCAGGAGGCTCCCCATCTGGACCAGAAAACAACAAATGACACGATTTCACCACAACGCAACCGACGGAAACCAAGGGCGGGGGCCGGGCTTTGCAACTACGAAACGCGGAGCTGCGACCGCGACCAACAGCCCGCCCGCAAACCACGGCTCCGACAGGCCAGCAACAACAATCGGTCAACTCCACGGCACGCGGAGCTACGACCGTGGCCGACAGCCTGCGCGCTGACGAAAGCGTCAACAGGTCAGCAAGAGCAAGTTGCCAGCACCACTATAAGCAACTAAAAGTAACTCGAAGCCACGAATCTCAAGAAATGAATTGACGACGAATTGAGAATAACTCCCAAATTTAAGCAGAAAAGGGGGTTAGGAGCAGAGAGTAAACGGCAAAACCAGACAGGCGGGTCGGGCGGGCGGACCCTACAGGGCGGAAGCCGTTGTTGTTGTTGTTGTTGTTGTTGGTGTTGTTGAACTCTCGGGACTAAACCATGATTTGTGTTGATCTCCCCTCCGGCTCCCTTCGTTTTTAATTGAAATGCTTCCCTCAGGGCTCCCACCCTGTTTGTTATCAGGGAAAGTCACTAGGCGCAACCTGGGTCGTTGGCCCCCGGATTACAACAACAACGGCTCCCGCTTTAGACTTCATCACAATTTAGCCAGGACCCCCGCTGCCGCTTGACACTTCCCCGCATGTTACTCAGGAGTCGCGCTCTCGCTTGGGATTTCGTTACCATTTTTTCCGGAATCGCTCTCTCGGCGCTCTGGAGTCGGGCTCTCGCTGGGGACTTGCTTGCATTTTACTCAAGAATCGCGCTCTTGGGTTGGAGCCCCCCGCAATTTACTCAAGCGCCGCGCTCCCGACACTCAGACACCCAGGAGTCGCACTCACGTTTAGGACTCCCTCACAGCTTACTCAGGAATCGGGATCTCGCTGCATTTCGTGGCCCCGTTGCAACCCTTCGTGGCCCCCTCGCTGCCTTTCGTGGACCCGTTGCAGCCCTTCGTGGCCCAATCGCTGCCCTTCGCGGCCCCCTTGCAGCCCTTCGTGGCCCCCTCGCTGCCCTTCGTGGCCCCGTTGCAGCCCTTCGTGGCCCCCCTCGATGCCCTTCGAGGCCCCCTTGTAGCCCTTCGTGGCCCCCTTGCTGCCCTGCGTGGCCCCGTTGCAGCCCTTCGTGGCCCCCTCGCTGCACTCGTGGCCCCGTTGCAACCCTTCGTGGCCCCCTCGCTGCCCTTCGTGGCCCCGTTGCGCTCCTTCGTGGCCCCCTCGCTGCCCTCCGTGGCCCCGTTGCAGCCCTTCGTGGCCCCCTCGCTGCCCTCCGTGGCCCCGTTGCAGCCCTTCGTGGCCCCCTCGCTGTCGTTCGTGGTCCCATAATGCATTCGCGCCCGTCGTTGCCCCATATGCATGCCCTTCGTGGCCCCTCTGTCGCCCTTCGCGGCCCCCTCGCTGCCCTCCGTGGCCCCGATGCTGCCCTCAGTGGCCCCGTTCTTGCCCTCTGCGGCCCAATAAACGCACGCCCCTCGTGGCCCCCTCGCGTTCGCGCCCGTCGTGGCCCCATATGCATGCCCTTCGTGGCCCCGCTGTCGCCCTTTGTGGCCCCCTCGCTGTCCTACGTGGCCCCGCTGCTACCCTCATCGGCCCCGTCGTTGCCCTCTGCTGCCCCGCTTTATCTGCCCTTCGAGGCCCCCGCTTGTTCGCGCACTTCGTGGCCCCATACGCATACCCTTCGTGGCCCGCTGTCGCCCTTCGTGGCCCCTTCCTGCTCTTCGTGGCCCCGCTGTCGCTCTCCCACTCGCTCTCGCTCTCGATTTCGCTCGTCGTCGTCGTCGCCGTCGTTGTCGTCGTAGTCGTCGTCGTCGTCGTCGTCGTCGACGTTGTCGTGATGAGTCCCCTGTCCGTCCCTCTTGGTGTCGGCTGCCGCCGCTCAGCACTGCCGCTGGCCAGGCCGACGGTCCGCGGCCGCCCTGCCGCTTGCCGGGGCCTGGCCTGCAGGGAAGAAAGATGCACCCCCCGAAAGGGGCACGATCGAAGAAGAAGAGGGCGGGCATCGAGGGTTCGGGACATACACGTTGAATGACACTCGAGCTGATAAGAGCGAGCAGTCTTGAAATGATTATTGTTGTTGTCTTTCGGAGGCCAACAACGCAATCTGAGCCTCAAGACTTTCAATTGTCAAAAACAAGGTGCGAGCTCCGGGAGGGGCACTCCAGTGGAAAACACACGATGGGCACCGGAGGGGGGGTAGGGGGGCAACAATAATTATTCTCTGGTAGAAAATAAGAACTCAACGCCAACGACAACAACACTACATAACAAACAACACAGATCCGAGACAAGGCGAGAGAGACAGAGAGAGGCAGAGACAGTGAGAGGGAGTGAGAGGGAGGGAGAGGGAGCGAGGAAAGCAGAGACAGAAGGAAGAGACAAGGAATATGCTGGAAGAGCCAAGAAAGAGCAGGGAGACGAGGGCGTGACAGAGGGAGGAGGGCGAGGAGGAAGAGGGGCATCGGATTCAGCAGAAGAGAGAGGTTGGAGCGGGAGAGGGAAGGATTAGGAGAGAGGAATAAGCAGGAGCCGAATCAAGATAAAATCGGCTACACGCAAGAGTGACCCTAGGCAAGAATAACCTTTAGTGCGCGGACTAGAGGGGGCGCAAGGTGGCCAAATCCAAGCGCGCAGTCAGCCGCTATCGCATCGCGCTCAGCCATCTGGGAGACCCCGATGAGCCCGCACCAAAGGTCACTCTGGCGAAGGGTCACTCTTACGTGCAGTCGATGAAAAAAGGACGTGGAGGGAAGCGGGCTCCGCTTGGCTCCACCCGGCACCGGTGCCGCCCCCGAACGATCCGTCGAGTCGCCAGGGCCTCTGCAACAGCAGCGTAACGCCCTTCTGGCTCTGGCCCTTGCGTGCCGCCTCGATCTGCGAGTTCATGTGGTTCAGGAAAACCTTCGGGTCGCCATGCCAGAGCACCTCGGCTTCAGAGCACTGCACCGATCACCCCGATTCTGGGCGTCGCGGACAGAAACACAACCAGCATTTCGGCTCGTGGTGTCGGCGTCCAGGAGGGCGGCTGCGGTCCGCGGCGAGGTACCGGGCCCCGTGCATGGGGGTCGAGAGATCCGGGGCCCACTTCGTGGACGAGCGCAGACAAGCACACCCATAAGCACAAGGCAAGGACACAACAAGCTACTAGCAAACATAAACAAAGAATGCGTACAGGCTTGCCAGCGTGGACTCCGAACAATGAAGTGTTGCACTGCGGATGTGTAAGCTGTGTGGTGTGACCTCTGAGGTGTGATCCTAGTGGTGTGAGCTGTATGGTGCAAGCCGTGTGGCGCAATCCACGTGGTGCAATCTCAGTGGTGTGAGAGCTATGTGGTGCAAGCTATGCGGCGCAATCTATGTGGTGCGAACTCACTTTGACTGTCTTGAAGCTGTCCTGTCCACTGCTCGTGCAAACATCCCACCCTCCCACCCGCAACTTGGTCGCAAGACCTCTTACGACCGTGACGGTAGGTACCAAATGGCACTTGGCAGCGACACCGACGCCGACGACGACAGCGACAACCACGACGACGACGCCGACAACGACTACGACGACACCGACGACACTTCTAACGATTTCGACGACGCCGACAACGACGACGACGACGACGATGACGACGCCGACGACGACGACAACGACGACACCGACGACGACGACGACGACGACGACGTCAACGACGCCGACGACGACGACGACGACGACAACCACGACGACGACGTCGACGTCGACGACGACGAAGACGACGACGACGCCGACGCCGACGACGACGAAGACGACGACGACGTCGCCAACGAAGACGACGACGAGGTAGGAGGGAGGATGACGACGGCGACAACGACGACAACGACGAGGGAGAAGGGAGGACGGCGACGACGCGAACGACGAAGAAGGAGGAAAGACGGCGACGACGACGACGACGACAACGACGAGGGAGGAGGGAAGACGACGACGACAACGACGACGACGACGACGACGACGACGACGGCGACGAAATAGGAGGGACGACGACGAGACGCCGACGACGGACGACGACGACGACGACGAGGGAGGAGGATGGACGACGACGACGACGACGAGTGAGGAGGGAGGACGACGACGGCGACAACAACGACAACGACGAGGGAGGAGGGAGGACGGCGACGCCGACGACGACAACGACGAGGGAGGAGGGAAAACGACGACGACGGCGACGAAATAGGAGAGAAGATGACGAGACGCCGACGACGGACGACGACGACGAGGGAGGAGGAAGAAGGACGACCACGGCGACAACGACGACGGAAACGACCACGACGCCAAAGAGGATGACGACGACGAACACGAGGAAAGACAGAGGACGATGTAGGCGACGACGACGACGACGCGGGAGGAGGGAGGACGGCGACGACGACGACGACGCAAGAACGCGCGCGCACGCTTTTGTTGAAAATCCGTTTTGCGAAACCTTGTGCTTTTGTAGGTTTTTTGGGGCACACGATTTTGAAATCCTTCCGAAACCGATGGGTTTTGAAGGATTTCGGCGTACGCGCGCGACGACGCGCGCGTCTGCACTTCGTCCCATTTTTTGCAGAGGATTCTCGCGACGGCACACGCGCAAGGGCGTTCGACAGATTTCGACATGCGCGCGCGAAGCCCGTTTGGTAGCATTTGGTGAAATCTTGAAAAACCTATGGTTTTCTGGAGACTTGGCAAGAGCTCGCGCGTAAGCTTTTTTAGCAAATCAGTGTTGCGAAACCCTATGGTTTTGTATGTTTTTGGGAACTCGATTGCGAAATCCTTCCGACACCGAAGGTTTTTGAAGGATTTCGGCATGCGCGCGCGACGACGCGCGCGTGTGCACTTCGTCCCATTTTTTTGCAAGGGATTCGCGAAAAAGTCTTATGCTCGAACAAAAAAGGTCCCCGCGTATTGTTTCTTACCGGGGAACCTCAGGGAGACCGATACCGGTTCCCCCGGGAGAGTGTAAATTCAGATTGAGGATGGACATGTGGTCATAATCATATATGATTTACATACCCGAAAGGGGGACCGATAACGCCGGGGGAAGGGGGGATAGAGTCTATTCTGTTCTTAGAAAGGAGAATTATGGGGCGTGAGGTATGTAGTGGCGTATCAAATCTTGCAGTCCATGCGGTGCGATCTTTGCGGTGTCAGCGATGCGGTACAATCTAAGCGGTGCAATTCACTTTGACTGTCTTGAAGCTGTCCTCTCCACGGCTCGTGCAAACATCCCACCCTCCCACCCGCAACTTGGTCGCAAGACATCTTCAGACCACGACGGTGGATACCAAATGGCACTTGGCGACGACAGCAACGCCGACGACGACAGCGACAACAACGACGACGAAAACGTCGCCGACGACGACTACGACGACACCGACGACGGCTCCGACGACTTCGACGATGACGACGATGACGACGACGACGACGAAGACGACGGCGGCGACACCGACGACGACAATGACAACGACGACGCCGACGACGACGCCGACGCCGACGACGACGACGACGATGCCGACGCCGACGACGACGACGGAGACGACGACGCCGACGACGAGGACGAGGACGACGACGACGACGCGGACGACGACGACGCCGACGGCGACGACGACGACGACGCCGACGACGACGACGACGTCACTAACGAAGACGACGACGACGACGGCGACAACAACGACAACGACGAGGGAGGAGGGAGGACGGCGACGCCGACGACGACAACGACGAGGGAGGAGGGAAAACGACGACGACGGCGACGAAATAGGAGAGACGACGACGAGACGCCGACGACGGACGACGACGACGACGACGACGAGGGAGGAGGAAAAAGGACGACCACGGCGACAACGACGACGGAAACGACCACGACGCCAAAGAGGATGACAACGACGAACACGAGGAAAGACAGAGGACGACGTAGGCGACGACGACGACGACGACGCGGGAGGAGGGAGGACGGCGACGACGACGACGACGACGACGACGACGACGACGCAAGAGCGCGCGCGCACGCTTTTGTTGAAAATCCGTGTTGCGAAACCTTGTGTTTTTGTATGTTTTTTGGACACACGATGTTGAAATCCTTCCGAAGCCAATGGATTTTGAAGGATTTCGGCATACGCGCGCGACGACGCGCGTGTCTGCACTTCTTCTCATTTTTTGCAGAGGATTCTCGCGACGGCACACGCGCAAAGCGTTCGACAGATTTCGACACGCGCGCGCGCGAAGCCCGTTTGGTAGCATGTTGTGGAAATCTTGCAAAACCTACGGTTTTCTGGAGACTTCGCAAGAGCTCGCGCGTGAGCTTTTTTAACAAATCAGTGTTGCGAAACCCTGTGTTTTTGTATGTTTTTCGGAAACTCGATTGCGAAATCCTTCCGACACCGAAGGTTATTGACGGATTTCGGCATGCGCGCGCGACGGCGCGCGCGTGCGCACTTCGTCCCATCTGTTGCAAAGGATTTGCGGAAAAGTCTTATGTTCGAGCAAAGGATGTCCCCTCGTATCGATTTTTTCTACAAGGGAACCTCAGGGGGGTCGATACCGGCCCCCCTGGGATAGTGTAAATTCACATTGAGGATGGGCATGTGGTCATAATCATATCTGATTTACATACCCGAAAGGGGGACCGATAACGCCGGGGAGGGGGGGTAGAGTCGATTCTCTTTTAAGAAAAGATAATAAAGGATAACCTATGCAGTGCAAAATATGTCGTGTGAGATGTATGGTGCAAGCTACGGTATGTGAGCTCTGCGACGTAAACTATGTGGTTCCACTAACGTGATATATGTGTGGTGCATTCTATGTGGCGTGAGCCACGTGGTATGTAATGTACGCACGGGGCCCCCACGAGGCGCCCACGGGCGGCAATGTGGCGAAACCTTGACGGACCACCCAGCACACGGGGCGCCAACGAGGCACCCGCGGGCGGCAACGAGGCGACACCTCATCGGACCCAACCAATTGCGGCGGCAACACCGCATAACCCCTCAGTGCAAGTTCTGTCTGGGGATGGTAACTCTTTCTGATAATCGCCAAAACAATATCAGAGTGAGGGAGCCGAACGGTCATTCATTGTCCCTGGGTGCGTGGTTCTAATGGGGACCCGTGGTGAAGATTATGTTTATTGCGTTGTTGTTGTTGAACTCTCACTTCTGAAAAAAAAACTATTGTTGATCCCCCCCGTCCGGTGCACATTTTTTTTTCGATTGAAGTGCCCTTCCCGGGGCTCGCACCACGTTTTTTATCAACTGAAGGTCAAACTGCCTTGTTGGCCCCCGGTTTACAACAACAACGGCTCCCGCCGGATACTTCCTCACAGTTCATTGAAGAATCGCGATATCGTTTTGGACTTCCTTGCAATTTACCACGGGATCGCGGCTCTCGCATGATACTCCCTCGCAATTTATTGAAGAATCGCGCTCTCGCTTGGGATTTCCTCGCAACTTACCACCGAATCGCGGCTCCCGCCTCATATTTCCTTACACTTTATTCAGATGCCGCTCCTCGACACTCAGGAATCGCGCTCCCGCTACACATTGCCTGGCGGTTCAAGCAGAATTTACGCTTCAACGACCCGCCCGCTCGACCCCCGCGTCTGGGCCTGCCCGCCCGACCAGCCCGCTAGGGACTGCAGTCGCCGCTCGCTGCCCGTCGACCGCCTTCGATGCCCCTCGCTGCCCGTACTGGTTCCGCGGTCGCCTTCGCTCGCTGCCCTTCGTGGCCCCGTTGCTGCCCTCAGTGGCCCCGTCGCTGCCCATTGTGGCCCCGCATTATATGCCCTTCGTGGCCCCCGCTTGCATTCGCCCGTCGTGGCCCCATACGCATGCTCTTCGTAGCCCCGCTGTCGCCACTCGTGGCCCCCATCGCTGCCCTTCGTGGCCCCGTTGCTGCCCTCAGTGGCCCCGCTGTCGCCCTTTGTGGCCCCATATGCGAATGCCCTTCGTGGCCCCCGCTCGTTCGCGCCCGTCGTGGCCCCATATACATGCCCTCCGTGGCCCCGCTGTCGCCCTTGGTGGCCCCCTCTCTGCCCTTCGTGGCCCCGTTTCTGCCCTCAGCGGCCCCGTCGCTGCCCTCTGTGGCCCTGGATTAATTGCCCTTCGTGGCTCCCGCTCGCTCGCGCCCTTCGTGGTCCCATACGCATGCGTTTCGTCGCCCCGCTGTCGCCATTCGTGGCCCCCTCGCTGCCTTTCGTGGCCCACTTTCTGCGCTCAGTGGTCCCGCTGTCGCCCTTTCTGGCCCCATATATGTATGCCCTTCGTGGCCCTGCTGTCGTTCCCTCTCGCTGTCGCTTTCGCTTGTCGTCGCCGTCGTCGTCGTCGTCGTCGCCGTCGTCGTCGTCGACGTCGTCGTCGTCGTCGACGTCGTGGTCGGTCCCCTGTCCGTCCCTCTTGGGGTCGGGTCGACGGTCCGCGGCCGCCCCGCCGATCAGCGCTGCCGCTGGCCAGGCCGACGGTCCGCGGCCGCCCCGCCGCTTGCCGGGGCCCGGCCTGCAGGGAAGAAAGGTATACCCCCCAAAAGGGGTTCGATCGAAGACGAAGAGGGCGGGTAGCGAGGGTTTGGGAAATACGCGTTATTGGACACTCGAGTAGATAAGGGCGAACAGTCTTAAAATGATTGTTGTTGTTGTTGCTGTTGTTGATGTTGTTGTTGGATGTTAATTACTAATTACTAAACAATAATTGTTGTTGGACCCCTTCCAGGCGCCCTGGCGCTCTCGCCGAGGCGCCCGGCTACATGTTCATTGAAAATGAGGCTCACACTCGAGCTGTTTGGGGGGGCGCCAAAACCGGCCCCCCAACAACAACGCTCCCGCTCGAGATTTCCTCCTTTTTTACTCAGGGCCGGTGCTGTTGCTCGCCACCGAAAGCCGCCGTCCTAACAAAACCAGCCCTCCCGCTGGAGACTTCCTCCCGTTCTACCTTGGACTGGCGCGCTACTCTTTCTCTCGTCGGCGCCGCCCCCAGCAAGAACAACGCTCCCGCTCGAGGCTTCCTCCGTTTTTTACTCAAGGCGGTGCTCCTCCTCGCCGCCGCAAACCGCCGCCCCGACAAAACCAGCGCTCTCGCCCGAGACTTCCTCCCGCTTTACCTCGGACTGGCGCCATAGTTTCTTTTGAATTGGCGCCGCTCCCAGCAAGAACAACGCTCCCGCTCGAGACTTCCTCTTTTTCCTCGGGACGGTGCTGTTCCTCGCCGCCGACAGCCCCCGTCCCCACGAAACCACGGCCCCCGCTCGAGGCTTCCTCATTTTTTAACTCAAGGCGGTGTTCCTCCTCGCCGCCGAAAACCGCCGTCCCAACAAAACAAGCGTTCCCTCCCGAGACTTCCTCCCGTTTACGCTGGACTAGCGCCCTACTCTCTTCAGCATTGGCGTTCCAGCAGCAACAGCAGCCCTGCTCGAGACTTCCTCCCGTTCTATTCAGGGCCAGGTCCTTGCCTCGCCGCCGACAGCCCCCATCCCCACCAAGGCAATCCTGTCGTTCGATACTTCCTTGTGTTTTACCCTTGGCTGGGGCTCCACTGGTGGTGTCGCATCGGCGCAGCAAGGCGCGGGCATGTGTTTTCGAGGCGGGATATGTTGAAATTCCTCGGAAGTGTTTGCAAGACCTTATTGGGCGGGATATCTGGGAATGGGAATGACGGACCCCGCTATAGAACAAGAGTCCCCCATGATGGGGGTGGTGACCATGATGGTCGCATGCTTCGTGAAGAAGCATCGCGCGTGAGGGTAAAATGGTTGTTGTTGTTGTTGATGTTGTTGTTGAATGTTCATTGCTAAACAGTTATTGTTGTTGGACCCCTTACAGGCGCGCTGGCGCTCTCGCCGAGGCACCGGCTACATTTCCACCGAAACTGAGGCTCAAGCTCGCGCGGTTTGGGGGACCGCACAAACTGGCCCCCCAACAACAACAACAGCAACAACAACAACAACAACAACAATTACTAGCACGTGGGGACACACCGTTCTCACCAGTGCCAGGGTTTTCATAGGAGGCGGGCAATACCCCCACTTTGTGGGGGGGCCGGTTCAAGCTCTACCAAATTTCCAAACGACTCTTCGCCACCACCCACACCCAGCTTCCCGCCCTATGACGTTCGGACACTTCACTTCGTGGCATGCGGACGACCGTGGCTACTATTCAGGGCCCCGCGGCCGACGACGACGGCGTGCGCGCGCGAAGAAAAAACGAATGTGTCCCGCATGGTATTATTTGACAGGGATGATGGCCCTGGCAGGTGCGCAACCGTTGTTGCAGAAGTTCGAAAAAGTTGCTCGCAAAAGCCCGTTTGACAGAAATGATTAAAAAGTGTTGGGTTTCCTACGAATCCGCAAAAGCGCGCGGGATGAAATTTTGACATTTTTTTTTTGAAAAACCATTGCTTAAAAAAAAAAAAATGTTTTTATGTTAAAATCGTTACGAAAACTAAGGTTTTGGAAGGATTTCGTCTTGCGCGCGCGAATGTCCACTTTACCTTATTTTTTGCAAGGGATTCTTGAAGTTTGGTTATGTTAGAACAAGAAATGTCCACTTTAGCTTATTTTTTGCAAGGGAAAACCGATCGTAACAACACAACCGGATCTGGATGACATCGTTTTACCTGAGACTTCCTCACGAAAATGATGAAAATGTGGCTGCGGCCTAGGCGCGGCGGGGGGGCCATGCACCAGGGGTCCCAACAATAATTATTCTTTAGAAATAATAATGTTCAACAACAACAACAACGCTCCCGCTCGAGATTTCCTCCTTGCTCACTCAGGGCTGATGTTATTGCTCGCCGCCGAAAGCCGCCGTCCTAACAATACCAGCGCTCCCGCTCGAGACTTCCTCCCGTTCTACCTTGGACTGGCGCGTTAGTCTTTCTCTCATCGGCGCCGCCCCGAGCAAAAACAACGTTCCCGCTCGAGGCGTCCTTCCTTTTTTACTCAAGGCGGTGCTCCTCCTCGCCGCCGTAAACCACCGCCCCGACAAAACCAGCGCTCCCGCCCGAGACTTCCTTCCGTTTTACGCTGGGCTGGCGCCCAACTCCCTTTTTGAATTGGCGCCGCTCCCAGCAAGAACAACGCTCCCGCTCGAGGCGTCCTCCTTTTTTCCTGGAAACGGTGCTGTTCCTCGCCGCCGACAACCCTCGTCCCGACAAAACCACTGCTCCCGCTCGATGCTTCCTCCCTTCTTACTCAAGGCGGTGTTCCTCCTCGCCGCCGAAAACCGCCAACGCGACAAAACCAGCGCTCCCGCCCGAGACTTCCTTCCGTTTTACGCTGGACTGGCGCCCTACTCTCTTTTGAATTGGCGCCACCCCCAGCAAGAACAACGCTCCCGCTCGAAATGTCCTCCCTTTTTCCTCGGGACGGTGCTGTTCCTCGCCGCCGACAGCCCCCGTCCCGACAAAACCACGGTTCCCGCTCGATGCTTCATGCTTTTTAACTCAAGGCGGTGTTCCCCCTCGCCGCCGAAAGCCGCCGTCCCAACGAATCCAACGTTCCCGCTCGAGACTTCGTTTTGTTTTACGCTGGACTAGCGCCCTACTCTCTTCAGCATTGGCGCCACTCCCAGCAACAACAGCAGTCCTGCTCGAGACTTCCTCCCTTTCTGTTCAGGGACAGGTCCTTGCCTCGCCGCCGACAGCCCCCATCCCCTACCAAGGCAATCCTGTCGGTCGATACTTCCTTATGTGTACCCTTGGCTGGGGCTCCACTGGCGGTCTCGCATCGGCGCAGCAAGGCGCGGGCATGTGTTTCCGAGGCGGGATATGTTGAAATTCCTCGGAAGTGTTTGCAAGACCTCATTGGGCGGGAGATCTGGGAATGGGAATGACGGACCCCGCTACAGAACAAGCGCCCCCCATGATGTGGATGTATATCATGATGGTCGCATGCTTCGTGTGGAAACATCGCGAATGAGGGTAAACTTACTGCTGTTGTTGTTGTTGATGGTCTGCTGTTGTTGTTGTTGGTGGTGGTGTTGCCCTTGTTGTTGTTGAGGTTGGTGGTCTTGCTTTTGTTGTTATAATTGGTGTTGTTGATCTTACTGTTGTTGTTGGTGTTGTTGGTGTTGTTGCTGCTGTTGGTGTGGGTGTTGTTGTTGTTGTTGCTGTTGGTGTTGTTGTTGTTGTTGGTGGTGGTGTTGTTGTTGTTTGTTGTTAGTTGTAGTTGTCGTCGTCTCCCCTGCGACGCACCCCGCGACCCACCCGCGACCCAACCTGGGAATCACCCACCGCGACCCACTCCGCGACCCACCCCACGACCCACCCGCGACCCACCCCATGACCCGCCCGCGACCCACCCGCGACACATCCAGCGACACACCCCGCGACCCACCCGCGACCCACCCCGCGACCCACCCCGCGACCCACCCTGCGACCCACCCCGCGACCCACCCGCTACCCACCCCGCGACCCACCCGCGACGCACACGAGACCCATACGCGATCCATCCGCGACCCACCCGCGACCAGGCCCGCGACCCACCCGCGACCCACCCGCGACCCACCCCGCGATCCACTCACATTGCTTCAACGAAAAAATCGGCGCCTGCGGCGGGCTTAATGCATAATTTGTAAAAGTTAGGCCCCTGCGGCGGGCTTCTTCAGAGCCTCGCAGACTGACGACGTTCTCGCCGCCCCCTCACTCTTATCCGCAACTGCGGGGTACTACGATATTTTCGCATGCTGAATGACCGATTGCAACCGATAACAATACTGGGGAAGTAATTCGTCTCCCGCGGCAGCCACTGCTGGAGGGAATCCGAAAGGGAACACTCATGGAACGGAAAAACAAGCGACAGCAACAACAACGACAAACAAACAGACAAACAAACAAACAAACGATCAAGTTCGGACACATCACGGTCCAGTCGCTGGCCAATCGCGTGAGGCCGCTCCGGCTCCAGCCCCGCGTCTCGCAGGCGGCGGCAGGGCTCCGAGGCCGGGAGGGAGGGGGGCAGCGGCGCGCGGCCCCTGGGGGCGGGGCCTCAAGGCGCCCCCAGAACGCCCCCGATGGGCCCTCGAGGGGCCCACGGGAGGCCTGCCCATGCGACCAACAGAGGCACTCGATTGGATTTCATAAGCGCTACAAGTGACGTAGCCGAACCCCTTACCACAGCTCCAGGGGGGTGCACTCCTCGACGAGCCTCGCTCCGTCGCACCCTTGAGAAATCGGCTTCAATGACCGCGGCCGACGGCCCATGATGGCTGGAGAGAGCAACAAGTCCATCCCGAGAGGCAGTGCGGGATGTTCCGCTTGGCTGCCACGGGAAGCGGGGCAGCACTTCTCCCTCCCCTTGGGGGATAGTTATGCCCCCGGAAGCGGTCGCCAAACGCTAGCGCGAGCGACGGCCAGTAAGGGCGAGACGTTGTTCACCTTTGCGATGACGTCGCCAACCTGAATCTCGTCCAGTGGGTTCGCCTCGTTCCAGGCGTGCACTGAACCTGTAGAGGCCTCCTCGAAGGGGTCCGAGTCGATGGGGTCGGAGGATCGCGCCGCATCGTCGATGCATCGGCAATGCATCGCCGATGCATCGGCGATGCACCCGAGAGCTCGGCGATGCACTGGCGACGCTGACGAGGAGGAACTCTGGCATCACATCAAGCCGCATCTGCGATGCATCGGCGATGCGGCGCGATCCTCTGACCCCATCTGCTCTGACCCCATCTAGGAAGCCTAGAACCCCCTATCCTACTCAAGGACCACCTCCCAGATAGAATTTCGGAAAAAAGTGCCGAAACAGCGTCTGCCCGACACGCGAAGTGTCGAACGCGTATCGCCTCCCAGAGCCCGACGCGTGAAAACCCTCTAAATTGGGAATTTCCCTGCTGCTCGAAATTCATCAAGACGAGGCCAGGCCGAGGATACATTTGGGTGAGGGTAAGTCGAGAATCTCTGAGATCCGGCGGCTCTGGAAGATGTCTCGGGCGCCGCGGCCTTCTCAGAGCGTTCCGGAACGGTCCGAGAGCGTTCCAGAACGCTCTGGAACGGATTTATCCTCGTCCCAGCTCCATCGGATTCTTCCTGGTGATCAGGGCTAAAGCAGGTTGGAACATCAGAAACTGAGCCTGTGCTGCGGATTTTCGCGATGGAGACCCGGCCCGTGGCATTGTCCGCGCTGAGCTGCCAGCCGGGCCCGTCGCCGCTGTCCATGGGCAACTTGGCGGAGAACTCCTTGAAGAAGGGCCTCGTCTCCGCCGGCTCGCTCTCGCCCCTCACCCCGACGGGCCTCGGGCGGGGCGCGGGGGGCGCGGGGGGGGGGGCGAGGAGGGGATGCGGCGGCGAGCGAGGGAGGTGAAACGAGCAGGAGAAGGACTCCTTGGGCGGCGGGGCTTCTCCGAAGCCCTCCAGCCTTCTGAAAGGTTTTCTGTGTCTTCGGGGAAGGCTTTTAGAGAACTTCTCGGAAGGCCAGGGCCGAGCCTTCTGAGGAGGCCCGCCCCTTCTCGCTTCGCCCCCAGGCTCGCCGCCGAGCAGGGGGGGGGAAGGGGCGAGGAGGGGATGGCAGCAGGGAGCCAAGACAGGATGGGTGGCACGCCGAAGTGGGGGACACATCCGCGTGTGCTAGGAAGCAACTACTGGGAGGCCTTCGTCGGAAGGATTAGGGAGACTGAAGCCCCATTGGGCGGCTGCTACGCCGGACTGGGCCGCGGATTGAGCGGCATTTAAGCGGGATTCAGCGGGATTGAGCTGGATTTCGGACCAGGGTAAAGTCAGAAGTTGACTTATCAGGAGTTGCATCCGAAGGGGGGGGGTCGAGGAGGGGATGGCAGCAGGGAGCCAAGACAGGATCGGTAGCACGCCGCTGTGGGGAACACATCAGCGTGTGGCTGCGGAGCAAAGCACCGGGCTTTAGGGTAAGAGCGAGGGAGCGGCACGCCGACAGGCTCCCAGTGGGCGTTCCACCGATGCGGTCCACGCGCATCGTAAAGATGCACGATGAGGGCGCAGGGGCCCTGGAAGGCCACGTCGACACTTTTCGTAGCGGGGCGCGGCCAGCGAAAGCGGCCAAGAGCGGGCCGAAAGGTAGGGATGCAAGAAGGGGGTAGCCTTGGAGATCCGCTCACCCTCACTCTCCGAGTCGACCGTGCCCCTTTTCACCCCCCCTCCCTCCCCAGTGCCAGGGCCCTCCTAGGAGGGCACAAAGGCGCGCCACAAGAGCAGCGTTGGTAGAACTGGGTTTAGTGGAACCTGGTTTAGTGATCTGTACCGGGGGCGCCCCCCAGTCCCATTTCCACTAACCATTTCCACTAACCGGAACTGCCGTCACCCGAAAAAACACAAGCTATGGCAAACCTGGTTTCGTGATTCTGGCCAATTCAAAGGCTCCGCGGCCCTACCACCAACCGGGTCTCCTTACCCGGGTTCCTGGCCATACCCGCCTGCGGTGTGGCGAGGGCCGCCCCGCCCCCCCCCCCCCCCCCCCCCCCCCACACCCCTCGGGCTGCACCCGCTGCCGCGCGGCACCGCCGCCCTGGGGGGGGGCCTCCGCAGGAAGAACGTTATCTCGCCGCCCGTGGCGCTGGCCCTCGAGAACTCCTCGGCCAAGCCCTCCAGGAAGGCCGTCGAGTTCTGGCGCCACAGGACGCTGTTCGCCTGGACGGAGGGGGGGTCCGAGCTTCCGGGTTGCTTTCGCCCAGTGATCCATTCCCCCCATCGTCCTCAAACAGTCCCTCCTCTCCCCTTCCTGCTCCCCCGCCTTCCCCACCTCCATATCCTCCTCCTCCTCCTCCTCCTCCTCCTCCTCCTCCTCCTCCTCCTCCTCCTCCTCCGCATCATCATCATCATCATCATCATCATCATCATCATCATCAGCATCATCATCACCATCACCACCACCACCACCACCACCATCATCATCATCATCATCATCAGCATCAGCATCAGCATCATCATCATCACCACCATCATCAGCATCATCACATCATCATCATCATCATCATCATCATCATCATCATCATCATCATCATCATCATCATCATCATCATCATCATCATCATCATCATCATCATCATCATCATCATCATCATCATCATCATCATCATCATCATCATCATCATCATCATCATCATCATCATCATCATCATCATCATCATCATCATCATCATCATTACAATCAGCATAATCAACATCATCATCATCATCATCATCATCATCATCAATATCATCATCATCATCATCCTCCTCATCATCAGCAGCATCATGAGCACCACCTTCAGCATCATCATCATCATACTCAGCATCATCATCATAATCATGATCATCCGAATCATCCGAATCATCATCATCATCATCATCATCATCATCATCATCATCATCATCATCATCATCATCATCATCATCATCTCCATCTTCCCTCCTACTTGCGCCCTCATTCCTCCTCATCCTCCTCCTCCTCCTCCACTCCCCAGGCTGCTGTTTGAGGGCATCGAACCATAGACCAGCCGTTCGGAGTCTTGGATCGCTCCCCGGTAGTCGAAACTGGGAGCAGTGGGAGTCGGGAGGGCCTCGGCGCACACAGTTCACACCGCTTACCGTACTGTTGTCGCCACCTTAATTGCCGCCGCCATGCTTTCTTGTGCCGCATTTCGATTCGACAGTGTGACCTCAAAAAGCAAGAGTGCGAGACGCAGAGACAGAATTCGTCGCACACACTCGCGAAAAAACTCAGGAAGCCAAGTTAGCAATACTGAAATTTCTGGAAACCGCCTGAACAGACATGGGACAAGCGATATTGGACGAACCAGGTCAGGAACCGTTTGCGCAGGCCGATTGTCCCCACCTACATGTTTCAAGCTACGCTCAACTGCCGTCTGTGGGCATGTGGATTTGCCATACGTTAGTTGTTCCCCACCGTATTACTACACATGTTGATTTTACTTATTCAGTGGAAGCGCGAACGAAGGCAACGTGCGAACAACATAGACTGTGGGATACTGGCTTGATCCAAAAAGAGGAGGACAGTTGCTGCATTCCTAGGCATCAGCAACCTAAAACATACATACAATTGCCATCCATTGGAACGTGGACTCACCGTGCACCTTTTGACAGACCAGGACACAGGGGCAAACGCGCATCGGATTGTACTAATTTGCGATCTGGGGAGGACAGTACCGAGTCGGATAATTTGGATGTTGGCAGTCTTTCAGCAGAAATTGACACATTGGCAGAAGCAGAGGCCGAGGCAAAGAGCACAATAACCGCGTTTACAAAGTTGTTTGACCACGTATACAAAACATTTATAGACAATGGAGAACTGCATTGTGCTGGCATCATGTTACGGTTTGAACACACATAGCAGAAAAGGCATGAGGTGTACGCAGCAATAAAAATCTGGATGCAGGTCGGCGCTATTGATTGCAATGGTCGCACCCATTGAACAGCTTCTTGAAAAAAACATGTTTGTCACAGTGGTGCTTGCCGAGAGGGAAGCAATTCGTTTGCTAGGCTTTGCCTACCGCGGCTGCCACATCCCCTCTCTTCCCCTTCCCCCTTGGTCGGGGGTCTCGGCTGCTTGCTTGTCCCTTGCCTTTCCTCGGCTGTCCTCCACTCCTGCTCCCTTCCTGGCTCCTCGGCGTCTCTGCCACTCGGTCCCATCTCGGGACAGAGGATTCCGCGGAGAGATACGAGACGGTGCATCGTGCAGTGGCCCATGGGGGTGGAGGGGCGGGGGAGGAGGGGAGCAGGCGGCGGAGGAGGAGGAGTTCTCTCGTGGAGCTGGCGCTTGGCCCGCAATTGTCTGGCCTTCTCGTGGGAGGCGTGCGCTGCGCGACGGCAGCAGCGCCGACCTCCCTGCTTCTGCGACTTACGTAAACGATACTGGGCAGGGTCTCATGCTAGCGGGGCGCACAGCCTCCCTGAAGTCGACCAGGGACTGGGACGCCCCAGGCATGCCCCCAAGATTGGAAACGATCCAGGAGGCCTGTTTCCATGTAGATCACCCAGGGGTCAGCCTGCGAAGTGTTTTGAAGCACTCTGCAGCTAGAGACACCGACCCACAACGGCCTTACCCTATCCTTCTCCTCCTCCCCCCTCCTCATTATCATGTTCATCATCATCTTCATCCTCTCCCACCTCTCAGCATGCGAGGAACGACTGGTTATTTCCGCCAGAGGCCAAGCAGACGAACACAGTCGCGATGATTGGGGTGCCAAGCGTACTGAAGGAGGCGGAAGAGTAGTAGGAGTGGGAGGCGCGGAAGATGAGGGCAATTATGAAAAGGAGTAAGGGTGGGAGGATGATGATGATGAGGCCAGGCTTGAGGAAGGATAGTCCGTGAAGGAGGATGCGGAGGTAGAGCAGGAGGAGGAGGGGGATATGACGAGGAGGAGCGGAAGGTGGAGCTGGAGGAGGAGCGAGAGCAGGATAGGCATTGCCGCCTGAGGTCCACAACAAGAACTGGTCAGAAAAAGTTGTTCGGGCATGATGAGTTGGGTGTCAAAGGCATGCAGTCCCTTGGAGAAGCGTACACCAAACATCCATAGAGCGCAAGGTGGCTATCGGAACTCGATGACGAACATACACGTCCAGGGGGTACCCGCATGCTCGTGGACTTCCTAAATGCTCGGGGAGCGCCTGCGAACGCTACAACAACAGACTGGCATGACACGTCCTGGTGAAAGATGACAAGTGGCAGGCATGGGAACTCCACTTCCGCTTGGCTGCGCACGACTGAAATCCCAGCACCCCCCGAGCCTTGACGATGACGTCGCCATTCATGATCTTCGCCTCAGGATGCTTCTGGTTGTGGAGGGCAACGAGGCCGCTGCTGCGGATCTTACTGACCTCAGCGACTCCATAAGGATCGATTCGGCTGGCAAGCATTGGTCGCCACGAAGCTGAAATCACTACCTTTATCTGATCGGCCGGGCAACGCACCCTGGATCCAGGGCTCGTATGATTACCATGTCGGGCCCCCGAGCAAATGGCAATCACGGGTGATCAGACAAGACGGCGCACCTGCATCGAATAACTATGCCGCGGACGGTAACAGGAAACTCGTTGTCAGATGAGCTCAGCTGCCACCCCAGGATCTGTCCTTCTGAGGCAGTCATCGTGACTGACCACTCCTTGGGAGAGGGGGCGCCGATGCGATGCTCTGGCAGGAGGCGGAGGGTACGGATGAGAGCGATCGGAGGAGAGGGAGAGGCAGAAGGAGAGGCAGAGGGAGAGGATGATGCGGACGGCCCATCGCGGGTCACGCTCCAACCTGGAGAAGAGGCGCCGGGGCACCTCTCACGAAACAATCCCAGTCGGAGAAATAGAAGGCAAGAAAACAAAACGGAGCAAAGAAGCGTCACGACAGGAAGTGAGTTTCCTGCGCAGGAGCGTCTCCATAGAATAAGCAGAGGGAGAGCAGGGAAGGAGAAAGGAGGAGGCGACGCGGAGGAGCGGACAGGGGACCACGGCGGAGTATCGAGAACGACTCACGGAGCAGCGCCGCGGAAACCGGTGGTGTCGATTCCACGGTACGCCGTGCGAGACCACCGCGCGGACCACAAACAGTGACGCAACGCAGGTCACCTCTGGAACGCAAGATGCTATAGCTTGTTCGATACAGTTCAGCGTTAAGTGGTTTATGAATTATTTGCTGTGGCGCGCGCTGTTGGCGGTTACAGCAGTAATGGTGGCGAGCATGAACAACATAGGCCCGCGCGCAGACGGCCTTGACAGAACGATATTGGGTTCGAGAAGAATTCGAACAAGAATTGCCAGAGAGGATTCCGACTCACAGAGGAATTCAAATCAGAACGCTGGGGAAGGAAGGATTTTGAAAATGCATTGGGCTGGGAAAGGTTTCGGGATTATGGTAGGTTTTAGAATTGACAGCGCTCTGGTTGGGAAGAATCTGGGGTTAGGAAGGGTGTTATACAGAAAATTATTGGTTTTCTGTGCAAAATCACTCCTACCATATATTTTCCAGCTGCGCTGATAGTTCGCCGAGGCGCAGGCTATGTCGCGACTGCAGCATTCCCGCTAGGCAGAAGTATTTATTGTATAACGCTTACAGTGCAGCTACAGCTCGGCAAACTATTATTAACATGGCGCCAACATTCCTAGTGCAGGGAACGGTGTTGAACCAACCAAACTCCTGGCACATTGGTGCAAGGACCAGCGACGAAACAACACACATCACAGAGCAATTGTGCAAGGACCACCGCTGAAACTACCGATCTCCAAGACCCAACAATGCAAGCAAACAGCTCGAATCCACCGAAATGCCGTAACAAAGTCAAGACGAGCCAGCACATCTCCTGGAACCAAGGTGCGGGGACCAGCGTCGAATCGACCGACATCTCAGAAACCAAGTACAACGATGGCGACGAAGCAAACGAATCCTCTGACCCTGAATGCAAGACACAGCTGCTAAACAACGCCAATCATTGACGCAACATGCAACAATCAGCGTGTAGCCAACCAAATCCCAAGAACCAAGATGCAATTGACACGGAAGAAAACGGGCGAACCAACGAACTCCCCAGCTCCTTCTAGCGGCAACCCACTGCAAGCAGTGAGTCTGGAAAAAAACACTCAGGTCCAGGATTCGCTTTCTGGATCCAAACCCACCGAAAGCAAAACAACTACAAGTTTCAGCACCGAACTTCGCGCCCTCCGTTCCAGCGCAGCACGAGCTCCCAGCGACAAACGCCGCGCCCAAGACCAAGC
Organism: Prorocentrum cordatum; assembly: GCA_963575745.1. NCBI lineage: Eukaryota > Dinophyceae > Prorocentrales > Prorocentraceae > Prorocentrum > Prorocentrum cordatum. Next base: position 178,251 of record CAUYUJ010019704.1, read on the forward strand.
CTCTAGAGGCCGAGGCGAAGCTAGACATACTCTGAAGCCCAAGCGAACCCGATAAGGAGTATAAGCATGACAAACAACAAAAAGGAAGCGGGACACTGTACATAGGTGCACATTTACATATACATGTATTTATACACATCGAGAGAGAGAGAGAGAGCGAAACACAATACAAACAAGAAAGAGGGAGAAATAAAGAGACAGAGAGATCAAACAACGAAATAACGACAGAACAAGAGAGAGAGAGAGAAAGAGAGACACATGAGACATATCATGTGCTTGCGAGTGCGTGAGTGCTGGAGACAGAGAGAGGGACAGAGAGAGAGAGAGTGAGATGTGGAGGGAGACAGAGAGATGAGTTGGGTGAGGTGAGGGGAGAGGGAGAGATAGGGAGAGAGAGAGAACGCGCAACAATGCGGACCTGGTCTAGTCCGCGGGCGAAGGCTAAAAGCACCTCCTGCTCACACCCCTTTGGCGCGAGGGGCCGCATGAAGCGGGCAGGGGTGGCAGAAGATGGGCCTTCCCTCTGGCGGGGTCGGGAGGACCCGACCGGACAAAAACTGGAAGGGCGTGGCGATGGGGGCGTGGCACGCCTCCTCTGCGCGCCCCCACTGCAGGGAGGCACCAGCTTCTAGCGCGCTTTGGGAGCGCACGCCTCGGAGCCCGTCGAAAATGAAGGCGCCGCGCTGGGGCACCCCCAGCAGCGGCCAAGGGCGCAGGCCGTGGAACGGACGGCCTGGCGCTCTCACGGCGCACGGAGTGCAAGTGGGCCAGCGGCTGGTGCCCCAGCTTTGGGCGTCGAGTCGCGCCTGGATGGTCTCCTGGCGAGTGGCCCCGGGAGAGGAAGGAGTGCGGAGGGCATGTTGGAGGTCGCTCCAGGCGGACTGCGCTCGGTGGAAACTGTCGAGGTCTCGACTGCTCCTGGTGGCTCACGTGGCCTGGTGGCTCCGGTGGTCTGGTGGCAGCAGTTTCACGATTGCGGGCATGCTGTTGCCTGGCCACGGTGACACGTTGCGTGAGGGCACGTCTCCGATGGGTGGGCTGTGCAACTGTCGCCCGGGTCTTTTCACCCTGGTGGGTGGTTTTAGGGCCTTTACTTCCCGTTCCCTGGTGGGGTGTGGCGCGGGCCTGGTGGCAGGAAGTGGTGCGCTGAGGAGCTGGGTGTGCGCCAGCACTGGCAAGCTTTGCGGGTTGGGGTGATGGAGCTGGCCCACTGGGGCCGTGGTCGTCCGCCTCGTCGTAGCGTGTGGTGCTGGGCGAACTGCTCGGCTCACTCGTAGGTGAGAGGCTGCTTGTGCTGGATACCGTCGTGCTGCTCAAGGTCGAGGTGCTCGACTCCGTCGTGTTGCTCACTGACGAAGTGCTAGTCCCTGACGTGCTGCTCGAAGACGTGGTGCTCGTTGCACTGCTTGTCTCACTCGAAGATTCCACCACACATATATTGCACCACGTCGATTGCACCACATAGACTCAGAATATAGATACACCACATATATTGCACCTCATATGTTGCACCACTTGTTCATTGCTCCACAACGGTTGTACACCATAGACTGCAAGACATACATTGCACCACATGGATTGCACCACGTCTATTCTCCTTTCTAAAAACAGAATGGGATCTACCCCCCCCCCCGGCGTTATCGACACCCCTTTCGGGTATGTAAATCATACATGATTCTGACCACATGTCCATCCTAAATATGAATTTCCACTATCCCAGGCCAGCCGGGTTCCCCCCACCTGCGGTTCCTTTGTAAAAACACTATGCGGTGACATTTGTTGTTCTAACATACAATTTTTTCACGAACCCCTTGCAACAAATGGGACGAAGTGCGCACGCGCGCGTCCTCGCGCGCGCATGCCGAAATCCTTCAAAAACCTTCGGTGCCGAAAGGATTCTGAAATCGAGTTTCCAAAAAACAAACAAAAAACAAGGTTTCGCAACACTGATTTGCTAAAAAACCTTCCGCGCGAGCTCTTGCGAAATCTTAAGAAAACCATCGGTTTGTCAAGATTTTCACAAAATGCTAGTAAACGGGCTTCGCGCGCGCATGTCTAAATCTGTCGAACGCCCTTGCGCGTGTGCCGTCGCGAGAATCCTCTGCAAAAAATTGGACGAAGTGCAGACGCGCGCGTCGTCGCGCGCGTATGCCGAAAACCTTCAAAACCCATCGGTTTCGGAAGGATTTCAAAATCGTGTGTCCAAAAAACCTACAAAAACCTAAAGTTTCGCAACACGCATGTTCAACAAAAGCGTGCGCGCGCGCTCTTGCGGCGTCGTCATCGTCGTCGCCGTCCTCCCTCCTCCCGCGTCGTCGTCGTCGTCGTCGCCTACGTCGTCCTCTGTCTTTCCTCGTGTTCGTCGTCGTCGTCCTCTTTGGCGTCGTGGTCGTTTCCGTCGTCGTTGTCGACGCGGTGGTCCTTCCTCCTCCTCCCTCGTCGTTGTCGTCGTCCGTCGTCGGCGTCTCGTCGTCGTCCCTCCTATTTCGTCGCCGTCGTCGCCGTCGTCGTTGTCGTCGTCGTCTTCCCTCCTCCCTCGTCGTTGTCGTCGTCGGCGTCGCCGTCCTTCCTGCTTCTTCGTCGTTCGTGTCGTCGCCGTCCTCCCTCCCCCCTCGTCGTTGTCGTCGTTGTCGTCGTTGTCGCCGTCGTCGTCCTTCCTCCTCCCTCGTCGTCGTCTTCGTTGGCGTCGTCGTCGTCGTCTTCGTCGTCGTCGGCGTCGGCGTCGGTGTCGTCGCCGAAGTCGTCGGAGACGTCGTCGGTGTCGTCGTCGTCGTTGTCGTCGGTGTCGTCGCAGTCGGTCTTAAGAGGTTTTGCCAACCAAGTTGCGGGTGGGTGGGTGGGATGTTTGCGCAAGCAGTGGAGATGACGACTTCAAGTTCAGCAGAGTGGATTGCACCGCAAAGTTTGCACCACATGTCTGGCACCACATAGCCTGCACCATATAGATTGCAACGCGCCTGTTGCACCACATAGATCGCGCAGCACAAAAACTGCACAACATAGCTCGCACCAGCTACATTCCCTTTTCAAAAAAGAAATCGGTTCTACCACCCTCGGACTTAACGGTCCACCTTTCCGTATTCCAATTTACATGTGACTCTGCCCCATCGTCCATCCTAAATATGAACTTACACTGTCCAAGGAGGACCGCTATCGCCCCCCCCCGCCATCCTATGCAAGAAACACTATGCGCGCACACTCGCTTATCAAAAACCAGAAGTGTTCGCGAATCCCTGGCAAACAAATTGACGGAGTGCACACGCGCGCATCGTCGTGCGCGCATGCCGAAATCCTTCAAAAACCATTGGTGTCGGAAGGATTTCAAACATCGAGCATCCACAAAACATGCAAAAACACGGGGTTCCGCAGCACGGCTGTTCAAAAAAAAGGTTACGCGCGCGTTCTTGCGATTACTTATTCAAAAAACCATAGATTGTTCAACAAATATTCCCAAACGGGCTTCGCGCGCGCGCATGTCGAAATCGTTCGAACGCCCTTGCGCGCGTGCCATCGCGAGAACCCTCTGCAACAGAAAACGAAGTGCACTCGTGCGCGTCGGCGCGCGCACGCCGAAATTCTTCAAAAACCTTTGGTTTCGGAAGGGTTTCAAAATCGAGTGTCCAAAAAACATGCAAAAACACAGGGTTTCGCAACACGGATGTTCAACCAAAGCGTGCGCGCGCGCGCTCTTGCGACGTCGTCGTCTTCGTCGTCGTTGCCGTCCTGCCTCCTCCCTCGTCGTCGTCGTCGTCGTCGCCGTCGTCGTCCTCTGTCTTTCCTCGTCGTCGTCGTCGTCCGCTTCGGCGTCGTCGTCGTTTCCGTCGTCGTTGTCGCCGTGGTCGTCCTGACTCCCTCGTCGTCTTCGTCGGCGTTTTGTCGTTGTCCCTCCTATTTCGTCGCCGTCGTCGTCGTCGTCGTCTTCCCTCCGCCCTCGTCGTTGTCGTCGTCGGCGTCGCCGTCCTTCATCCTTCTTCGTCGTTCGCGTCGTCGCCGTCCTCCCTCCTCCCTCGTCGTTGTCGTCGTTGTCGCCGTCGTCGTCCTCCCTCCTCCCTCGTCGTCGTCTTCGTTGGCGACGTCGTCGTCGTTGTCGTCGTCGTCGTCTTCGTCATCGTCGTCGTCGTCGGCGTCGTCGTCGTTTCCGTGGTCGTCGACGTCGTCGTCGTCGTCGTCGCCGGCGTCGTCGTCGTCGGCGTTGTCATCGTCGTCGTCGTCGTCGTCGGTGTCGTCGTCGTCGTCCTCGTTGTCGTCGTCGTCGTCTTCGTTGGAGACGTCGTGAGTGTCGTCGTAGTCGTTGTCGGCGGCGTCGTCGTCGTCGTTGTCGCTGTCGTCGTCGGCGTCGTCGTCTTCGTCGTCTCCGTTGGCGACGTCGTCGGCGTCGTCGTCGTCTTCGTTTGCGTCGCCGTCGTCGTCGTCGTCGGAGTCGTCGTCGCTGTCGTCGACGTCGTCGTCGTCGCTGGCGTCGTCGTCGTCGTCGTCGGCGTTGTCATCGTCGTCGTCGTCGTCGTCGGTGTCGTCGTCGTCGTCATTGTCGTCGTCGAAGTCGTTGGAGACGTCGTGAGTGTCGTCGTAGTCGTTGTCGGCGGCGTCGTCGTCGTCGTTGTCGCTGTCGTCGCCGGCGTCGGTGTCATTGCCAAATGCCATTTGGTACCTACTGTCACGGTCTCAAGAGGTATTGCGACCAAGTTGCGGGTGGGAGGGTGGGATGTTTGCACGAGCAGTGGAGAGGACAGCTTCAAGTTGAGCAAGCGATTGGTTGCACAACATAGATTGCACAGCATCGATTACACAACATAGGTTGTACCACAGATATTGCTCCGCAAATGTTGCACAACATAGATTGTACAACATACATTGCACCGCATATACTGCACAACGTCGATTGCACCGCATATAACTATTTTCCTTTCTAAAAATGTAATAGGTTCTACCACCCTCCCACCCCCAGGGGTTAAAGACCCCCCGGGAAACTATGTAAAACACATAGGATTATGACCCCATGTCCATCCTACCTGTGAGTTCATACAATACCAACCAAACCGGTATCGGTTCCCCCAGCCATCCTCTGCAAAAAATACTATGCGCGCACACTCGTTTACGAAAAGTCATAAATTTGAAGAATGAACCCCTTACAAAAAATGCGACGAAATGCACGCGCGCGTCGTCGCGAGCGCATGCCGGAATCCTTCAAAAAACCTTCGGTTTCGGACGGATTTCAAAATCGAGTTCCCCAAACAACATACACAAACACAGGGTTTCGCAATACTGATGTTCTAAAAAAGCTTACGCGCGCGCTCGTGTGAAATCTTGAGAAAACTGCCGGTTGTTCAAAAGTTCCAAAACATACTACCAAACGGGGGCTTCGCGCGCGCGCGTGTCGACCTCTTTCGAATGCCCTTGCGGGCGTGCCGTCGCGAGAACCCTCTCCAAAAAAAGACGAAGTGCACTCGTGCGCGTCGTCGCGCGCGCATGCCGAAATCCTGGTTTCGGAAGGATGTCAAAATCGAGTGTTCCAAAAACATGCAAAAACATAGGGTTTCGCAACACGGATGTTCAACAAAAGCGTGCGCGCGCGCTCTTGCGTCGTCGTCGTCGTCGCCGTCCTCCCTTCTCCCTCGTCGTCGTCGTCGTCGCCGTCGTCGTCCTCTGCCTTTACTCGTCGACGTCGTCGTCTTGGCGTCGTCGTTGTTTCCGTCGTCGTTGTCGCCGTGGTCGTCCTGACTCCCACGTCTTCGTCGGCGATTCGTCGTTGTCCCTCATATTTCGTCGCTGTCGTCGTCGTCGTCGTCGTCGTCGTCGTCTTCCCTCCTCCCTCGTCGTTGTCGTCGTCGGCGTTGCCGTCCTCCATCATTCTTCGCCGTTCCCGTCGACGCCGTCCTCCCTCCTCCCTCGTCGTGATCGTCGTTGTCGTCGTTGTCGCCGTCGTCGTCCTCCCTCCTCCCTCGTCGTCGTCTTCGTTGGCGACGTCGTCGTCGTCGTCTTCGTCGTCGTCTTCGTCGTCGTCGTTGGCGTCGGCGTCGTCGTCTTCGTCGTCGATGACGTCGGCGTCGTCGTCGTCGCCACCGTCGTCGTCGTCCCTCCTCCCTCGTCGTCGTCGTCGTCTTCGTTGGCGTCGTCGTCGTCTTCGTCGTCGTCGTCGTCGGCGGCGTCGGCGTCGTCGTCGTCGTCGGTGTCGTCGTCGTCGTCGTCGTCAGGGTCGGCGTCGTCGGCGTCGGCGTCGTCGTCGTCGTTGTTGTCGTCGTCGAAGTCGTCAGAGACGTCGTCGGTGTCGTCGTAGTCGTTGTCGGCGGCGTCGTCGTCGTCGTAGTCGCTGTCGTCGTCGTCTTCGTCAGGGTCGGCGTCGTCGGCGTCGGCGGCGTCGTCGTCGTTGTTGTCGTCGTCGAAGTCGTCAGAGACGTCGTCGGTGTCGTCGTAGTCGTTGTCGGCGGCGTCGTCGTCGTCGTAGTCGCTGTCGTCGTCGGCGTCGGTGTCGCTGCCAAGTGCAAATTGGTACCCACCGCCGCTGTCTTCAGAGGTCTTGCGACCAAGTTGCGGGTGGGTGGGTGGGATGTTTGCATGAGCAGTGGAGAGGACAGCTTCAAGTTGAGCAAGTGATTGATTCTCCTTTCTAAAACGAGAATAGACTCTACCCCCCCCCCGGCGTTATCCGCCCCCCTTTCGGGTACGTAAATCATAAATAATTATGACCACATGTCCATCCTAAATATGAATTTACACTATCCCAGGGGGGCCGGCACCGGTTCCCCTGAGGTTCCCTTGCAAAAAATGGGACGAAGTGCACACGCGCGCGTCGTCGCGCGCGCAAACCGAAATCCTACAAAAACCTTCGGTGTCGGAAGGATTTCTCAATCGAGCTTTCAAAAAAAAGAACACACAAAAACACAAGGTTTCGCAACACTGATTTGCTAAAAAAAAACTGACGCGCGAGCTCTTGCGAAATCTGAAGAAAAACCATAGGTTTTTCAAGATTTACACACAATGCTACCAAACGGGCTTCGCGCGCGCATGCAGAAATCCAAAAAAACTTTTTTTTTTAAACAAAAAAAAAAAACAAGGTTTCGCAACACGGATTTTCAACAAAAGCGTGCGCGCGCGCTCTTGCGTCGTCGTCGTCGTCGCCGTCCTCCTTCCTCCCGCGTCGTCGTCGTCGTCGCCTACGTCGTCCTCTGTCTTTCCTCGTGTTCGTCGTCGTCGTCGTCTTTGGCGTCGTGGTCGTCTCCGTCGTCGTTGTCGCCGTGGTCGTCCTTCCTCCTCCTCCCTCGTCGTCGTCGTCGTCCGTCGTCGGCGTCTCGTCGTCGTCCCTCCTCCCTCGTCGCCGTCGTCGTCGTCGTCGTTGTCGTCGTCGTCGTCTTCCCTCCTCCCTCGTCGTTGTCGTCGTCGGCGTCGCCGTCCTTCCTGCTTCTTCGTCGTTCGCGTCGTCGCCGTCCTCCCTCCTCCCTCGTCGTTGTCGTCGTTGTCGTCGTTGTCGCCGTCGTCGTCCTCCCTCCTCCCTCGTCGTCGTCTTCGTTGGCGACGTCGTCGTCGTCTTCGTCGTCGCCGTTGGCGTCGGCGTCGTCATCTCCGTCGTCGTCGACGTCGGCGTCGTCGTCGTCGCCGCCGTCGTCGTCGTCGTCGTCGTCGTTGACGTCGTCGTCGTCGTCGGTGGCGTCGTTGTCGTCGTCGTCGGCGTCGTCGTCGTCGTCGTTGTCATCGTCGCCGTCGTCGGCGGCGTCGGCGTCGTCGTCGTCGTCGGCGTCGTCGTCGTCGTCAGGGTCGGCGTCGTCGAAGTCGTTGGAGACGTCGTCGGTGTCGTCGTAGTCGTTGTCGGCGTCGTCGTCGTCGTTGTCGCTGTCGTCGTCGGCGTCGCTGTTGTGCCCAAGTGCAATGTGGTACCCACCGTCACGGTCTTAAGAGATTTTGCAAACCAAGTTGCGGGTGGGTGGGTGGGATGTTTGCGCGAGCAGTGGAGTGGACAACTCACCGCGAACAGAATAGACTCTACCCCCCCCGGCGTTATCGGTCCCCTTTTCGGGTATGTCAATCATATATGATTATGACCACATGTCCGTCCTAACTATGAATTTACACTATCCCCGGGGAACCGGTATCGGTCCCCCTGAGGTTCCCTCGTGAAAAACAACACGCGGAGACTTTTTTGTTCTAACATAACACTTTTTCGCGAATCCCTTGCAACAAATGGGACGAAGTGCACACGCGCGCGTCGTCGCGCGCGCATGCCGAAATCCTACAAAAACCTTCGGTGTCGGAAGGATTTCGCAATCGAGTTTCAACACAAACATACAAAAACACAAGGTTTCGCAACACTGATTTGCTAAAAAAACTTACGCGCGAGCTCTTGCGAAATATGAAGAAAAACCATCGGTTTTTCAAGATGTACACACAATGCTACCAAACGGGCTTCGCGCGCGCGCATGTCGAAATCTGTCGAACGCCCTTGCGCGTGTGCCGTCGCGAGAATCCTCAGCAAAAAAACGACATGCAGACGCGCGCGTGGTCGCGCACGTATGCCGAAATCCTTCAAAACCCATCAGTTTCGGAAGGATTACAAAACCGTGTCCGAAAAACCTACAACAACACAAGGTTTCGCAACACGGATTTTCAACAAAAGCGTGCGCGCGCGCTCTTGCGTCGTCGCCGTCGTCGTCGTCGCCGTCCTCCATCCTCCCGCGTCGTCGTCGTCGTCGCCTACCATTGATTTTTTCCCTAACAGAAATAATTCGCTGAGCAATTAATGCTGCAGCTGTACTGTAGGGTGCTACAGTAAATAATTCGCTGAGCAATCGATGCTGTAGCTGTAGCTGTAGCTGTAGCTGCGACGAAGCTTTCGCGCGGCGTTTTTTCTGTTTTTTACGACGCCGGGAGGTCTGGGCCAGGAAGGAAAAAGGAGTTAGAAAGGAATTTGATAAGGGATTTCAAAAGTTAGAAAGGAATTCAGTTTTTTTGCGTTAAATTTGTTTTTTTACGACGCCAGGAGGTCTGGGCCGGGGAAGAAAAAGGAGTTAGAAAGGAATTTGATAAGGAATTTCAAGAGTTAGAAAGGAATTTCGTTGTTGGGGTCGTTTTTTTGTTTTTTTAACGACGCCGAGATGTCTGGGCCAGGAAGGAAAAAAAGGAGTTAGAAAGGAAATTGATAAGGAATTTCCAGAGTTAGAAGGGAATTTCGTTTTGGGTGTTGTTTTTAAACAAAAAAGAAACGACGCCGGGAGGTCTGGGCCAGGAAGGAAAAAGGAGTTAGAAATGAATTTAATAAGGAATTTCAAGAGTTAGAAAGGAATTTCGTTTTTGGTGGTGGTTTTTTTGTTTTGTTTTTTACGACGCCGAGAGGTCTGGGCCAGGAAGGAAAAAGGAGTTAGAAAGGAATTTAATAAGGAATTTCAAGAGTTAGAAAGGAATTTCGTTTTTTGGAAATTATTTTTTGTTTTGTTTTTTTACGACGCCGAGAGGTCTGGGCCAGGAAAGAAAAAGGAGTTAGAAAGGAATTTAATAAGGAATATCAAGAGTTAGAAAGGAATTTCGCTTTTTTGGATTATTTTTGTTTTGTTTTTTAAAACGACACCGAGAGGTCTGGGCCAGGAAGGAAAAAGGAGTTAGAAAGGAATTTAATAAGGAATTTCAAGAGTTAGAAAGAAATTCATTTTTGGTGGCTGTTTTTTTGTTTTGTTTTTTTTACGACGCCGGGAGGTCAGGGCCAGGAAGGAAAAAAGGAGTTAGAAAGGAATTTATCAAGGAATTTCAAGAGTTAGAAAGAAATTTTGTTTTTTGGGTTGTTTTTTGTTTCATTTTTTACAACGCCGAGAGGTTTGGGCCAGGCAGGAAAAAGGAGTTAGAAAGGAATTTAATAAAGGAATTTCAAGAGTTAGAAAGGAATTTCGTTTTTGGTGGTGGTTTTTTGTTTTGTTTTTTACGACGCCGAGAGGTCTGGGCCAGGAAGGAAAAGGAATTAGAAAGGAATTTAATAAGGATTTCCAAGAGTTAGAAAGGAATTTCGTTGTTTTGAACTTGTTTTTTGTTTTGTTTTTTACGACGCCGAGAGGTCTGGGCCAGGAAGGAAAAATGAATTAGAACCTTTTTCCTTTCTAACTCCTTTTTCCTTCCTGGCCCAGACCTCTCGGCGTCGTAAATAAAAAACAAAACAAAAAAAAACAACACAGCAAAAAAAACAACATTCCTTTCTAACCCTTGAAATTCCTAATTAAATTCCTTGCTAACTCCTTTTCCGTCCTGGCCCAAACCTCTCGGCGTCGTAACATATATATATATATAAAAAAAAAAAAAAAAAAAAAAAAAAAAAAAAAAAAAAAAAAAAAAAAAAAAAAAAAAAAAAAAAAAAAAACGAAACGAAAAACAACCCCAAAAAACGAAATTCCTTTCTAACTCTTGAAATTCCTTATTAAATCCCTTTCTAACTCATTTTTCCTTCCTGGCCCAGACCTCTCGGCGTCTTAAAAAAGCAAAACAAAAAAAAAACCCAAAACGAAATTCCTTGCTTGCTAACTCTTGAATTTCCTTATCAATTCCTTTCTAACTCGTTTTTTCCTTCCTGGCTCAGACCTCTCGGCGTCTCGGCGTCGTAAAAAAAACCTTTCTAACTCTTGAATTTCCTCATCGAATTCCTTTCTAACTCCTTTTTCCCTTCCTGGCCCTGGCTTCCTCGGGCAATTCGGACTCGATTGTCTTTGAGGTTCAGAACTATCTCTGGTATTCAAATTCCTTTCTAACTCAGGAAATTCCTTATCGAATTCCTTTCTAACTTCCCAACTCAATAGAAATGCATAACCAAAATGCTCTTGGCAATATTTCGAGCCTACATTATTAATTCCCAACACAATTATTGATGTAATTGCATACAGTGCGCACTACAGAAATAATTCCGAAACCAATTGAAGCTGTACTGTAACAAAAAAAATCAATGGTACGTCGTCCTCTGTCGTTCCTCGTGTTCGTCGTCGTCGTCGTCATCTTTGGCGTCGTGGTCGTTTCCGTCGTCGTTGTCGCCGTGGTCGTCCTTCCTCCTCCTCCCTCGTCGTCGTCGTCGCCCGTCGTCGGCGTCTCGTCGTCGTCCCTCCTATTTCGTCGTCGTCGTCGGTGTCGTCGTCGTCGTCGTCGTCTTCCCTCCTCCCTCGTTTGTGTCGTCGTCGGCGTCGCCGTCCTTCCTGCTTCTTCGTCGTTCGCGTCGTCGGCGTCCTCATTCCTCCCTCGTCGTTGTCGTCATTGTCGTCGTCGTCGTCCTCCCTCCTCCCTCGTCGTCGTCGTCTTCGTTGGCGTCGTCGTCGTCGTCGGCGGCGTCGGCGCGTCGTCTTCGTCGTCGACATCCGCGTCGTCGTCGCCGCCGTCGTCGTCGCCGTCGTCGCCGCCGTCGTCGTCGTCGTCGTCGGCGTCGTCGACGTCGTCGTCGTCGTCGTCGTCGTCGTCGGCGTCGTCGTCGTCATCGGCGTCGGCGTCGTCGTCGTCGTCGGCGTCGGCGTCGTCGTAGTCGTCGTCGGTGTCGTCGTCGTTGTCGTCGTCGTCGTCGAAGTCGTCGTCGAAGTCGAAGTCGTCGGTGTCGTCGTAGTCGTTGTCCTCCGTGTCGTCGTAGTGGGTCTTAAGAGGTTTTGCAAACCAAGTTGCGGGTGGGTGGGTGGGATGTTTGCAAGAGCATTGGATGTGTCAAATCATGGGTAAAAACAAATTCTCCTTTCTAAAAGACTAATAGATTCTACCCCCCCCCGGACTTATCGGTTCCCCCGCGCGTGCTGTAAATTACATATGATTCTGACCACATGTCCATCCTAAATATGAATTCATACCATCCCAGCCAAGCCGGGTTCCCCCCCTGCAGTTCCCTTGTAAAAAAAACTATGCGGTGACATGTTTTGTTCTAACATAGCACTTTTTCACGAATCCCTTGCAAAAAAAAGACGAAATGCACACGCGCGCGTCGTGGCGCGCGCATGCCGAAATCCTTCAAAAACCCTTGGTTCCGGAGAGATTTCAAAATTGAATTTCCAAAAAACATATAAAAACATGGTTTCGCAACACTGATTCAAAAAAAAAACTTACGCGCGAGCTCTTGCGAAATCTTAAGAAAACCATAGGTTTTCCAGGATTTTCACAAAATGCTACCAAACGGGCTTCGCGCGCGCGCATGTCGAAATCTGTCGAACGCTCTTGCGCGTGTGCCGTCGCGAGAATCCTCTGCAAAAAAATGTGACGAAATGCACACGCGCGCGTCGTCGCGGGCGTATGCCGAAATCCTTCAAAAACCTTCGGTTTCGGAAAAAAATCGAAATCTTGCGTCCAAAAAACCTACAAAAACACAAGGTTTCGCAACACGGGTTTTCAACAAAATTGTGCGCGCGCGCTCTTGTCGTCGTCGTCGTCGTCGTCCTCCCTCCTCCCTCGTCGTCGTCGTCGTCGTCGTCGCCGTCGTCGTCTTCTGTCTTTCCTCGTCGTCTTTGGCGTCGTCGTCGTTTCCGTCGTCGTTGTCGCCGTGGTCGTCCTTCCTCCCTCGTTGTCTTCGTCGGCGTCTCGTCGTTGTCCCTCCTATTTCGTCGCCGTCGTCGTCGTCGTCGTCGTCGTGGTCTTCACTCCTCCCTCGTCGTTATCCTCCTCCCTCGTCGTCGTCGTCCGTCGTCGGCGTCTCGTCGTCGTCCCTCCTAATTCGTCGCCGTCGTCGTCGTCTTCGTCGTCGTTGTCATCGTCGTCGTCTTCCCTCCTCCCTCGTCGTTGTCGTCGTCGGCGTCGCCGTCCTTCCTCCTTCTTCGTCGTTGGCGTCGTCGCCGTCTTCCCTCCTCCATCGTCGTTGTCGTCGTTGTCGCCGTCGTCGTTTTTTCTCCTCCCTCGTCGTCGTCTCCGTTGGCGACGTCGTCGTCGTCTTCGTCGTCGTCGTCGGCGTCGTTGTCGTCGTCGTCGGTGTCGTCGTCGTCGTTGTCGTCGTCGAAAACATTGGGGACGTCGTCGGTGTCGTCGCAGTCGCTGTTGGCGGCGCCGTCGTCGTCGATGTCGCTGTCGTCGTCGGCATCGGTGTCGTGGCCAAGTGCCACGCAGTACCTACCGTCACGGTCTTGTCTGAAGATATCTTGCGACCAAGTTGCGGGTGGGAGGGTGGGATGTTTGCACGAGCAGTGGAGAGGACAGCTTCAAGACAGTCGAAGTGGATTGCACCACATAGATTGCACCACATAGCCTGCACCACGTATGTATATATTGCAACACATCGATTGCACCAAATAGGTTGCGCAGCACATAAATTGCACCACAGAGCTTGCACCACATATATTGCACAAACCTACATCACAACACATATATTGCATCACACAAGTTGCACCACACAGGTTGCTCCACCAAGACTGCGTAACAGAGATTGCAAAGCATCGATTGCACAACCTAAGTTGCACGACCTATTCTGCACCACGTAGATTGCAGCACATGGGTTGCTCCATCATTGGGGCCCACGCTGGCTAACATGCACAAGCAAGCCAATTGCGCTCCCGCCGCATCCGACATCCTCCCCATCCCACCATTCCCTTCCGTTCGCCCTCTCTGCTGCCGGATTTGGCCATGATCCCCGAATGGCACGTGCAGCGAGCCTCCGCCGGCTATACAGGGAGAGGCGGGCACGCGAGGCACCAGGGAGGTCGATCGCCGTCTGGACGGAGAGAGGACGCGCACAGCAGAACAGCGCTGCAAAAGCGGGCACGAGGAAGCAGGAGGAGCAAGAGCCAAGGACGAACGAACGAACGACCATCGCTGCAGACAAGCCGATAGGCCTGGCTCAGGACCAGGTGGGTGAAGCAGTGGCCTCTGAAGTCTGGCGTCTGGATACATGCAGTGCGAGACACATAAAAAGTTAGGAGGGGAGGAGGTGGAGGAAGTCCTTCCACCTCGTCCTCCTCCTCGTCCACCTCCTCCCCCTCCTCCTCCTCCTCCTCCTCCTCCTCCTCCTCCTCCTCCTCCCCCTCCTCATCCTCCTAAGTTTGTGTCGGTCCCGACTGATCGCTCTTGGTCTTGGATGAGGACGCGCACGGAGGGGATGTTGAGGAAGGCGGAGTAGAGGAAGGAGTAAGAGGAGGAGGAGGAGGAGGAGGAGGAGGAGGAGGAGGAGGAGAAAGGCTGCGAATGATAATATGAAAAACAAACGCGGAATGAGGAGGCGAAGGAGTGTGACGGAAAAGAGGATGAGGAGGAAGGAGCAACAGCATGAACATAAGCATAAGCAGAAGAAAGGACGATAAAGGGGGATAATAGTGGGAAGGGGGAAATGGAGTAGGAGGATGAGGGGAAAGAGGAGGGGAGGAGGGGAAGGAGGAGGAGATTGATAACAAGGACGAGGACGACGAGGGGATGACGACGAACAAGACCACGACGAAGTCGACGAACGACGGCGACCACCACCATGATGAGCAAGCGACCCGCGCTGTGGCGTGGCGAACGCGCCACAGCGCACGCTCTGCTCTGGCAGTCGCCACGAGCACGCCGCCCAGAAGCCTGCGCGGCGATCTTGGAGACTGTTCGAGCGAGGACGTCGCTGGGGGAGAGAGGGAAGGTACGTCCTTTGGCGGCGCGCACCAGGGGATAGGTGAAGGGGGGAAGGCTTCTTAGAAGGAGGCCGCGTCTTAGAATGCACAAGCCCTACATCTACAGATCAGGCTTGCGCCTTCTAAGATGCAAAGGTGCTTCTAAGAAGCCTTCCCCTCTCCCCGTACCCCTCTCTGCGCGTGGCTGAGTCCTGACTGTGCGCAATCGCGGGGCGCGCTCGGCCGCGGCGGCGGGCCAGCAGGACATCTTCTCCTGCCCCCGCCTACCCCGCCTCGTCCTCCTGCTCCTGCTCCGGGAAGGTGAGCGTGCCGTGCGGGGGCAGGCACCCAGCATGAACAAGCAAACGCAGAACAGCGCCCGGCACACAGGGGTCACAAGAGCGGCAGGGAGGAGAAGTGGGGGGCAATGGGGGAGGGACAGCAGGAGGGGGAAGGGGAGGAGGAGGAGGAGGAGGAGGAGGAGGAGGAGGAGGAGGAGGAGGAGGAGAAGGAGGAGGAGGAGGAGGAGGAGGAGAAGGAGGAGGAGGAGGAGAAGGAGGAGGAGGAGGAGGTGTACGAGGAAGAGGGGGACGAAGAGGAGGAGAAGGAGAAGAGGGAGGAGGTGTACGAGGAAGAGGAGGCGGAGCACGAGGAGGATGGAGAATGGAGGGCGTAAATTTGGACACTCTTGGCTTGCATTCAAGCCGCTTCCAGTTGCTACCGCGTTCTGGTTCCAAGAAAATCTAAGCAAGACAAGCGAAAGGCTCGATGCACTGAGAGATACCACCACGCACCGGCCGGCAGCCGAAATTACTGTACTGACACCGTCAGCCTGCCAACTAGCTGCCGCACCTCGAGCAGTTCCATAGGAAGCCTGCGAGTCGGCAGGGAACGGGAACCCCCTCGAGAGGGGGCATCGAAAATCTGGCAGTCCATGCCGCCCAGTGTCGCAGACCACGACAAAACCGTCTTCCCAAGAAGTCGAGAAAGCGGGCCGACGCGACACGCTCTAAGAGAGAAACTCACCAAAATGAGCGGCACTGGGCGAGTCGCCCGAAGAAAGCCATGAAAACCGGCCTGGGGCCCCAAACGGCCACTGTACATCTATATAACACTGCCGTGCGCAGACCTCCGGCACCGAGTGAGTGCTTCTCTTTTCGCGCCGTGGGCCTCGGAGCTCGCGGCCCCGCTCCCAGGAGAGGCCTCTTCCACACGGGTCGCGTTCTGCGGGCCGTGGGCCCGAGGGCCCGGAGACGGCCCCTGGCGGCCGAAAAGCTCAGAGAATATGCCAGAAGCAAATCATTGCCAGCGTGAGCCCCCAGCAGACAGTTTTGCACACAGTGGATATGCAAGCAATGCGGCGCAAGCTGCGTGAAACCTGCGTGGTGCAAGCCGCCTGGCAGAATTGGAAGTCGTCAGCCCCACTGCTAGCGCAACCGTCCCACCATCTTACCCGTGACCTCGTTTGCACAACCATCATGCGGCCGCGATTGCAGCGACGACTTGGCACTGGCAAGCGCGTTTCTGTGGCTGCGCTACCGCGCACAAGCACGCGCGGAGAGCGGTCAACTGGTTTGGCACAACCGATGCGGCCGCGATGGCGTTTACCCATGGAAAGATAGCAGTGTACCTCAGAAACTGCGCTGGCGCGCGGACTTTTCATTGCGGGTCGGTGGCTCGGGCGGGCGGTGTGCCATGATGACGCCGACACCGGCGGCAACGATGATGATAGTAGCCATGGCTGTGGCAATGATGATGATAGCAACGGCAAGGCCAATGACGGCGCCGATGACGGTGACGACGAAGGCGATGATGATGTCTATACGTCGGTGGTAAAAATTACTGACTGAAGGCGGAAGTGGTGGCGATTGACGGTGAAGCGGTGGCATTAGTGAAGGCAACGGTGAAGAAGTGCGCGCGCGGAAATTCAAGAAACGTGGCACACGCTTTGTTGCAAAAAGAAATTACTTCTCATGTGTTGTAACAGGCGTCTTTCTTGAACGCGTCGCAAACCTATGGTTTTGGATGGATTTCGACACGCGCGCGTGGCGGCGCGCTCGTGTGGCCCGCTTGGCCTGATTCGATACGAAGTCGTTGGGCGCATGCTGGATCACCGCGGATGCACCACGTGATGGGATGAGAATGCGGATTCTGAATGAGATTGCTAAATTCGTGCGTTTGTCATGTGGTTTCAGCAAGTGTGTGCGGGCCAAAGAATGCGAGATGTGTGAACCAAGCAACTGGTTATTGATGCTTGTAGGTTAAAGCGTTTGCAAAGATGGTGTGCTTTGTCATTTGTTTACATGTGCGCGCGCGTGGATGTGCTGCAGCTCTTGTGTTGCACACGAACTAGTGAGGCTGATTGTTTGAGGTAATCGGGCGTGCGAACATCAAACTGCGCGACAAAGATGAAAAGGGGGAGGGGGACGATAGTCGGCCCAGCTGGAATGGTGTAAGCTCATGCGGCAAATCAACGACGGGGTAAAACCATACTTAATTTGCAATGTCCCACAAGTGGGCTGCTAGCCACAAGGGGGGGGTAGAGTTTTTTTTTGGGGGGGGACGGGGAATTCCCGTGGTGGAAGCTATGTGGTGTAAGGAACGTGGCGCAAGCCATGAGGCGCGAGCTATGTGGCGAAAACCATGTTTTGCAAATGTAAAATACGTGGTGGAGGCTGCGAGGGTGCGAACTATGTGATCTGAGCTGTGTCTGGTCTGAGCTACGCGGTGCTGTATTTTTTCACCACTCGAATCGAAGTCGTCATACACCCGCTGCTCTTGCAAACATGTTGTGAATGTGCGGGCGCCAAATCGTCCAAAACAGTCAGGCGCAGGGCAGCAAGCGGCTGGGTGCACAAGGACCGATTTACGACAGGAAGGCGACAGGCAACATAACGAGAGGGGGCAAGAGTGAAGAGCCCGTTCACACAATGAAAGCCGGCGCGTGGTTGCCGTGGTAGAACTTGCACGCGCGCTGCGCACGAGCAGCGGAGGCCAAGGCCATCTTGATGTGGACAGCCTTGACAAGGTACGGGGCGCCGAGATGAGCCACGTGCGAGAACATCACATTCACCCGCCCGCTCGCAGTTTGGCAAAACCCACGATTCCGATTTCCGATTGGAACCTGCCAGCGCACCTCTACGGCCGCACCAGCGCACGCACGCTCAAGCGCAGATCGCCCAGCCGGCCTGGCACAAGTGACACGGACGCGATGGCGTTTACCGATGGGAAGTTCGGGGCGCGACTACAAGGCCGCGCTGGCGCGCGGGCTTGTCAGTGCGGGTCGGTGATCCGGGCGGGCGCGAACCATGATGACGTCGACAACGGCGGCAAACATGATGATAATAGCGATGGTGGTGGCGATTTCGACAACGACGGCGGCCAGGCCAATGACGACGCCGAGGCTGGTGACGACGTAGACGATGATGTCCACGTATCCACGATGTAACTGCGTGGGACGATGATGGCCTCAATGGCGGCCATTGACGATGACGACAATGACGATGATGCGATGGCGCTGATGAGAGCGATGGGGACTTGAAAACGCGCAGAAATTCAAGAAACCTGGAAACGTTTTGTTGAAGAACATGTGTTTCTTTAATATGTGGTTCAGTGCTTGGGAAGCTATGTAGTGCAATGCTTAGAGAGCCACGGGTTTGGAAGGACTTCGACGCGCGCGTAGCGACACGCGCGTGTGGCCCGCATGTCACTCCCCATATCCGAACATGGTGTTCGTGCTACTACTCAAACGCCTGCGGACCTCCTTCCTCCATCTCCTCACGCTCCTCCTTCTCATCCTTTTCCTCTTCTTCACTCTCATATCATTCAGATACTCAGACTCAAACCATTCACGCCCATCACGAGGCCCATCCCACACTCACTTTCTTTACGGGGTCCATCATAGATTCACTGTCCCTCACTTAGACTCACCCACATCACCTCCTCACTCTGGCTCGCTCAAACTCAGACTCACTTAGACCCACGCAGACCCACTCAGGGAATTAGCCTCGGACGCAGACTCACTCATACACATTCATACTCCCGCATTCCGACACACTCTCCCTGCAATCAATAACCCGTGGCACTTGGGCACCCCAAAGGGGACCCGCCAGGGGGTACGACATTCGCCCGTTCGCGCCCAGATTGTGGGGATGTCTCAACCGGTTTGCCTGCCGTTGTCCCCTCTGATGTTTTCTTGTGGTGGTCCACTACTCACCGCGATATAGCAGGTGCCGCACTTGGGCACCCCAAGGGGGAGCCGCCAGTGGGCATTCCACTCGCCCGTTCGCGCTCAGATTGTGGGGGACGTCTCAGGCGGTGTGCTTGCTCCTGCCCCCCCCCCCAAACTTCTTTTGGTGGTCCACTGCGCACTGCGATCTAGCACGAGTGGCAATTGCGCACCCCAAGGTTACATTCTCCCGCTCGCGCCCAGATTGTAACAATGTCTCAAGCGGTGTGCCTGTTTCTGCCCCCCCCACATGTTTCTCGTTTGGTCGCCCGCTGCTCACAGCGATACAGCACGCGTGGCCATTTGCACCCCAAGGGGGAGCCGCCAGGGGGTATGATACCCGCCCGTTCGCGCCCAGATCGCGACTGTGTCTCAAGCAGCTTGCCTTTTTTTCTGCCCCAAAAACTTTCCCTGTTTGGTGGTCCACTCACTGCGATAAAGCGCGCGTGACACTTGGGCATCCCAAGGGGGAGCCGCCACGTTCGCGCCCAGATTGTGGGGACGTCTCGGGCGGTTTGCCTCCGTCTGTCCCCCATTTCTCTTTTGCTGGTCCACTGATCATGGCGATATGCATCGCGTTGCGCTTGAGCACATCAAGGGGGGGCGCCAAGGGTGGATACACTCCAGAATTCGCGCCCAGATTGTGGGGCTGCCTCAGGCGGTTCGCCTGTTGTTCCCACCCAGACTTCTCCTTGGACTTGTGTGCTCGCCACTCACTCACTCACTCACTCACTCACTCACTCACTCAGAGACCTCCTCCTCCTTTTCCTTTCCCTCAGTTTGCGCACTCATTGACATTGAGACGTACCTTCCAGTTCTCCTTCCTCATTTCGACCTGCTCATCGCACTCGTACTCACCCATACTCACCCATACTCAGACTCACTCGTACCCTCGCTCAGAATTAGACTGGTCCATGCCCACACTGAAACCAACGCAGGCTCACTATGTCACTGAAGAGGAGGACGAGGAGGACGTCACTGAAGCCGTCGCTGTCGCCGTCGTTATCGCGCCTGTCGCGAGCTCTCTCTCACACCCCGATGCTCACAGACAGAGTTCTTCAGCGAGACGACATGGTAGATATGGCATGCACATATGAGAACCTCCGCATGCACATATGAGAACCTCCGCATCGAGAAATTATCGAATATGGATTCGTGCAGGTGGCGCATTCTAGATCAGCGCATACGCACCCTGTGGAAAATGAAAATGCGGAAGCTGGAAGAGACTGCTGATATCATCAGAGTGGGGGGCCGAACGGTCATTCATTGTCCCTAGGCGCGTTGCTGAAGTGAGGTTCTGCGGTGCTGATTGTTGTTGTTCTTGTTGTTGTGGTTGTTGTTGTTGTGGATGTTGTGGTTGTCGTGGTTGTTGTTGCTGTTGTTGTTGTTGTGGTTGTGGTTGTTGCTACTGATGATGTTGTTCTTGCTGTTGATATTTGCTGTTGATTGTCATCGCCGCCACCCCCGCGACGCAGCCCGCGGCCCACCCTCGACCCACCCGTGACCCAGCCGCGACCCACCAACGACCCACCCGTGACCAACCAGCGACCCACCCCGCGACCCACCCGCGACCCACCCGCGACCCACCCGCGACCCACCCGCGACCCACCCGCGACCCGGCCCGCGACCCACCCGCGACCCACCCGCGACCCACCCCGCGACCCACCCGCTTCGCTTTAAGAAAAATCGGCGCCTGCGGCGGGCTTCTTCAGAGCCTCGCAGACTGCCGACATCCTCGCCGCCCCCTCACTCTTATCCGCAACTGCGGGGTGCTACGTACTATGTTTATATATTTTAGCATGTGCGCGTATGTGAAACAAGATGCGCAACATGTTCATTGAACATGCCATCGGCTTTGGATGTTGTGTGCAAATATGCTTGCAGAACTAATGCGTTTGATATGGTTTCGACATGTGCGCGCGTGTGGACGTTGTGGAATGTGTTGCGCGCGGTGGATTCAACATATACTTTGAAATCAACGGGTGCGCGCGCATGGGGGGGGCTCGATAACCGCCTGGTTGGGGTACGGCTCCTTCTGGAAAGTGAGCGATGAAGCAGATCCCGATGTAAATTGTACTAGCCCATGGGGACCCGATAAGTCCAAGGATCGGGACGGTGGTGTCTACTCTTCGTGAGAATTGGAGCACACGTGGTGTAAGCACTGTGGTGTGAGCTTCGCTGCGGTGCAAGCTACGTAGTGTGTGCTGCAGTCGGACCCAGGACAGAAGCACCCTCACGAACATGAGACACTGCGCCGGCCCGAACTGAAGAACACTCGAGGGTGCCCTCCCTCACAGGATGCACGAGAACACCCAACAAGCACGAAGAACATTGCGGCACCCTCCCCGAACCGACCCCATCCCCCGATACCTCGGCCCGACCGCACGGGTGCCAGCTCTGCGGCCGCCCAGCGCACGAGGCGCCCGCGAGGCGCCCGCGAGGCGCCCGCGAGGCGCCCACGGGCCGGCGGACCCACCCAGCGCACGAGGGGCCCGCGAGGCGCCCACGGGGGGGCCCACGGGCCGGCACCGGGCGAAGCCTCCGCGGACCCACCCAGCGCACGAGGCGCCCACGGGCCGGCACCAGGGACAGGCCGCTGCGGGGGCAGAGGAGGGTACGGACACCACTGCTCCCTCTCCCGGGGCGCGTTCTGACCAGGATCTCGAGGCGAATCCAGCGGTGGCGACGAGGGCTTCCCAGGAGGCCCCGAACGAGGGGGCGGCGAAGTGAGGGGCAGAGGCATGGGCGCCTTCTCCTCCTCTGCTCTGCTGAGCCGTCCAGTGCCTCAAGTGAGACAGGCAAGCACCCCGAAGCGCGAGCACCTCTCGGGGCCGCCGCCCTCCAGGGGGGCCGGGTGGGGGGGGGGCGCCCAGGAGGTGGCCCTGGCCCGAGGTGCCCCTCGGCCTGTAGGACCGCCACCTCGGGGCCCCCGCGGGGAGCCCTCCAGGCCTCCACGAGCTGTGCGCTGCGGAGGCCCGTGGGAGGGCTCCGCGGAGATCCTGGGGTGGAGGGGAGGAGAAAAGGAGGACCACGATGGAGGCGGAGCGCGGGAGCGGCGGTGCCGATCCGGGTCACCGTCCATCCTGGTCACCGTCAGTTCGTGGACCATCCTCGCGAATCGGCGACGGCCAGCAAGGCCATGGCCAAGATCGGCGTCGGCAAGCAAACGAGGGGGAACGTTGAAGGGAGAACTGACTGAGGGGGGGGGGCGTCGAGCTGGAATCGACGATACATCGCCGATAGATCCGGCGATGGGCCCCAGCTAGCAAATCCGCTAGTTACTGGGCGGAGAGGGCCATCCCTCATCGGCGATGAACTGGCGATCGGGGGTTGATGCATCCCCCCCCGATCTTGCCCCCACCCCCGACGTTGCCTTTCAGGGAGGGCTCCGAGAGTGCTATCTGATCTTATGCACCCCCTTGACGTCCGTTACAGGGGGAGGGGGCGGGGCGAACCTGCGAGCGCCACAGCGTACTTGAGAGCAGCAAAGCATGCCGTTAAGCACCACAGCCTGCCTGTGAGCACCACGCCATGCAAGTGGGGGATCCGCCCCCCCCCCACTCCCCCCCTCGGAAGTCTGGTGCCGTTACGGGGAGGAGGCGGGAGGGGGGGTGGGCGACCCTCCGCAGCGACCGTAACAGGTTCACTGGGCAGAGAACAATCTCCTGAGGGAGGGCTCCGTGGAGATCTTTGGGGCACCGTGCACCAGGGACGCCTCTGCCAGAGCACACTGGCTCGCGGAGTGGCGACCGAGGTATCCCGCGACCGCTCACGCGCCCACGGCGGGCGGGGAAAGCTCGAGCTGCACCCTGAAGGTCTCCAGCTGCTTCTCCGTGTCCCTGCGGCGCTGCTCCAGCTCCTCCACCTGAGCGACGAAAATAAACGGGTATCACGCACGTTGGCACAGCAACCTTACGCAGTGGCCTACGCGGGCCGCCAGCGCGGCACGCCACCTTGGAAACGAGAGCGCTTACGCGCGACCTTACGCGGGACTCTTACACGCCAATGTCGGTGAAGACGACCCCGCTTTTCTGCGTCACTGACCTGCTTCTGGTTGAAGCTGAGGATGTCTGGCAGACCGCGGAAGGAGGGAGGGGCAAAGAGGGAGGGGGAAAAGTAGAGAAGCGAGGGTGGTCGAGCCGAGAGGCGAAGAGGAGAGGGAGCAGGAGGAGGAGAGGAGGAGGCAGAAGCACGAACAGGAGAAAAGCAGGAGGTGAAGGAGAAGGCTCTCCTCCTCCCTTCTCCCTCCGCATTTTTCTCATCCTATTCCTCCTCCTCCTCCTCCTCCTCCTCCTCCTCCTCCTCATCCTCCTCCTCCTCCCGCTCATCCTCCTCCTCCTGCTCGTCTTCCTTCTCCTCCAACTTCTATTCCTCCTCCTCCTCCTCCTCCTCCTCCTCTTTCTCTTCCTCCTCCTCATCATCATCATCCTCCTCTTCCTCCTCCTTTCCTCCTCCTCCTCCTCCTCCGCCTCCTCCTCCTTTCCTTCTGGATAACTCCTCCCTGTCGCACCCCGAGGCCAGTCCGAAGGGCGGGATGGGCGTTTCGCCTGAGATGCCGTACCATTCATGAGCCTGAAGCTTAAGAGCTGACAATAGTTTCACATATGGAGGGCGTGTCCCTTCCGAAACGTGGCTCTCGCCTTAGCGCAGCGGACGTACGCTTAAAACATTGCAATCGTTTCACGGAGTGAGGGCGGGTGGCGAGTGAGACCGTTCCATATTTCTTGGAGTTTCGTCTTCCCCCCACTTCCCATATTTTCCCATAGTTATCGACGACTAATTGTGTCTGTGTTTTTCCCCTCCTGACATTCTTGGGACGCGGGCTGACCAGGATGTCTCGGAGAGTCCGGCCGTGGAGACGAGACCTCTCCAGGACTAGCAGCGGACTCGGTGCCTGGACTAGCGCGTTCCACGACTCGCGAAGTAACTACTCGCAAATGGCTTGGACCCGCCGCGAGGGATTCACGACCCATTTATAAATAGAGCAAGACATGGCTTGTTTCCAGACGCTTGCGAGTAGGCACTTTGAGAGTAGTGGAACGCGCTCGGTGAGTATATTTGTCCTCCTGCCCCTCCTACCTCCCCCCAGTCCCCTGCTCTGCCCCTCCTGCCGCGGGATCCCTCCGGCGGACCGCTGAAGCCCTTCAGCTTCTGCTCGAGCGCCCGGATCTTCGCGTCCTTCTCGCTCAGCTGCTGCTCCCGGCTGCTGACGGCGCGGCGCTTGTCGCTAATCGCCTTGGGAACCTTGAAGGGAGGGGCTTCCTTCCCGCTCCCCCTCCTCTTCCTCCCCTCCCCCCCTCTTCCTCCCCGCCTCCTCCGTCATCCCTCCTTCTCCCACCTCGGAGGAAAGCGTGCTCTCGAGGCCCGCACGCATCTCGGCGATCTGGGAGTCCTTCTGGGCGCACTCGGCCTCCAGCGACGCCGCCGTCCGGCGGCTGAGGCTCAGCATCTTCGGCACTTCCTCATGAGAACGACAAGTATCGTGTTGGGAGGAAGGGGTTGGGAAGATGCAGCACACGACTGCGTAATATACACATGCTCACAAATTCATCCTACCAACCCCATCTACAAACAAACGTAAAATCTTCGTAGATCCACGAACAATCGATGCAGTGTTCGCAGAGTCGATGAAGATTTCGATTAAGGCCGAGGATGAGCCAAGAGGTCCTGGCGGCTCGAATAAATAGAGCCAGCCGACGTTGAGCCATGGCGGGGGCCCCTGAAGGCCCGCGCTTCCGGCCCCAAGACCGTAGAAACATTAGTCGGGATAACAGACCGGCCCCGCGGGAGGGGCCGCGAGGGGTCCGAGGGCCGATGTCTTGACCAGATCGAAAAGCGAGAGAGAGAGAGAGAGAGAGAGCGAGCGAGTTCAGTAGCAAACTATGGGAGCCGAATATACAGTCTTGATTCCGACTCTAGCGTCAAGTAGCGTCGAGCAGAGTCTGGTAATCGATGAGATAGCGCCGGTTTAGCGTCGAGCAGTGTCGATGTAGCGTCGATCACCGTCGATTAGCGATCAGCGTCGACTAGCATCGATTACCGTCGGCCGACAAATTAGAACGGTCGGACCTAGGACATAAGAACATCCTTCAAGAACATGCGATCCTCCGCCGGCCAAACTTCAGAACATTCGAGGGTGCCCACCCACAGGATGCACAATAACCCCCAGCAAGCACAAAGAACAATAGGGCACCCTCCCCGAATCGACCTCGATCTTATACCGCGGGTTCGTGTCGTGCCGACCCCGGCGTTGGTTCCCGACAGCGCGGGGATTGTTCAATCTCGAATGATCGGCCGTTTCCGACACGTCAGATCGTTCGACATCGACCGATTCTGGGTCGACGGTGGCGATCAGCGCTGAACGCCGGCGGCGGTGTCGCCGCCGGTCGACACGACACGAACCTGGCGCACCGCGGTCCGGCCGCAGTGCACGCTGCTCCCTGCCCTGGCCTTGGAAAACATACTCCGGGCCTGCTGCCGCCAATGGGCGCCCCTCCCACCCCCTCCCGTGGGCGGGGCCCGAGGGCCCCAGGGCGGAGCCCGAGGCCCGAGGGCGGGGCCCGCAGGCTGGTGCCAGGTGCGGCTGCGGGGGAGGGGGGAGGGGGGGGGGAGGAGCAGCGGCAAGAGCACTCCGAGCTTCGCTTGGTAGCATGGCCAGCTCCACAAAAAAGGAGCAGCGGCACGAGGTGCGGGAGGAGGGCCAGAGGAGAGGGCGGGGACCGACCGGGGGGGCAGGAGGGGCCTCGGCCCGCCGCGGGCGCCCGGCCTGCCCCCCTGGGGGGCCCCATCGCGCCGTGCGCGAGGCGCGGCGCCTCGAGTCTGCCTGCCCGTCTCGGGCCTCGCGAAGGGAGAGCTTCCCAGCCGCCCGTGGGCCGTCGAGGCACGGCTCGGGGCGAGAAGCCGGCCGGTGGGGAGGCGGTCGAGACCTCCCAGGGGGGCTCCCATGAGAACTGCCACCAATCAAGGGAGGGGGGCCTGTGTTGGAGGTCCTGCCCATGTTGACCCGCGCGGGATGCGTCGTCGTCGTCGTCGTCGGGGGCGCTGTCGAGGTCGCCTTTGTCGTTGTCGGTGCGTCGGCACCGCGCCAAGGCACACGTCACGCGATCGGTCGGAGCTTCCCGCCGCGAAAGGGTTGCCGGCCCAGGGGAAGGGCCCGGGGCTCGAAGTTGGCATGACGGTGCCGTCAGGAGGGACCCACGCTTTGCTTCTCGTGGCCTTCCCTCCTCCTCCTCCTCCTCCTCCTCCTCCTCCTCCTCCGCCTCGCTCCACCCTCACTCTCCTCTCTGCCTCCTCTGCCTCTCGGCTACTACGCCGCCTCCTCAGCCTCGCCTGGCTCCAGATCCTCCTCCTCCCCTCCTCCATCCGCCTCCTTCTTCCTCCTACTCCTCCGTCCTCCGCCTCCGCTCCTCCGCCGCCTCCTCCTCCTCCTCCGCCTCCTCCTCCTCCTCCTCCTCCTCCTTCCTCCCCTCCTCCTCCGCCCTCCTCCTCCTCCTCCTCCCCTCCTCCTCCTACCTCCTCCTCCTCCTCCTCCTCCTGCCTCCTCCTCCTACCTCCGCCTCCTCTCCTCCTCTCCCTCCTCCTCCTCCTCCGCCTCCTCCTCCTCCTCCTCCTCCTCCTCCTCCTCCTCCCTCCTCCTCCTCCTCTTACCGCCTCCTCCTCTCCGCCCCCTCAACTCCTCGTCCTCCTCCTCCTGTTCCTCCTCCTCCTCCTGCCTCCTCCTCCTCCTCCTCCTCCTCCTCCTCCTCCTCCACGGGGTGACGGAAGACTCGAGTTCTTGTGTCTGGGATTTGGCTGATGGTGCGGTTCGAAAATTGGCGGGGCCTGGTCTGAAATCTGGCGCGGTCTCCCGCCACAAACTTCTCGCGAAAACTGGCAGGCCAGAATGAATGCCGCGAGGCCTCAGACAGCTCCGGAGGACCGACGGAACTCCCTCGGCGTCGAGGCGCCGGGCGAGATTCTCGCTTGCAAGCTCAGCTTCAGGCGCCAGGACCCTCGTGGACCGATCCGGCTCAGAAGATCACGCGCGGAGATGGGAGGATTTCGGGGGCCTTGGTCGCCGGCTCTGCTCGCGGTGGGGTGACGGAAGACTCGAGTTCTTGTGTCTGGGATTTGGCTGATGGTGCGGTTCGAAAATTGGCGGGGCCTGGTCTGAAATCTGGCGCGGTCTCCCGCCACAAACTTCTCGCGAAAACTGGCAGGCCAGAATGAATGCCGCGAGGCCTCAGACAGCTCCGGAGGACCGACGGAACTCCCTCGGCGTCGAGGCGCCGGGCGAGATTCTCGCTTGCAAGCTCAGCTTCAGGCGCCAGGACCCTCGTGGACCGATCCGGCTCAGAAGATCACGCGCGGAGATGGGAGGATTTCGGGGGCCTTGGTCGCCGGCTCTGCTCGCGGTGCCGCGGTCTCTCGAGCGACGGCGGGCGTCGGGGGGTCCTGGAGCTTCTGCAGCTCGCTCTGTAGCTGCGCCACGGTGCTCTCCTTCGGGGGGCAGGAGGCGTCCACCACCACCACCACGACCACCAGGACCCGGGCCCACAAGAGAGGAGCCCGTGAGGGCTCGGTGCTGGGCAGCGGCTGCTGGCTGGGCCAAGAGCTGACATGCAGCAAGGCCTGGGCCCAGAGTGGGCCCCTACGGGTGCCAAAAGGTGGTGGTGGGTGCTCTCTCCCTCCGCATCCTTGGTCGCGGCCCTGGCCTCCAGGGACGCGATCTCTCTGCGGCTGAGGCTCAGCATCTTCGTCGTCTCCTGCATGCCGCTGTGCTGCGCCTGGAGATCCATGACTTGGCGCTCCTTCTGCTGGATACTGCTCTCGAGCTCGGCGATCTGCCGACGATTGAGGCTGACGAGCTTCGGCATCTCTCTGTACTTCTCGAGCTCCCGCTGGAGCTGCAACGACTGGCCCTCACAGTCTGCGACCTTGCCCTCCAGCGCAAACACCTCTGCCTGCTCATGCGAAGGGTTGGACTGCACCTTCTTGATCTCGTCCTCCCACTCGGCGACCTCGGCCCTGATCTGCTCCCGCTGCTGGCGGATGATGCTCAGGAACTTCGGCACGGCCTGGGCCGGCAGGCTGGACTTCCTCAGCTCGGCCGCCCACGCCGAGGTCTCCTCCGCGGTCCCCGGCCAGAACGTGGCGAGCGTGGTGCCCCCGTGCGAGACCACCCTCACGGCAGTGCCCGCGTCCGCAACCTCCACCTCCGCGCCCTGCAGCGAGATGATCGTGTCCGCGGAGCCTGGCCGCCTGCTCACCACCAGGACGTCGCCGAGCAGAGTCACGTGCCGATCCGCCTTCAGGAGCCCTCCCGAGACGCGGCACCGGAGGACCCCGAGCGTCTTGGCGACCGCGTTGACGTCGACCTCCACCTGCTGGCGCGGCTCTGGCGCAGAGCCCTACGGTCAGCCCGTAGAATACGGATGCACGATGAGGATGCACGGGCCTTGGAGGCCATGCCGGCACTTTGCAGGCGGGGCGCGGCTCCGGCAAGAAGCCCTACAGCCAACCCGTGAATTAAGCATGCGCGGCAGGGATGCAATGGGCCTTGAAGGGCTATGTGAACGTTTTCGAAAGAGGTTGGCCAGCGAAAGTCGCTGAGGGTGGGCCGAAGGGGCAATGCGGGTTGACTGGATGTGTTGGAGGGGGCCTGGGGGTCCGAACTGCTTGAATCCCAGACATTCGGTCAGGAGGGGGGGATGCGGCCAAATCCGCTAAAAATCGGTCCCTCTTGGGATCCATCTGGTGCAGCCTTTCACCCTGGATCCGATTTGACGGTCCCAGGTCTCAAAAGGCGCCTGGAAGCCGAAATCAACAAAAAACCTTGCCGAAGCTGGAACCCCGAACCTGCCCGCCCTTCTGGCTGGCCTGAGCGACTGCTGGACCACCTCAGACCCTCGGACGGCTCCGACCTCTGCGCACTTTTGACAGGCGCGAAGAAGCTCAGTGGCACGGGGGAGGTTCACTGCCCAAAGAGGGAAGACGTCCAGGGGGAGAGGGAGGAAAATTGGGGTGAACTCGCCCATCCGAGGGGATCTTTGTCAGGCCCGCGACTGGCCTGGGGGACGAGCAGGGGGGAGGAAGGGGAGGTGGAGAAGCAGGGAGTGGGAGGCAGGAGGAGGAGGAGGAGGAGGAGGAGGAGGAGGAGGAGGAGTAGGAGGAAGGAGGAGGAGGAGAGGAGGTTAGGCGAGGAAAGGAGTGAGGAGGAGGAGGGGGAGAGGAGGGGAGGAGGAGGGAGAGGGGGGGCGTGGGAGGAGGGGGAGGAGGGGGGGGGGGAGGAGAGGGGGAGGAGGGAGGGGGAGGAGGAGGGGGAGAGAGGGGAGAAGGAGGTGGAGGGGGAGGAGGAGGGGAGGAGGACTGCGAGCCACCGAGTGGCACGGGGGAGGAGGAGGGGCAGGGGAGGCGGGGGGAGGAGCGCGCCCGCCCGCGCGCTCCGGCGAAGTCGCCGATGCGCGAAGTATAGTCTGGCTCCGACCTCTGTGCACGCGGGCGGGGACCTCTCTCGGGGGCCCTTCTCTGCTGCTGCGTATCCGCCAGCCTCCGCCTCGGCTCGCGGCGAGGCCGCACTCGCCTCATCGTCCACAGCCGAGACATGGCCACCGGGGATCGACCTAGACAGTGTTTTTCGTGTCCGTTTTGTTTTTGCTTTCCCTCCAGTTGTCTTCGATCCGGCTCAGCTGCAAAACGAAATCGAAACGAACACGGCCCACGAAATCGCCTGAACACCGTTTAGGTCGACCCCTGATGGCCACGAGAACGTGTGTCAAGAAACTTGGCCCCATCGCCGACGCCCGACGTCCCGAGGCCCCATGGGGCTGCCCAAAGCGAAGAGCACTCCAAGGTGGAGGGCCCAGCCCAAGGACACAGAACCCGCACAGTCGGCCCGTGCAATATGAGGACGCACGACAAGGACGCAAGGGCCTCGGAGGGCCATGTCGACACTCTGCGGGCGGGGCGCGGCCAGCGAAAGCGACCAATGATGGGCCGACAGGGAAGGATGCAAAGATACTCCAGATGTCGCAAGACAGTTCTTAGCCGTGTCGCGCACGGCTGGGCGCGAAGCTTTCAAAGAGCAAGCTTGAAGCTTCAGCCTTATGCTTAAGCTTGAAGCTTCAGATCTGGTCTGGCTGGTCTGGTTGGACTGGTTTCAGCTTAATCCTGAAGCCTTAGCTTCGAATTCGGGCGAGAGTGGTTTAGGGGAGGTCCAGGTCGGCAGCGCCAACCACTACGACCACCAAAACATAGTGCTGTTGCATTGCAGCTTGTTTTGCTTAGCAGTTGGTTTTGCATTGCAGTTTGTTTTGCATCTGGGCTGGTCTGGTTGGTCTGGTTTCAGCATAGTCCTGAAGCCTTAGCTTAGGATTCGGGCGATAATGGTTTAGAGAAGGTCCAGCGAGGCAGCGCCAACCACTACGACCACCGAAAAGTCAGAAAAACAACTGTTACATTGAAGTTAGTGTTGCACCTGGTCTGGCTGGACTGGTTGACCTGGTTTCAGCTTAATGCTGAAGCCTTCGCTTGGGATGTTTCTGTAGCATTGCAGTTGCTTTGCTTTCCAGTTGTTGTTGCATTCCAAGTGGTGTTGCATCTGGTCTGGCTGGTCTGGTTAGTCTGGTTTCGGCTTAGTGCTGAGGCTTTAGCCTTAGGATTCGAGCGAGAGTGGTTTAGGAGAGGTCCACGGGGGCAGCGCCAACCACTACGACCACCGAGAAACCGTTGCATTGTGTGTGTTTGCTTTGCAATTGTTTTTGCATTGCAGTTTGTTTTGCACCTGGTCTGATTGGTCTGGTTGGAGCTAAGTCTTTGAAGCCTTAACTTGGGGAAGCTTGCGTTGCATCTGGTCTGGCTGGAATGGTTGGTCTGGTTTGAGCTTAATCCTGAAGCCTTAGCTTAGGATGATTTGTGCATTGCAGTTGTTTTTGCTTTGCAATGTGTTTTGCATTGCAGGTTTTTTGCATATGGTCTTGCTGGTATGGTTCGACCCGTTTCAGCTTAGCGCTGAAGCTTTAGCTTCGGACTCGGGCGAGAATGATTTAGGGGATGTCCAAAGAGACAGCGCCATCCATTACGACCACCGAAAAACCATTGTTAGGGGGCATTGCAGTTTGTTTTTGCTTTGCAGTTGGTTTTGCATTGCAGTTTGTTTGCATCTGGTCTTGCTGGTCTGGTTGGTCTGGTTGGTCTGGTTTGAGCTTAGTGCTGAAAACTTAGCTTCGGAGTTTGTTTTGAATTGCAGTTGTGTTTGCTTTGCAGTTGCTTTTGCATTGCAGTGTTGTTGCATCTGGTCTGGCTGGTCTGGCTGGTCTGGTTTCAGCTTAGTCCTGAAGCCTTGGCTGGCTGGTCTGACTGACTGGCTGGTCTGGCTGGCTGTTCTAGCTGGCCTGCTTGGTCCGGGGAGGTTGGCCTGCTTAGTCTGGTCTGGGCTTCGCTGGTCTGAACGGCTAGCTGGTCTGCCTGGTCTTGCTAGTCTGCTTGGTCCTGGAAGGTTGATCTGCTTTGTCTGGTCTGTGCTTCGCTGGTCCGAACGACTGGCTGGTCTGGATGGCTTGGTTCATCTACCTGGCTGGTCTGCTTGGTCTACCTGGCTGGTCTGACTGGACGGTATGACTAGTCTGCTTGGTCGTCGCCGTCGTCCTCGTCTTTGCCCTCGACTTCCTCGTCGTCGTCGTCGTCGTCGTCGTCGTCGTCGTCGTCGTCGTCATCGTCCTGCCCCTTGCGTCGCCGCAGCCGGGGCTGGGAACGAAAGCGCTGCTGCGTCAAGCCCGGCTGCGGCGGAAAGGGAGGTGGGAAGCGGGGGAACATCAGCAGCCATAACAGTTCTTACGCCCAAAGCAAAGTAAGGCGCTAGGGCATAAGAACTTTTCGCCTCGAGCGGCATAGAATGAAAGGAAGGGGGGTTCACAACCCTTCCAGACGGGCAGTTTTAGACCCCCCCAAACAAGCGATGAAAGGGCGGCCTTTTGCACAGACCCAGTGGAACCCCCAAAGACAGCTGAAATCAGACCCCCCCCCTCCGAATCAGACCACCCCTCCTTTGTTGTGAAATCCGGGGTAAGTTTGGAAAATTGCTCATCCTTACTATACGCGGCTTGACGGTACAGGGGCACCCTTCCAAGGCTGGGTATGCTCTCCACCCTCCCCTGTGATCCGACGTAGCGAAAGCATGGCAGCATCGTAAAAAACACGCCGAGAGCCCTAGACCCCATCTTTCTGCGCCAATTTGTTTCGAGCTGGATCGATCTGTCAGGGCCCCGGGGTCAAAACACAAAAAACGAAAACGCCCGGCTCGGAAAAATTGAGACGCCAGGATCTCAGGGCCAGCTGCACCCCCGCTAGCCTCCGCGGGCCCCCGCTACCCCCCCCCCCCAGCCCCAGCCTCCAGGGCCACGGGGCCTCGCTTCTCCGACGCCCCATGAGGCTCGACTTCTCCGAAGCGCGGCCCCGCGGGCCCGGCCCAAGACCGGCCCCCGGCAGGCCCCATGCGAGCGACGAATTCGGCGGCGAGCGAGGGGGAAGTGACCCTGAGATCCTGGCGACTCGATTTTATCGGGCCAAGCGTTTCCGCATGAGTTCGGGCCCCAGGGCCCTCGCAGACGGATCCGGCTCGAAACATGGTACAGAAAGATGGAGTCTAGGGCTCAAGGCATGATGTTTACGATGTTTCAATGTTTCGACACGTCGGATCTCAGGGGAGAAGAAGAAGGCCCTCTCAGAAGGCGGCGGGGCTTCTGAGAAGCCCTCGGGCCTTGCGACAAGTTTCCTCCGCCTTCGGGGAAGGCTCAGAAAACTTCTCGGAAGGCCAGCGGGGTTTCCGAACCTCCTGAGGGGGACCGCCCCCTCTCACGTCCCCCCCAGGCTGGCCGCCGCGAAAAGAAACGGGCCTTACGCGAGATGGCACAGCGACCTTTCGCGGTGGCTTACGCGGGCCGCCAGCGCGGCACGCCACACTGGAGACGAAGGCGCTCACGCGCGACCTTACGCGGGCAGCTCACGCGCCAATGTCGGTGAAGACGACCCAGTTGCGTTGCGCCGCTCCTGTGGCCCCATGGGTTGGCGAAGGCCGGGCCGCCTCAACTCGTTCATAAGCTACCTGAGCCCGCGAACGGCCCCTGGAGGCAGGAGAAAAAACCGAACAGCACCTGCTCAGAGCTGTTTGCCCTGCGCTTGCTGCGAGGCAGGGATACTAATATTCACCACATGTGGAACCGACGTCGTGGGATTCCAGCGGGAGGTGGCTATAGATATATTTCCCTGAGTTCCGACGTAGCAAAAAAAATACAACGTCGACAAAGAACACGCCCAGAGCCCTAGAACTCATCTTTCTCCGTCATCATTCGAGCTGGATCGATCTGTGAGGGTCCTGGGGCCCGGAAAAAGCAAGAGAACGCCCGGCTCGAAAAAACGGAGACGCCAGGATCTCCAGGGTTTGGCCCCAGAGGGCCCGATGCTGTCCATGTCCACCGCCTGCCGAGGTCCCCGAAGCTTGATCCCCCCCAGTCGGTGGCCAGGCGTGTCAATCCCCACCTCGTGCGTGCGGGCAGGCAGGGCGGGGAAGGCAGGGGAGGGGGAGGGGGAGGGGGAGGAGGAGGGGGAGGAGAAGGAGGAGGAGGAGGAGGCTCTGTGCATATGTCGTGTTCCTTTTTCTTCTCACCTTCCCTAGGAGAGGCTGCGAACCCATCGGCCTTCAGTCTGCGAGCGAGCGAGCGAGGAAGAGGAGTCCCGCCTCTCTGCTCTGCCTCGCGACGTGGCTGCACTGCGCGATCGACCCTGCGCCCAGCGCGGCGCCGGCGGCGACCACGGCGATCGAGACGGACGCCATCGTGGGCGGCGGGGGGAGAAAATGCCGCGGCGGGTCGCGAGGGGCGAGAAGGTGCCGTGCAGTCGCGAGGGCTGGCGAGCAACAAATCCTGCGGACCGAAGGCTCGGGAGCCGAGGTCTTTCGGCCTCCGAGGCCTATTTTTTGCCAAGGCCCCGTGGCCCCTCAGGAGTCGCTGAGGAGTGGGCACAAGGAACCTGGCCTTGATGGACCCCGAAAAGGACCCAGAGACTGGAGCTGAACGGATTATGAGGGGAGCCTGTGTTTTCCGGCTTCAGCACGGGAGGGAGGAGGAAGCAGCAGCAGCAGCAGCAGCAGCAGCAGCAGCAGCAGCAGCAGCAGGAGCAGCAGCAGCAGCAGCAGCAGCAGCAGCAGCAGCAGCAGCAGCAGCAGCAGAAGAGAGAAAGAAAAGGCCCAGATAGATTATCGCGCTGCGCACCTGCGCCCTTGCTCCGCAAGTGCGCGTCGCCGAAGCGGCGCTCGGAGTGGCGACGCGCGGAGAATGCAGGAGGCATCATATTCGGCCCCCCCGGGGCGGGGACCTCCAGATCGGGGCGAGATTGACGCGCTCTTCGGCTACACACAAGAATTATTTTGGGTAAGAGTGGCCTGTGGTGCGCAGCTTTTTGGAGGCCGAGGGGAGACCAAACACAAGCGCGCACGGCGGTACTACCGCATCGCGTTCGGCGATCGTACTGGGCCCGCACCAAAGGTCACTCCGGCGAAGGGTCCCTCTTACGTGCAGTCGATCTCTCTCCAGCAGCACCGACCCTGCCGCAGCCCGAGGGCGACGGAGCCCGGCAGCGACGTGCCCGCGCTGCATCTGGCGCATGCGCTCGCGTGGGAGGCGGGTGCACCAGCTTGCACACGGGCACCGACCCCAGCCAGGCCAGCCCTCGGCCCCTGGCCAGGCATGGCCCCGCCAGAACGGCAGGTTCCTGCGGTGACGGCGTGGGCCTTGGCCAGAGTCTTGGAGAGCGGCCTCCGTCCCAGAGACCCTGGCGACTCAATTGTTTCGAGCCGGGCGGTTTCGCATAATTTCCGGCCGCAGGACCCTCGCAAATGGATCTGGCTCGAAAAATGACGCAAGAACATGGGATCTGGGGCTCCCGTCGTGATTTTTCACGATACCTCTTTTTTGACGAGACGTCGGATCTCAGGGTCGACCTCCGTCGCCGGCAGACCCAACGCGCCGGATCGGCACGGCGGGCTCGTGTTCGTGACGACCTGGGCGCTTCACACATGGGGGGGCGCCCTCTTGCCGAGCCTTCGCCCAGCGACATGCTGGTAGCAGTTGCAGGGCAGGGCGACGGCGGAAACCGGCGCAGGGAAGCAGAAGCGAGGAGGGGGCAGAAGGGAGGAAGAGGAAAGGAGGAGGAAGGAGCGAGAAATAGCGGTGCCCCAGTCTCGTGCCCCTCTTCTGTTGTCCCCTTTTTCTTGCACGTTTCCGTGCCCGTCCGGGCTTTCTCGGCGGCGCCTGCACCGTGGGAATGCGCACACGCCACCGTAAACGTCAGAAAACAAACTACCATCAAGTCAGGCCACGGGCGCGCGAACATGGCATAAGAATACGCACGTGATTGCGTGCGCTGCCATGGCTGGGTTGACAAGGCGCTCACCCTGTACGCCCCCATGCGTTGCTGGACGCCCCACGTGTACTGGCTGTGGGGGCGCGGCCGACAGGACTAGGCCCTGCCCCTCGCAAACAACGGTACGGGCCCCCCTGAGATCCGACGTCTCGGAAAAAAACTGAAACATCGCGAAAAATCACAACTGGACCCTGGACCCCGTCCTTCTGCGCCCTTTTTCGAGCCGGATCCGTCTGCGAGGGCCCGAAACTGGTAGGAAAAACGCCTGGCTCGAGCGACTGCGCGGACCCTTCCGCGGCCACTGCCGGCCCGCCGCAGAGCGGCGCCTCCGCACGCAGCCCCTGCCCCTCCGCGCACGGCTGCACGGGCCCCAGCCAGGCGGGCCGCGGGCTGCAGCACTGGCCGGCGGAGACGGCAGCGGAGGGCCCCTGCCGGCGACGGCCACAGGGCCCTTCGCGGCCCGCCTCTGCTGGCCCGCCGCGGAAACTTCGCCTCCGCCGTAAGGGGCCCCCGAGGAGGCCGCCCGCGGACGGCGGGGGAGGGGGCTCACGCCACCTCAGACGTGCTCGCGTCGTGAGCCAAAAGCACGATATCATATCCTCCTCCTCCTCCTCCTCCTCCTCCTCCTCCTCCTCCTCCTCCTCCTCCTCCTCCTCCTCCTCCTCCTCGGCTGCCTCGGAGGGGCCCTGAGGGCCCCAGGCAGCCTGAGGGAGGGGGGGGGCATGGCGGGGGGGTGATGTTGACATGCAGCGTGGGGCCCTTGCGCCCCAGGACCCAGCCGCCTGCTATACCAAGAGAGGCCGCCCCCCCTTCACCCTGGCAGCCATAGCTCTCAGCCCGCCGAGCGGAGGATCGAGCAGGGAGCGGAGGGTCGAGCAGGGGAGGGAGGGCCAGAGAATCCTGGGCGCAGCCCGTAGTCTGCCGCGCCCTCATTTCCGCGCACCGCTCTTTGCCTTGCGGCCTGTGAAGAGAGGCCGCCGGCCGCGCCCTCGCGTGCGGAAGCAGCGCCCGGGACGCCCCAGCCTGCCGCCGCCAGGCACCCGCTGGACCACGAGGCTCAGGGAGCCTGCCGCCCCCGGACCCCCTCCTCCGCGCGCCCGCGGGCGCCCGTCTCCACCCACGGGGCCTCCGCGACTCCCTCCGCCTCCAGCGCGTCCACCTCCAGCTCCCCCAGGGCGGCCCAGAAGGCCGCGCGCTCCAGCGCGTGCTGCCCCTTCTGCTCCGGGGGCCACGCCGAGCGGACCACCTCGACGACCCCGCGGCCGCGCCGCACCCGCTGGGCCCAGACCCCGGCCGGCGGGGCTCGGCGCCGACTCATGCTGACGGGGACTCCACCAACAGGCACTCCGGCCAGCCAGCGGCCGAGAACGCACGCAGCCCTTCCCCGCGCGGGCAGTTCCCAGGAAACCCGTCACCATGAGATCCGACGTGGCAAACAAAAAACAGCATCGACAAAACAATCAGGACCCGAGCCCTGGACCCCATCGTCCGGCGTCATGTCTCGAGCCGCATCGATCTGCGATGGCCCTGGGGCCCGAAGCCTGGCGAACACACCCCGTGCGCTAGCAAAACTTGCAACGCCTGGATCTGAGGGTTGGTGACTACCGCACACCCCCCACGGTGCTGCCGACGGGCCCGGCGAGGCGGCCAGCCGGACGCCCCCCGCTCTGCTCCCGCACGCGCCTGCGGCGCTCCTGCACCCGCGCCACGGCCTCGGGCGACAGGGCGCCCTTCGTCTTCTTCTTGCCGCCCTTCTTCGGCCCGCCGGCCGCCTCGGCCTCGGCTGGGGCCCGTCCACGTGGCCACCGCCTGGAGGGTCGGTCTCCGGGGGCCCAGAGAGGCGGTGGCGATGTGGCCGCTCCCGGCAGCCCTGGACCTGCGAGGTGTGCCACCTCTCGCGGGCGCATGCCCTGCTTCCGCCGGACTCCACTGGCCCTCCGCCGGGCTTCCGCCGGCGGAGGTGCCCCCGATTTGCGTCCGCCCGCCGCCTTCCGCCGGCCTGGCGCCACCCTCCGCCGAGGAAGAGACGGCAACTCCTTCGATCTTCGACGGCGAGGCCTTTTCCAAAGCGCCCCACACGGATTTGTTCGGGCCGGACTACGGTCGGGAGCCCTTGCTTGGCGCGTCGCCACGGCGGCCTCGGCGACACGCTATGCCCTGTAAGCAGATATCGTCTCGCTCTGCTCCGCGGGGCGGGAGGCTGGGAAGAACTGGAGGCTGGGAAGAATTCGAGACGTTGACGCCTGGGGACTGGGAACTGGGGCGCGAAGCGACACGCTAAGCCAAATGTCCCGACCCCACGCAAGTGGGGAAGCTCCTGACCGTATACCCAGGCCCACCGCCTGCCGAGGTCCCCGAAGATCGACTCCCCGGGCGGTGGTTGTGGACGACCCCCCGCCTCGGATGATGAACCCAAAAAGGACCCATCACCCTTTGGCAGGGGACCTAAGTTAGGAGGGCCACGAACATTAGGGATAGGGCGCCTTTTTCTGGAAATGTATCGAACCAAAGCGCCCAGATTTACTATCCCTAATGCAAAGACGGGGACCTCAGTGAGGCCACGTCTTCATCGTTTTAGAAGGGTTGGGGTTAGGTCAGGCGTCCCCCCACAGGCGGGTTTTGGACGAAAACCTAAAAATCCCCCACAAAAATCAAAAACAAATCAATTACCCTGTGACGTACCCAACCCTTTCTATACATGTGGCGATTCTGCTCAAGACCACTCAATGCTGACTGACCACTCAGTGCCTCCGCTGGGCCTCCCAGGAGCCCACGAAAGTGCCGACAGCTGGGCAGATCGCAAGCCCATCCAGGGTGCGGCGAGGTCCTGAGGTGGTCCGTGTATGACGTATACCTCCGCTGGGCCTCCCAGGAGCCCACGAAAGTGCCGACAGCTGGGCAGATCGCAAGCCCCCCAAGTGGCAGCGAGGTCCCGAGGTGGTCCGCGTATGACGTATACCTCCGCTGGGCCTCCCAGGAGCCCACGAAAGTGGCGACAGATGCGCAGATCGCAAGCCCCCCAGGGGGGCGGCGAGGTCCCGAGGTGGTCCGCGTATGACGTACCTCCGCTGGGCCTCCCAGGAGCCCACGAAAGTGCCGACGGTT
The DNA here is from genome assembly GCA_963575745.1 of Prorocentrum cordatum. Lineage (NCBI taxonomy): Eukaryota > Dinophyceae > Prorocentrales > Prorocentraceae > Prorocentrum > Prorocentrum cordatum. Next base: position 216,471 of record CAUYUJ010019704.1, read on the forward strand.
GCGCAGATCGCAAGCCCATCCACGGGGCGGCGAGGTCCTGAGGTGGTCCGTGTATGACGTATACCTCCGCTGGGCCTCCCAGGAGCCCACGAAAGTGGCGACAGATGCGCAGATCGCAAGCCCCCCAGGGGGCGGCGAGGTCCCGAGGTGGTCCGCGTATGACGTACCTCCGCTGGGTCTCCCAGGAGCCCACGAAAGTGCCGACGGTTGCGCAGATCGTCAGCCCATCCAGGTGTGCGTCACCGAGGTCCTGAGGTGAGTCCGTGTAGGGACGTGATGACACCTCCGCTTGGACTTCCCAGAGCCCACGACAAGTGCCGCACAGCAGATCGCAGGAGTCGCAAGCCCCAGGGTGCGGCGAGGTCACGCGTGAGTGTCCGCGTATGTGACCGTACCTCCCGCTTGGCCTCCCAGGAGCCCACGAAAGTGCCGACAGATGCGCAGATCGCAAGCCCCCCAGGGGGCGGCGAGGTCCCGAGGTGGTCCACGTATGACGTACCTCCGCTGGACCTCCCAAGAGCCCACGAAAGTGCCGACAGATGCGCAGATCGCAGCCCCCCAGGGCACCGCGAGCTATAGTGGTGATCTGCGTATGACGTACCTCCGCTGGGCCTCCCAGGAGCCCACGAAAATGCCGACAATTTCGCAGATCGCAGCCCCCCAGTGCACCGCGAACTATAGTGGTGATCTGCGTGGGACGTACCTCCGCTGGGCCTCCCAGGAGCCCACGAAAGTGCCGACAATTTCGCAGATGGCAGCCCCCCAGGGCACCGCGAACTATAGTGGTGATCTGCGTGGAACGTACCTCCGCTGGGCCTCCCAGGAAGCCACGGAAGTGCTGACAGATGCGCAGATCGCAAGCCCCCCAAGGCACCGCGAGCTATAGCGGTGATCCGCGTGGGACGTACTTCCGCTGGGCCTCCCAAGAGCCCAAGAAAGTGCCGACAGATGCGCAGATGGCAGCCCCCCAGGGCACCGCAAGCCATAGCGGTGATCCGCGTGGGACGTACCTCCGCTGGGCCTCCCAGGAGCCCACGACAAAGCCGACAATTTCGCAGATCGCAGCCCCCAGGGCACACGCGAGCTATGGTGATCGCGTGGTACGTACCTCCGCTGGGCCTCCCAGGAGCCCACGAAAGTGCCGACAATTTCGCAGATGGCAGCCCCCCAGGGCACCGCGAACTATAGTGGTGATCTGCGTGGGACGTACCTCCGCTGGGCCTCCCAGGAAGCCACGGAAGTGCTGACAGATGCGCAGAACGCAAGCCCCCCAGGGCACCGCGAGCTATAGCGGTGATCCGCGTGGGACGTACCTCCGCTGGGCCTCCCAGGAGCCCAAGAAAGTGCCGACAATTTCGCAGATGGCAGCCCCCCAGGGCACCGCAAGCCATAGCGGTGATCCGCATGGGACGTACCTCCGCTGGGCCTCCCAGGAGCCCACGACAAAGCCGACAATTTCGCAGATCGCAGCCCCCCAGGGCACCGCGAGCTAGTGGTGATCCGCGTGGGACGTACCTCCGCTGGGCCTCCCAGGAGCCCACGAAAGTGGTGACAGTTGCGCAGATCGCAGACGGCACGAGAGAAGAGGAGAAGAGAACACAGGAGACAGGAGAGAAGGAGGAGAGGAGGAGAGGAGGAGGAGGAAGTGGAGACCACACTGCTCTATTTTAAACGAAAACCCAACACAGGAGGGTTGGGAAAAATAGTCGAAAAATCGTCTCCATACGATTTTTTTCTATTTTTGAATAAGCCCCCTGTAGAGGGACATGCCCGACTTAAGGTTAGGGGCTCTGCGTGCTCGATGACCGGACCTCGGGCTCAACAGCCGGGGCCGCCTCGGCCCCCGCCGCGGCCCGCTCGTCGAGCTCGTCGAGCTCCGCCGCGAGTGCCGCGCACGCCGCGCCGTGGGAGGCCTCCAGGCGCTCCAGCCGCCCCAGCAGTGACCGGCGCTCCTCCTCGCCGAGCCTCGGCGCGGGGCTCGGCGCGAAGACGGCCGCGACCGGCAGGTGGTCGCTCGTCGGCGGCGCGCCGGAGGAGGGGGGGGGGAAGAACATTTGTGGAGTTTCGGGTTCGAGGTTCGAGGTGTTCGGGCGTTTTCGTAGTTAAGTTCTCGGCGGTTTCCAGCCTCGGGATGCGATCCAGCGGCTCCGCCTCGCCAAGAGGCGTCCAGGGGTGCCCGGATCGTCTCGCAAAGCTGATGGAGACCCAAGTTATGACCTGGAAATCAGACGACGAGGATCATTGACATGCCTTCTCAAGGGCGGCGAGGCCACTCAGAAACCATCTCGCCTTCCGAGATGCCATCTCTGTGGCTTCGGAAAGGCCTACATCTCTGCTTAGAGCTGAAAAAATGTTACGCTAAGAACATGGGCTTTACTCCAAGCGTTTTCTTAAACAGTAGCCCAGGTCCAGATACACGAATGTTCTACGAAGAAAGCAGGCTCCAAGAACACGCCCAGGGTCCACTCCAGATTCTTGGCTTTCTTGACTGGAGCCTGGAGCCCATGAAAATCGATTAATATCTCAAGATGCCCGACGGGTGTAGAGAGCTCCTCGAAAGGCCGGAGGGCTTCTGCTGAGAAGGCCTACCCCCTCTGCCCTCTCAACTGGGCGCGCCGCCGCGCTCGGGCAGCTCTCGTTGGGCAGCCCCCTGGCTGCGCTCGCGGGATCGCCCTCCAGCGCTTGCCACGACGAGCGCAGCCGCAGCGTGCGCGCCGTGTAGTAGATGTGGTCCAGGCGCCAGGAGACGCAAGGGCCGCACGTCTTGCCGTGATCGTAGGCCGCCCTGGTGGGACCGGTGACGACGTGCGAGAAAGCCACGCGATACTCCCTGCACAGCGAGACCGCTCTGTCCCGCAGGGCTGCGAAATCCTTGAGCTGCTGCTCCGTGGGCCCGTCCGTCGTCTGAGCCGCCGCGGCCGCCGTGCACTCCTCTGGCGCGTCTGCCCCCTCGGTGGGCTCCCCGCCACCAATGCGCAGTGCAGAGGCGCACTCGCGCAAGTGGTCCTCATCCGTGGGGTCCCCGCAGTCTACGTCCATCGCCCCGATGCACGAGCCCGGCAGACACTCGGTGTTAAAGTCCCCGGCGACGACGACCTCCCGCGTGCCCATCTGGCGAGCGTGGGCGAGGCACCTCTTCATCTGCTCCACGCGCTTCTCCTCGGACGTCGCGTCCAGGTGGACGGAGAACACCGCGGTGGGCCCAAGGGAGCCCAGCCCGCCTGGACCGCGGCCCCGGAGGCAGGCGCCCACGAGGGTATTCGCGAAGCGCGAGGCCGACGCCTCGTCGACCTCCTCGAGGCGGTCGTGCCGGTACATGACGACGCAGCCGATCGCGACCTCGGCGTCCAGGACGCGCAGGTTCCGCTCCGCCATCTGCTGTAGTGGCCCCTCGCTAGGCAGGCGCGGCGTGTAGCCCTCCTCTTCCGCGAGCTGGCACAGCCACGGCGGCAGCACGAAGCGGGCGGCCCCGCCGGCGCCCGTGCGCTCGAACTGCACCTCCTGCAGGCACAAGACGTCGGCCCTCGCCGCCCGCAGCTCGGCCAGCAGCCGGGGCCTGCGCGCGTCCCAGGCCAGGACCTCCCGGGCAGGCTCCGCCCACTCGAAGGCGGCCCACGGCTGGACGCCCCCCGTCCGCTTATCGAGGGGGCGCACGACGGGCAGAGGAGCAGAGAACGGCACAGGCAGAGGTCTGCGGAGGCCCGCGCGGGTGCCTTCGGTCGAGGCCGGGCAACCCTCCTCACGCACCTTCCACGGCGCGCAGAACTCGGGCGTCGCTTACGGAGGGGGCGCCAAAAAGAGGGGGGGGGAGGGAGGTGCATTTCGGCCATCAAGGGCCCCTTTGCTGCAGCCCCTCGTTGCCCCCCCGCCCCCCCTTTCTCGCCCCCCACCCCCAATTACGCGACGCCCACAAGAAGGGTTCTTAAAAGCCGCTTGGCCCCAGGCCCTTCCACGAAGGCCCCTGCCATCTGAGCAGCCCCCCCCCGCCGTACAAGACCACCCCCCTCACGCCACACCTCTTTGCGGGCGCCGCCGGATTCGATTGCTGTGCCGTGCCGGTGTCTGCACTTCCGGAAGAGGGGGGCCAGGACGTTGTAGGTCAGGACGGGCCAGGGCGCGAGCAAAACATCGTGCTTGTTTAGGGCACAACTTGCGTTCAAAGCTAACCCTGGCGAAGAGCCCAACACATGCTACACGCGTGGAAACAATCAGCAGAACCGCTCAATGCACAAGAACTCGTCAGGGTGTTCCGCAGTACCCATTCCACTGGGGCATTCGGTAGAACTCCCCATGGGGCCACGAATCGGCCACGAAGCGTGTGAGGGGTGTGCCTACATGGACCCAAGTACGCGTGCGTGCCCTGCCACTGGAGCCTTCGATGGGGCTTTCTATGGGACCACAGAAAGTGTGAGGGGTGCGCCATGATGGACCCGAGTACGCATGCGGGCCCTGCCACTGAGGCCTTCGGTGGAGCTCACGTGTGGGGGTGTGCAAAATTGCAACCGAGTGCGCATGCGCGCCCTGCAACTGAGGCCTTCGGTGAAGCTCCCTGTGGGGCCACGAAGCGTGCGAGGGGTGTACCGAAATACACCCGAGTGCGCATGCGGGCCCTGCCACTGAGGCCTTCGGTGGAGCCCCCTGTGAGGCCACTAAACGTGTGAGTTGAGTGCCAAAATGCACCCGAGTACGCATGCGGGCCTTGCCACTGGAGCCTTCGATGGGGCGCCCTGTGGGGCTACGAAACATGTGAGGGGCCTGCCAAAATGCACCCGAATACGCATGCGGACCCTGCCACTGGGGCCTTCGGTGGAGCTCCGTACGGGGCCACGAAACGTGTGAGGAAAATGCCAACATGGACCGGAATACGCATGCGGGCCCTGCCACTGAGACCGTCGGTGGACCTCCCTCTGGGGCCACAAAACGTGTGAAGTGGTGTGCCAAACTCGACCCGACTACGTATGCGACCCCTGCCACTGGAGTCTTTTGGTGGACCTCCCTATAATTCCACGAAGCGTGTGTGGGGGGGCCAAACCGAGCGCCGAAACGGTGATGAGAATGATAACGGTGAAAATGGCAAGAACTACGATGATGCCAAGAACGGCGATGATGATGGTGAAGATCACGATGATGATGACAAGGATGCGGAGGAGAAGGAGGGCGCGGAGGAGAATGAGAAGGAGGAGATGGGGCGCGGCGCTGCGAATTCAAAACGAGGACCCAACACACTTTCCGTCGGCGGCGAGGCAGCATGTGCTGCACCAGCGGTAGAGCTAGACGGGAGTACGAAAAAGCGAATTGGCCAGCAAGGAAGAGTGGGAAGAGGGCAGAGCAGGCGGCAGCGGGAGGGGGAGGAGGAAAAAGGCCACTCGGAGGTGGAAGAGTTCTCACGAGGACCCAACAAACTGGAGAATCTGGGAACAACGGCGCAACCACCAAAACAACCCGTTTCGTTCCAAACCGCCGCCCGCAGAAAACGAAAACCAACCGGGCGCAGGACCCAAGCAGTTGCATCCGCGAGCATCGCGCCGCAGGTGAGAAAAAGGATGGGGGGGCGAAGGGGCGACATGGGCGATGGGGCGCGTGTGATTCCTGCCACTGGGGCCGTCGGTGAAGTGCCATATGGAGCCACGAAGCGTGTGAGGGGTGTGCCGAAAAGGGGCGGGTACCGCATGCGAGCCCTGCCACTGGGGCCTTCGGTGGACCTCTCAATGGGGCCTCGCAACGTGCGAAGGGTGTGCCGAATTGGGGGCGGGTGCCGCATGCGAGCCCTGCCACTGGGCCTTCGCTGGACCTCCATGTGAGGCCACGAAACGTGTGAGGGGTGTGCCGAAATGGAAGCGGGTTCCGCGTGCGAGCCCTGCCACTGGGGCCTTGAGTGGAGCTCCAGGGGGGGGCCACGAACAATGTAAGGGATGTGCCCAAATGCACCCGAATACGCACGCGGGCTTTACCACTGAGGCCTCTGGTGAAACCCCCTGTGGGGCCACGAAACGGGTGAAGGTTGCTTCGGCATGGAGCGGCAGCGAGTACCGCATGCGAGCCCTGCCACTGGGGCGTTCCCTGGAGCTTCGTATGGGGCCGCAAAACGTGCGAGGGTGTGCCGAAATGGCAGCGGGTACCGTATGCGACCCCTGCCACTGGGGCCGTCGGTGGGCCTCTCGATGGGACCACGAAACGCGTAAGGGGTGTGCCGAGTTGGGGGCGGGCACCGCGTGCGAACCCTGCCACTGGGGCCTTCGGTGGACCTCCCTGTGGGGTCACGAAACGTGTGAAGGGGTGTGCCGAATTGGAGGCGGACACGGCGTGCGAATCCTGCCACTGGGGCCTTCGGTGGACTTCCTTATGGGGCCACGAAACGTATGAGGTGTGCGCCGACATGGCGCGGACCAGGCACGCGGGCCCATGATTGTCAGCCTCAAGTGGTGCTCCCCCCCAGACGGGGCCATGAAACGCGCGAGGGGTGTGCCGAAGCGGACACGCGGAGGGCAGAGGCAGGCACGAGAGGAAGGATGGGGGGGAGCATGAGCACGACCTGCGACGCGGGTCTTTTCCGCGCCGCACAACGCGACGCCCGACAGGCGGCTCTCAGTGTATGAAAAGAAAAAAGAACAGCCACCCCGTCGACAGCAGCAGCGCGGGCGGCCAGGTGCACGCCACACTAGTTGTTATCCCTCCTGAGGTTCCGCAACCATAAGTAGATGATGTCGCAGAGGACGACGCGCTGGACGGCCGTCGACAGCGAGGGCCCCCCATCCTCGTCACAGCGGACCCCAACTCCCAGACGAGCCAACACAGTAGGCTGGGCGTGGGCGCGCGGGAGACAAGAGACGTGTAGGTAGCGGCCGGTGGACTCGGATTCGCCTCCGCAGCCGAATTTGCACTTGCCGACCTCAGGGGTTGCGTGCATCTGCGAGCTCGCGTGCCATCCACCAGCCAGAGCACGGAGGAGTGGCCATCTCCATGAGGGTGGGATTCCCAAGGTCGCCACCTTCAGCTTCGTCAATTTCGCTGGAGGTCACGCGGCGCTTCCTCATCCTTCAGCCAGGATGCCAGCCTTCTGTTGAGCACCACCTCGAAGCTGCCCTTCATCCAGTGAAACTCCAGATAGCGCATGAAGAAACGTTCTAGGTTTTGCCTGGTCCCGTTCACGAACGCGTCCTTGACCGCGTGATGAACTATGACAGCAGAATGTGTTAGGTCACGATGCCAGTGGCTCGGGACACCGATGGCAACTCCTCTGATGATCGCCTCGAGGCGCTGTGCAATGGGTAAGGGCTCACACCAAAATGAAAGCGAACATCTCCCCGACAAGCCCACAAGTAAACTCGAACAACGCAAAGAACCGCGGGCAGAGCGGGCGCCATTGATTATGTGAACGGCGCTGTCCCCCACATGGTTCCCAAGGTGTAGGTAAAGATCGGTATTGGCGCTGGGCCTGGCATTATATTGCTGACCGAATGGGAACCGATGGCGCGCAAAGTGCCTGGTGGCATACGAAGGACTGCGGGCAGCGTGAATCACCCTGCGCAGCAGGGGCTAGGGCACCTCGACGAAGTGCGCCAGGTAGCCGAGGACCGTGATAGCTGATGTTTGACAAGCCGCGCAGTCGCGTCAACCGGGGCCGACGAGGCGCCAATGGCCACAAATCTTTGCCACGCAGCAGACCTGGCCGCCGACCGTTGCACTTGGCGGTCAGCAGCTGAACCAACCTGAACACCAAGGTAGGCTCATTCAGCAGCAATCACGGCGCGAACCCGCTCGGGGAGGTTGGCGCGCAGGAAAGGCTCGACCGCAACGCGCGCCTCGTCGGGGAGCTCGGCCCTGGGCGGGGTGATCGCATGTTTCGGTTTGCGCAGAAGGTTGCCTTCGACCTCGGCCTTGTGGAAGACTCCTGAGATCGGCGCGAGAAGATCTATCTACTGCAAGAGGACACCCTGGTCGTCGGCGCATGCCGCCGCAGACCCAAAACCGGACGTAAGGAATACAGGATAAACAACCCGAATGATGAAGTCCACCCCGACCACCCAGACGGCGCCCAAGAAGGGGCACCCCTGCGCCGCGACAGAGTCGGAGGGGCAGACAAAACGGCACATGCCATGAAACACTGTGGAACCAGTAGTCAGGTCGAAGAACGCTGCCACTGCGTTGAGAAAGCCCCGCTCGCATTGAGATCGACGCAAAGCGACGACCAGCCGCTGCGTGCCCGGGGAGGGGAACGATGCAACGACGCCGAAGAGCATCGAAGCTGGACGATCCTCCGCAGATGCCAGGCTCCATCCTGACAAGCGCGCCATTGCGCCCATAAGGACTACGTCGTTGCGGACGTTGCGGTATCCGACGAAACCTTGCTGCGAGCGATGGGGGCGCCCCTCCACCTGGGCCCTCATCTGGTGACTGCGGGCAGCAGCGAAGATCTTGGAGCGCGCGGCATTGCGCAAGATCAGGCGCAAGTTGGCTGGCTCTCGAGCACCTGTCTGTATACTGCGCCACTGGGACCAAAGAAAAGTCGAATCGTTTGGCGCGGGCGGAGCATGGCGCCGCGCAGAAGCAGGGCCACGCGAGCTCCTCGAATACCTCCAGGGAGCTGCACGATTCCACCCAAGTCCACTAGGAAAGGGACCTGGACCAAGCGCCGACGCACGGGCTGCGTTGTCACGCGCTCCGCTCTCTCTGCCGACGGCGCGGCGACATTCGCAGGGGTCGCGCGAGGCGGCGCGTACTGCACTGCGCAGCCCCGCAAGCAATCCTCGCCGACCTCCTTATGCGCACAGATGGATAACCACTGCGTCTGCGATGCCTCCACTTGCACCTCTCGAGGCGAGGCGATCGCTGCGGCGTCGTTCGGGCGGGTGCTGGCAAGAGCGACCGCGCTTGCAAGCGGGGCGCGCGATCGGCTGCGCTTCTGCGTGGTGCGCGAGGGGCGCCGCTGGCGGCCAGCCTTCGCGTTGCGCCCCGCCCGGCGAGCTCGCTGGGCAGCAGCGGCGGCGCTTTCTTGGCGGCGCGAAAGTGGCGGTGAACTGTCTTCGCATCCTTGGCACACTTGCGTTTCTGCACCATCGATACTTTGTGATCCTGCATCCTCAATGACGTTTCACCATTTCTGCCGCAGATTGCGGCGCGCGTGTCAGCGCAAGATCTCGGCGCCACGTGACCCTCAACACTGAGGGCCACGCAAGTGAGTCCGCTCTGACAGAGCCTCGGCGCCTTCTACCAACAGGAATGTCGGTTAATTCTTTGCGCGTCAGGCGGACGGCCTCAGTCATGACGTGCTTGTCGCTCCTGCGCCTACTCGCGGGCGGGATCTCCATCTAGCCTCGAGCGCAAAGCGGGAAACTCTGCGTTCTCCTGGCATAACGGGAATTGGGGCAGGAAGCCGGGGACGGGCTGGACACGTTCGTTATTTCTTGTTGCCCCCGGGGGGAGGGGGCGGCGCCGATGGGGGCGGCGAGAGCCGCGTGGTCGCCCGGCCTAAGGTCGCAGGGAAGAGCAGGCTCCGCGACCGCAGCAAGCGTCATCTTTAGAGTCGGCTAGTGGCACGCATGCAGGCTGCAGAAGATCCAAGTGACCCCGGCTTTCTCGCGGGTGCGCGTATCGAATCACGCGAGTGCACCATTGCTGATCTCCGCCATTGAGTTGAAGAGACCACGCCAAAATGACCGTTGATGCCGAACGCCGCCCATGCGGCTCAGGACCAGGGGATGAGGCGCAGCGAACGACCCGGCTGGTCCATCATGGAATCATGGATGCTAACACCGCCGAGGGCGAGGACGAGCCAGTCCAGAGGCGACGTTTGCGCCAAATTCCTATGCCGCCCTGTGCAGCGGCATGAAGTTCTCGACGCCGTTCCGGCTCAAGCTCGAAGATGTGGCTGCTGAGAATGACCGCCATGCAGATACCCCCCGCGATGTACTCGACAGCTTGCGCCCCACCAGGACCGAGGGGGCGGCGGGCCAGAACCGCACTCGATGTTGAAGCAGCAGACGCGCGCAGCTGCCTCGGAAGTGCAGGGGCCAATTCGGATGCGGTCATTGCAACTCTGACATTATGGAGGCCTCCTAGATTGGGTCGGGGTAGACGGGGTCGGAGGATCACGCCGCACCGGCGATGCATCGGCGATGCGTCGGCGATGCACCAACGATCCATCGCCGACGTGGGCGATGCATCGGCGACGTCGACGCGAAGCAAATCGGGCTCCACATCGAGCCGCGTCGCCGATGCATCGGCGACCCAGCGCGACCCTCCGACCCAATCTACTCGGGCCCCCATCTAGGAGACCTAGACATTAAGGGTATCTGCCCCCTCGTCATATATCAGCCATCGCCCCATAGAGTACATTGCAATCCTCTTAACGCCCAGCGCGCACAGCAAGTGGGCCAGCACCTCTAGGAACCAGCGCGCCCACCGCAGGCAGGCGCCATACAGGACCCACAAGAGCAGGAGGGACATTGGAATGACGGCGCACACGATGGCAACGCGGAGCCCCCGTGCTCAGGGACTGGGCCGACTGCTCAGTCGGCAGGAGAGCGACCTCCAGAATCAACAGGAGCAGGGAGAACACCCGACTGACGGTGAACATGATGACCCTGTGGAGCACAGGCGCAAACGCCGGGCTGCCTGCTCGGTCGGCAGAAGAGCGCGCCCTGCTGAATCCACGGGGGCAGGGGACTCAGCACCTCCATGGGCCGGCGCAGACTGAACTGGAGGGCGGGGGGGTCATGGAGACAATGGAAATGATGGCCCTGTTGTTCCTGTTAACGGAGTTGCGTTGCACGGGTAGACCCTTCAAGTTCGGCGAGCCAGGACCAGGCTGATGCATTGCATCGCGGTGGCGAAGTTGCCGACATGGAAGAGGCAGACGACGATGCTGTCGCAACAATGCCGAGGAGGAACGGCGCGCCAGGGACGCCCATCTCATCGAATGCGTTGTCGATTGCGCCGATGCGCTCGAGCCTCGGGAACAGAACGGCTGCTCCGCCAATTCGAGCGCTGCCGCTGATGCGGTGGAAGATGAAGCACTGGGAAGGGGGTGCCATTGATCGCGCTGGAGGCGCAAGGAGTTCCCGTGGACCTCCTGGACGGCAACGAGGCATCCATGTCGGAGGAGCTGCATGAATTACATGCGTTCGGCTGTCTGCTGACGCCTATGGAGCGCGAGGGGGCGTCGAACATTCCATGAGATCAGCTTTAGCCCCTTTGACACGCTGGGTCGCCCACTGAATGTATCCCCCACGATGCGCCGCGATCCTCGGCGAAGGAGCCTCAGTCGGTACCCTTGGCAGCAGCAAGGGACGCGACCTTGGCCGAGGTGCCGATCTCGAGCCTGACAATGTGGGCACCGCCAATGGTGGCCTGATATTCCTGCTGGGATGGGGCGGAACTGCACGTCCTGGCACGCAGACTCCAAGGTACGCTGAGGCCGTCTCGATTGAATTCCCCACTTCACTTGTCGTGGACTGTGATCTGTGCTGAGCAAAAGAAAAGAGCGCCAGCAACCTCCAGGAAGCCTGGGTCCTCTGGAAGGCGCAGTGCCACGCGGGAGTGCGACTTGGCGGGCATGCCCACGGAGGGGTGCCTCGGTGTCGGGCGGTGCACCGGGGCCCCGGGGGGAACTGCATTTCGCCCCTTCCCCTGGGCGAGCAGATCTCCTGACGAGCAACCAGGCCTTCCCAGCCGGGGGTCCCTCGCCTGAGAGTCTCGCCCGGGGGACCGGCTGTGCCGCGCCTCCTGCCCCCTCCGCTCACGCAGGTTTCCCGCGGGCACCCTTCAGCCTCCCCAGCTGGAGCCTCCCCCTCTGGGAGTCGCGGCTGGTGGGGATTCCCCACCCACCTCCGAGGTGTGAGCGGGCCGCATGTTGGCGGGCGGCAGGGTGCTTGGCGCGCGCGGCATTGACGCGCGTTTCCGCTGGCATGAATCAATGGAATGACATGGCGGGCGCCCAAGAGTCTGACCGTGCGCCCCGCGATGGTAGCCTGCGAGAGCTCCACTCCTGAACCCTGAAACCACTGTAGAAGTCCAGCTTGCACTGAACCAGGGGCAACGGATTCAGGGGAACCCACGGAGAATACTGCTAGGTCAGGTTGTCGATGAAATTATGCCTCTGCAATGAGATGAGCACTTGGGGCGGTAGCTTTATCCCATCGAGGACATGTCTGCGATGTGCCTGCTCCGTCTCAGCCGCAGCCAGCCTGCGACGGAGGTCGGCAAGCTCATATTATGTTGCAGCGTGGCGGCTTTCCCAGGCCTCGTGGACCTCGTGAGCTGATTTGGCAATCGTCTGGGAAGGCGACAGGCGGAAAGATGACATGGCTGTGCTCCCATGCGCGGCAAGCTGGGCGTAGAACGATCCCGTGATGGCTTGGGTGGGACCAGGTTCTGCCGGCGAGCAGCCCTCCAGGTCGACTTGCGGCAGCTGGCTCATGATGTACATGCTCCATCCCCAGCGGAGCCTGGTAATTAAGCACCTCACCATGGTTCGGCCACAACAAGAAGACCAGCTGGCGGTTGAGGGGCAGCGGGGGCTGGCGCAGCGAGTGGCGCGGCAGCATCTGAGTTGCGAACGTAGCCTCATTTGCCACTACGACCTGGGAGAAATTCCCTCCTGGGAGGGGAAGGTGGCGAGGGACTCGAGATCTGCCATAGCAGCGGCAGCGACAGCTCCACCGGGCGGGAGGGGGGGCAGTACTTGAGCAACCACCATGGGCGTGATGAGGGAGGGGCTTGGATTGTCCTCCAGCACGACCTGGGCCAGCTGTGCTCGCAGGTGTGGGCGGTCATCGCTCATGGCGTTTTTGCTCTCGTCATCGGTCAGCCCGGTCTTGGGTACAGGGGCTCCTTCAGGACGGTCGTCATCGGCAGGAGGCTTGCGACTGGGACAAGGTCCTCCACCACTGCGGGAGGCACTTTGTTCACTATGCGAACGAGTCTCCACTGTCCATTTCGTCGTCGGATTGAGTGGGGGCGCCAATAGGATGCATGGTGTTGATGTCCGCTGTACTGCACTTTCCACCTCAAGACCAATGCTATGGAAGTTCAGGGTCAAACTCGATGAGACTTGGATACGGAGGGCCGCCAGCAAGGCCAGGAAGAATCGCTGGAATGGGCGGGGGCTTACCCCTGGATGTGGCTGCAAAGGGTTGAAAGCTGTCCGCGGACCAGCAGCATCCATTAGACACCACGGGGGGGAAATCACCTTGAGCCAAAACGGCTACGGGAGGGAAGAGGGAGGAGGGGTGAAGAGAAGAGTGAGACGAGGGGCGCTGTCTCAAAACGAGGACCCAACACCACAGGACCGGTTGGGAACAAACGGCGGCGCGCCAGCGCCCGAAAACAGAGCGCGGAAACGAAGACCGCATGCAACAACTCGAGTAGGGGATCGACTGTATAATTGATGCGCTCCAAATCTTGAACTTCCGTCGGATCTACGAGACATGCTGATAGCTTCCGTGGAACCACACACACACACTCTACGTATGTTTCGTAGATTCGACGGGGACTCAATTCCCAGTAGTTTGGGGTAAATCAATTATGTAGTCGACCTCCTGCTCGAACGCGCTAGCAAAGCAACGTCTTGCTCGCGCCTTGGGATGGACAGGGAGCCCGCGACCTCGTCCAGGGGCGTGCCCTTCGGGTTGCGGGCGACCTCCGCGCCCTGCGCGAAGCTCATGGGAGCCGCGCGCGCGGCCCTCCCCGCGCGCAGGCTGCAGCAGGCTGGGCCCCCCGGTCTGCGGAGGGGCTCTGAGCACGGGCAGCTGCAGGCTGGGCGATGCTGAACCCTGAGATCCTGGCGACTCCGACTTTTCGAGCCGGACGTTTTCGCCCAGTTTCGGGCCCCGGGCCCCAGGGCCCTGACAAATGGATCCGGCTCAAACAGTAGCGCAGAAAGATGGGGTCCGGGGCTCCGGTCGTGATTTGTCACGATGTCTCAATTTGTTCGGGACGTCGGCTCCCAGGGAAGGGGGGGGGGGGGGCGATACGTGAGGGGGGAGAGGGAACGTGCACCCGTCGCGCCCCTCTTGGGCCCCAAGGGGGGGCCCGTTGGGGCCCCTTCGGGCCACAAAAAGGTGCACCTCCTTTCTTCTTCACCCCTCCATGGAGCACGTGGCCGACTCCGGAAAACCAGAACCCAGCAATGTTGTCATCTCTTGGGAGGTCGACTTTTCCTTCCGCCAGCTTCCGCCGGCGGAGCCGCCGCCGTTTTACTTCCGCCGCCTCCCGCCGACCTTCCGCAGCCTTCCGCCGCAGAAGAGATGGCAACTCCTTCGATCCTCGGAGGCAAGGCCCTCGTTGGAACGCCCCGTGTATCGCCCCCCCCACTGCGTGACTCCCGAGCAGGGAGGATGGCTCGGAGTGCCGGGCGGAGCAGGCGGAGGATGGCGGGAGCAGAAGGGTGCACGCAGGGTCGGGAGAACTGCTGCTCAGCGTGTCGTGGCGGCGGCCCTGGCAGCACGCGATGCCCTGCGCGCAGCTAGCGTGTCGCTCCGCTCCGCGGGGCGGGAGCCGGGAAGGTCTCGGGGCGTTGACGCCTGGGGACTGGGCCGTGGAGAGCAAGTCGCACCGAGGCGTGGTCGGCCAGAACAGGCGGAGCGAAGTGCTCAGCAGCTGTTCCCGACCGTACGCAGGTGGACCCGAGGCACGGCAACTGCAGAGTCGCGGGGGGAAGGGGCCCCAAGGGTGGCGCATATAACCTCGTGCGCCGCCCTCTCAGGGGCGGC